>CM053600.1:54410726-54427645 GCA_028646575.1 Pseudocheirus occidentalis
CAACATTGAGTATAATGTTCTAGGGGAAAATATGGTCATTCAATGAGGTGGAGGACTTTCAAACATTGTTGCTGGAAGAAACAAAACTGAAAAGAAAATTTGACACTCAAATACAAGAAGCATGAGAAGGCAAACATGGAAAAGAAATCATAAGGAACTTATCAAAGTTGAGCTATTTACATGGAAAAATGATAATGGTAACTTATGAAAATTTTCTCAGTATGAGGATACATGAAGGGAATACAAATGTATATATACATATACATACACATATGTCTATATAGGAGGGTATATATATGCATATGAATGCATATCTAAATATGTGTATATATGTGTACATAGATGGCACAGGATAAACTTAATAGGAAGGGATGATACTTTAAAAGGTGAAATTCTTAGGTGGGAGAGGAATAGAATGAGAAGAGACAGGGAGACAGAATGAGGTTAATTATCTCATATAGAAGAGGCAAGGGATAATTTTTACAATGGAGGGGAAGAACAGGAAGGCAAAAGGGAAAGGGTCAACCTTACTCTCATTGAATTTGGCTTAGGGAAGGAATGACATAACCTCTAAACTGGGTATCTTGCCACACAGGAGAATAGAAGGGATGGCTGCTTGTATTGAATTGCTTGTCCTTCCAGTGGGGGTGGTTGATGAGGCAGGAAGGGAAAGAATCTAGAATTTAAAGTTCTATAATCAAATGTTAAAAATATATATGTATAATGATTATTGTTAGTATTAACTACATGCAACTGGGAATTAAGATATACAGGTACTGGGGTAGGGAGACCCATCCTGCCCTACTGGATAGTTAGAAGGGGTATGGGGGAGGACATAGGAGGAAGCAGATTAGGGGAGGGGCTTTACAGTGGGTTTGCTGTTTTGGGATGGAGGTAGGGGAAAGATGGGGAGAAAAATTGTAACTCAAAATCTTGCGGAAATGAATGATGTAAAAAAGAAAATGAATAAATAAATTCAGAGTGAAAAAAAGAAATTTGGAGGTATAGTAGGTATGGGGAGATGAGATTGGGGGAAAGTAGAAAAAGGAAGAAGGAAGGAAGGAGAGGGAAAAAAATCCAACGTACTTCAGTGGCTCCCTATCATCTCTAGAATAAAATACAAAATCCTCTGCTTAGAATTTAAAGTTCCTCATAATCTCCCCATTCCCCTTGGCACCCCACCCTCTCCCTGTTCCAGTCCTCTTCCACCTTACTCCCTACCATATACACCATATACACTCTTCCATATAATGACACCGGGCACCTTGCTGTTACACAAATAAGATGCTCTTCTCTCATGCTCTGGGTACTTTCTCTGGTTGTCCCCATACCTGGAATACTTTCCCTCCTGACTTCCACCTCCTGGTTTCCCTGGCTTCCTTCAAGTCCCAATTTAAAACTGACCTCCTACAGGGATCCCTACACCCAACCCCAGTCTCTCTTATTATTTAATATTTATTTCCCTGATGTCTTTCCCATTAGATTGTGAGTTCCAAGAGGGCAGGGACTTGGCCTTTATGTCCCCACAGCTTAGCACATTGGTTGCCCCCCAATAGGTGTTTAATGAATGTGTACTGATGGGCTAATTGGACAAGTCACAAGAGGAGCTCCTGGATAATTAAGAATTTTTTTATCTACTATTTTAGGGTTAATTTTGTTTTTCTGAGACAGTTTTAAATTTGTTCTTTCCAGTTAAGAAAATATTTTAGAAAATATATTGCTTTTCTTAATGTAAACTTTTAACTTATTTTCTCTCTATAGGGGTCAAAAAAGAAAAACAATTTATGAAGTAGAAAAAGTTGGTTTCTAATTCACATTTGTTACTAAATGCTATGGATAAGACCAGGTTTCTCAGCTAAGATACTGAGGCAAACCCACTGTTTAATTTAAATCTTTGTGCTGAACCTTCTGCATTGTAGGACACTGTACCATAAGGATATTTATGAAGGAAGGAGATACACATCGACTAAGCATGTACTATGTATGTACCAGGCACTGTGTTAGGTTAGGTTATTTATAAATATTATCTTCTATGATCTTTGCAATAGCCCTATGAAGTACATGCTATTTTGATGCTCACTTTACAGTTGTAGAAAGAGAGGTTAAGTGACTTGCCCGGGATTACATGGCTAGTAAGTGTCTGAGGCTGAATTTGAACTCAAGACTTCCTGACTCCTGAGAATTCTATCCTCAGTATCACTTAACTGCCTCTATTTAGTGTTATACATATACATACATACACACATACACATACATATACATATATCCATACATAAATATATGTGTGTGTGTGTATATATATATTTATATATATATATATATATACATATATATATATATATAAAATCTATTTTTAATGACTTATGGAGTGCAAAGTTGTATTAGTGCACTCACCTTAACAACAGGACACTAATGTGTGGAAAAGGTGAAATGACGCTTGATCTTTCTGCTATCTCCCTATAGAAGAGGAGAAAAATGGTCATATACCATGAGAAAATTGTAAAGTCTTAGGAAAATAAATGTTGGAAAAAATAAAAAGAAATTATTTAAATGTAGCATCCCCTCTAAGGCTTATTCTTCCAATTTTCACTGATGTTGGCAGATTGGTTTTCCAGAGGGAGAATGTGACTCTCCCTTCAGGATATCAGGGGTCACCCAGGGGTTTTTGTATCATAACTCACAAGTACCCATTTGGAACATTCCCCATTGACTACTAGCTAACCAGACTTAATTAGTCTTTTGAAGAGAAGCTCATGTAGGAAGAATAGTTGGTACAAAATCATTCCACATAAAACCAAACAAAACAAAAACACATCTGCAATAGTTTCCCTTTTATGCACAAAATCCCTGGGGAAAGCAGGCTCAAACTTAGAGAACATGGATGTGACAAAAGAGTACTCACAATTACTGGTTATTGGAAATCTTTTTCTCCCTTTGTGGAGACCTCATGAAGGCTCTGAAAGTCAATGTCCTAGAAGAGTTCTAGAGCTCTCTGTATTCAGTATGCCTAGCTTATACTTGGCAAGTTTCTCAGCTACTCACTCAGTCAGATGATTCCATCAGTCACTGCTCCAGTGACACTACTATTATTAGCACTGGGTAGTCCTTTCAATGTTTAAAAGATTTTCTTTTCTCTGGTGAAATTTTTTTTTGGGGGGGGAAGGTGGAGGGGAAGACAAGTATTCTCTCTGTCTCTTTGTCTCTGTCTCTCTTTGTCTCTCTCTGTCTCTGTCTGAATTGGTTTGCTGTTTTATTCAGACCTCACAAGACTGACATTTCCTTTGGGGATCATCTGCTTTCATTCATTTCACACCTAGTTCACATCTTTGATTGACTGAGTCAATAGAGATGTCTAGGAATTATTCATACCTGGTTTATACCTTGATTGATTGATTCAATCAAAGAAGTGCTCTCACTTGATAAAAGTATAAGAGAAGAGTACATCTTGTTAGTCCCATTCATCAGAGTTGAGGGTTATTGGGCAACAGTCTTACACAAATAGTTGTTGGTTGAATCATAAAATTATAGAAGAAAGAGTCTTCTAAGATATATAGTTCACCCTCTTCATTTTATGGTGCCTGCAATTGCTTAATGGATACGGAAAATGAGAATCTGAAACTAGGTGACTCATCTAAGATAACACTGTTAGTTTCTGTTAGACTTGAGACTAGAAACTAAATTGGCCTGGCTCACAGGTCAGCTCTGTCCATCATACAATATTTCTTCTTGCCATGCAGATAGAGTTGGGTCAAGTAGGTGGGATGTTGATAATGGTCAGAAGTAGGGGAAAAGATCAAGAAAAGAAGCAACATTTTAAATGGGTTAAAAACCTAGAATTTTTTTCTAAATAGAAGTTCTGGTACTGTTCATACACATCATTTATAATTCATAACTAAATAGATTGTAGGGTCACATAAACTTTTGAATAATCTAATTAAAGTTGATTAAAGTGGGAAGGACAGAGAGAAGATAGTGGAGTAGAGAATTTAGTTGAGCTCTCCCAACACTCCCCTCCAAACAACTTTAAAATAATACCTCACATTGGCTTCTGGAGTGATTGTAATGGTAATGGAATTTGGAGATGCCCCTGTATTGACTTGGCTTTTGGGTTGAGTGTTAAGACCCAGAGCTTGTGAATCCCACTTGTGGGATGGACTTGTTGACATGAAGAGAGAAGGGTGAACTGGGAGGAGCCATGAATTGAAAAGAAAGGCTCAAGCCAGGAGAAGAAGGACTTTTGGGAAGAGTAGTATCCAGTGTCGTGGAACCTGAGTTGCTGAGAGCCCATTGGAACTACCCAGGACTTTTGAGGACTGCCACCTGGAACTGCCAAGAACTGGGGAGGCATGGCTGTGACTCTGGTATTTTGTCTGTCTGTTTTGATGTTGTTTTTCCAGATTCACCTGATGGTGGACAGTGCTGCTGTTGTAGAGGTCCTAGAACCTGTTTGCTGGTACAGAAGCCCTGAAGAAGGTTTTTCTTATTGTATGTTCATGGAAATCCTAGAAGGGGGCCTTGCTGGTACTTTCAGGGGTTCTTGGAATGTTCTACAGGCAGAGTGTGACTTGATGAGGACACTGGCTATGGCTTTGTTGAGCTTTGTCTCCCCAGGAGCTGAGATTGCTGAGGGCTTGCCTGGAATAAATATGAAAGAAAGGCCTTTCCTTAGGTTTTCAATGCTGAGATGTTATCTTTACCTTGTTATGACTTAAGGATGGATAGCCTTTTGTGCTCTCCTGCTCCCTTTTGAGAAAGTGCTTGGTGATAATGGATGGTATTGTAATTACTTTGAATCCAGGGGTGGAGTAGTACCTGGACTGAATTGAGACCAAATGAATGTACTTTGTTTATGATTGGGAACTGATCTCCATTTGAGAAGAGACTTTGAATGACTAAATGAATGTACTGTCTAGGGGTGGAGTAGTACCTAGACTGAATTAAGAACTTACTTGCTAAATGAATGAGTTATACTGTATTTTGACTTTCTCTATTCTGTGAATGTTTGTTGAATAAATGGGGTTTGCTATGCTGGTAATCTGAACCTTGGAAGTTGCCTTTGCTTGGTGTTACAAGTCCATAAAAGGTCAGAGTCAGACATTCTTTCAACCCAAGATGACTTAGGAGGTCAGAAAGAGAAGTCTGTGACATGGAAGTGGAAGCTGGCTCAGAGTCCACCTGGATGCAACATCAGTGGTGGGACTAGGTGGTGATGTCAGAAGTAGCATCTTTGTGAAATCTCAAGTCAGAGACAGTAAAGGGACCTGGAAACTGATCAGAAAGATTTTATTTGCCCCACCCTCCATGGTAGCATTGGATAAAAAAAGAAACACTGTTTGGCAACTCCATATCCTATACCAGTTTAAGTTGAAAGAGAGTAGGACCCCTGAGGGACAACTGTTTGGTAACTTTACTTCCTATAGCCCCTCTGGGTTGTAGTGCAAGGGTGGAAAGGAATAATTTCAGTCAAGAGGGACTGAAAAGCCCTGAAGGACAGTATTACTTCCAGCCCCAAGTGAATCAGATACTCCGAAGAAAAATATCATTTCTGGTCCCAAGGAAGGAGGAGTCCTAAGGAATAATATCCCTTTCTGATCCCAAGAAATCAGGTGTTCTTTTTGTGTAAGGAAAAGAGACCAGACTGGGAGTGCAATGACCATTCTTCTCCCTAGATTATATTGTATTAAAAGCACCAAAACCTTCCAAAAGCCAGAACTAAAACCAGTAGTGTGAAAAAGCCTGAAGCTTGAGACAGTGCCTCTCTCCACCCCTTCATGATGGGAACAGAGCCCCAATATTAACATAAAGTTTCAAATCAAGACATAGGGTGGAAAAATGAGCAAAAAACTAAACCAAAACAAAACAAATGTTACGATCTATGGTGAAAGGGAAAGATCAAGACAGATTCAGAAGAAAACCATGAAGTCAAAACAGCTAAAATAAACCTCAAAGAAAAATGTAAATTAAACACAAACCCAACAACAACTCCTAGAAGAGCTAAAAATGATTTTAAAGTAAAATAAGAATGGTAAAGGAAAATTAGGTAAAGAAATGAAAGCAAAGGAAGAAAGTTATGAAAAGACAATAGTTTGGTAAAAGGAACACAAAAATGTTGAAGAAAATAATACTTTAAAAAACAAAATTGACCAAAAAGTAAGAAAAGTTTATAAAATATCAATGATAAAAATATTTCCATATAAAGCAGAATGTGCCAAATGGAAAAAGAAGTACATAAGCCCACTGAAGAAAATTCTTTAAAGATTAGAATTCAGCAAGTGGAAGCTAATGGCTCCATAAGACATAAAAGAAAAGAAAACAAAAGTAAAAGTTCAAAGGAAAGAAAAAAAACTAGAAGCAAATGCTAAATATCTCAATGAAAAAAACTGATCTGGAAAACAGATTAAAAAGAAATAATTTAAGAATTATTAGACTACCAAAAAGTCAGGATCAAAGAAAAAACCTAAACATAGCATTTCAAGAAATAACGGAGGAAACTATCCTGATATCCTAGAATGGGGGAAGGGGGGAAAAAGAAGTTGAAGGAATTTCCCAATTAGCTCCTAAAAGAGATCCCAAAGTAAATACACCCGGGAATATTATAACCAAATTCCAGAGCTCTCAAATCAAAGAGAAAATATTTCAAGCAGTCAGAAAGACATCATTCAAACATTTTGAAGTCACATTCAGGATCATGCAACATTTAGTTGTTACTACATTGAAGAAGATGGAATTCTGGAGGCAAAAGAGATTGATTTACAACCAAGAATAGCCTAATGAAATAGAGAAATTTGAGCAGTCCCAACACGAACAGAAGAGCTGAATCAAAAATTTGACTTACAAATACAAATACAAAATTCAAGAGAAGCACAAAAAGGTAAACATTAAAAAAACACACAAGGGACTCCATAAGGTTAAATTTTTCATTTTTTTATATGGGGAAATGAGACATGTATCTTTATTATTGTATTATTGTGCCACAACACTATTGTGGCAGTGAGAAGGGGTCTACATAGAAAAAAGGTGAGTAAGTGAGTCACTTATGTACGGATGATGTAAAAGTGAGAAAGAGTAATATTCTGGGAAAAGGGGGAAGGGAGAAGAAGAAAGGGGAAAATCATTTTAAATAAAATAGTTAAACAATGAAGAGCTTTTAGAGTGGAGGGGGAATAACTAGGGAGTAGAGTGGGTAATAATTGAACCTCATTCACATTTAAATTAGTTCAAAGATAGAAATACACACAAATGTATATGTGTGTATGCTTGTGTGTGTGTTTGTGTGTGAGTGTGTAGGTATTTGTGTATACATATATATATATATTTAGTTGGCAATATAAATTTATCTTACCAAATAGGGAAGTAGAAGGGAAAGGGAATGAGAAAGGTAGGAAGTAACAAAAATGAAGGTAGATAAAATAAGGCAGTGGTCAGCAACAAAACAGATTTTAGAGAAGGGACAAGATAAAAAGAGAAGGAAAAATACACAGAAATAAAAGAGGATAGAGGGAAATATGCATTTAGTTATCACAACCATAATTGTGAATGGTATAAACTCACCCATAAAATAGAAGATTGCAAAATGGATTTGAAATCAGATTCCAACGATAGGTTCTTTACAAGAAATACACTTGAAGCAGAGAGACACAAGAAGAGTTACAATCAGGGGCTGGAGTAGAATCCATTTTGCTTTGTTGTTGTTTATTTGTTTCAGTGTTGTCTAACTCTGACATAATTTGGAGTTTTCTTGGCAAAGATGCAAAAGTGTCATTTCCTTCTCCAACTCATTTTACAGATGAGAAAAATAGGACTAGCAAGTGTCTGAGGCTGAAGTGTTCTGGCTCCAGGCCCAGAATTCTATTCACTGTACCTCCTTGATCCTTTAGCTGAAATAACAAAGTCAGAGGTGGCAATGATGATCTGAGACAAAAACAAAAGCAAAAATAAATTTAAATTTAAAGGGATAGACAGGGAACCTAATCTGGCTAAAAGGAACCATAGATAATGTAATGATATAAACACTAAATATATATGCATCAAATGGCATAGTATATAAATTCTTAAAGGAAAAGTTGATTGAATTACAGGAGGAAATAGTTATATTACACTAGGGGGGAAACCTCAACCTTTACCTATCAAGGCTAAAAAAATATAAGTATAAAAAATAAGAAACGAGACAAAAAGAATAAAAACATCTTAGAAAACTCGGATATGATAGACTTCTGGAGAAAAATTAATGGGGAGAGAAAGGAGTATATTTTTTCTCAACTGTATATGGCACCTTCATAAAAACTGACCATGTATTTAGGCATAAAACTTCAGAAAAGTGAAGAAAAGCATATATATTAAATGTACCCTTTTAAGGCCATAATGCAATAAAAGTTATATTTAATAAAAGTCAGTAGAAACAGACTAAAATTTATTTAAAAACTAAATAATCTAATCCTAAAGAATGAGTAAATCAAAGAACAAAACATAGAAACAATTGATAATTTCATTTAAGAGAATGATAACAATGAAACAACAACTCAAAATTCTTGGCATATAGCCAAAACAGTACTTAGGAGTAAATTTGTATTTCTATGTGTACAGTAATAAAATAGAGAAAGAACATATCAATTAATTGGGAAATAACCCAAAAAATCTAGAAAGAGATCAAATTTAAAATCTACAATTTAAAACCATAAGGGAAAGAAAACAATTGAACTAAGAAGTAAAACTAGCAATTAGTTTATATTGTAATTGATGGTTCCACATATGGATGGTATGGCATTGACTGGTGGAGAACCTGTTTTCTGTGTTAATTGTTAGGCTAAAATTAGCACAAACAGCAGAGAACTGATTGATAATTTGTTGCATCTCAGTCTCAGAGGCTGCACTGAGTGTGCAATTATATGTAGATAAAAAATCATGCAGGAGCTGACCTTAGGGCCATTTTTGTCCTCTTTGAAAGAATCTAATGACATTGCTGAAAACATGAATGGAAACAAACACACAGCCCTGCTTTACTTCACTGGTGACTGGAAAAGCACAATCGTATTGTCCATTATCCAGAAACCATGGAGAATGTCATCATAAAAGTGACATACATTATTAATGAACTTCTCCAAACAACTAAATTTTGTCATGATTTCCACAAGTCCTCACGTCTGACAATGTCAAAGACTGATAAGCAAGTCAGTCAGATCCAAGTCAGATCAACAAGTGTGTATAGACCTCTGTTCTGTTCCTGGCATTTCTCCTGGAGTTGCTGAGCAAGCAACATATCATCTGTTTCATGGACCTCCTGTTTTTATATAAATTGAGTAGGAAGGAAATATATTAAAAAAGAAATTCCTCCCCTTCCACTGGAGGCAAAAATAAGGTTTTATTAGATCTTGTCAAAGGCAACTATAAAAAGAAAGATCAATGAATATATCATAAGAAATATTAAGACTCACTTTTTATTATATAACCATAATCAGGTCAGGAAGAAACACAGATCAATGAATTCCCTGTTTTTAAAACATTTGTGGATTGTCTCTTCTTGGTAGGTTATACTGATCATGTGTAATATTTCCTAATTCCGATCCAATTTTCAGAGGATTGAGTAAGCTACTTTCAGCCTTGTGTTATGTTGGGTTTTGTACAGTGGTGACAAAGAATCTTCTGATTGACTACTAATTTAGAACTGAGGTAGGAGGAGTGCATTTTTTAAAGTGGGTTGTAAGAGCATGGGCAGTATTTCCTACCTGATTTCTTTTTCTTTTCTATTAATGTATTTGTTTACTTTTAATTTACAAGATTCAGTTCCAGAATCCCTCAAGTTTCAAATTATCTCCCCTTTCCTCTCCTTTTCCCTGCCCAAGGTGTCAAGTAATCAGACACAGGATCTGCAAATACCTTCACATTAAACATTAGTCAGGTTGTAAAGGATTATAAGCAATGGAGTGAACAATGGGAAAGAGGAAACAAAACAAAACAAGAAGAAAGAGAGCAGGTAGTTTGCTTCAATCTGCATTCAAACTCTGTAGTTCTGTCTCTGGATGTGGATATCTCTTTCCATCATGAATCTTTTGGAGTTGTCTTATAACCTTGTATTGCTGAGAAAAGCCCAGTCTATCAAAGTTGGTCATCACAGACATGTTGTGTCTGCAGTTGTGTACAAATTTCTCCTGGTTCTGCTCTTCTCACTCAACATCAGTATGTATAAGTCTCTCCAGGTTATTATGAAGTCCATCTGCTCCTCATTTCTTATAGCACAAGAGTATTCCATTACATTCATATACCACAACTTGTTTAGCCATTCCGCAATTGATAGGCATCCCCTTGATTTCCAGTTCTTTGCCACCACAAAAAGAGCTGCTCTAAATATTTTTGTGCAAACAATGCTTCTTCCCACTTCTATGATCTCTTTGGGATACAGCCCTAGAAGTGGTATTGCTGGATCAAAGGTTATGGACTTATTTATAGCCCTTTGGGCACAGTTCCAGATTGCTCTCCAGAATGATTGTATTCCCCCATGCTCAGACTATATCTAGAATACTGTTTTCAGCTGTGGAATTTACAGCTTAGGAGAGATATTTATGCCCTGAGAAGCATTCAGAAGAGAACAACTCTGTTGGTGAAGTTCCTTGGCATCCTTCCAGTTAGGCTCTTGTGTAGAAAAGGAATTACCTTTGACTGCTTGACCCCAGATGGCAGAACCACAGGGCAAAAGTGGTAGAGAGAAGTGTCAAGAAAATCTTCCTAATGTTGAGAGCTGTACAAATGTTTAATGGGTTGCTTCTTCTGATTTTCCTTTGCTTGCCATCTTTAAGCAATGAGTTGATGAAGACTTGTTGAGGAATTTTGTTTTTGGTTGGAGAAGGATTTTTAATCATGTAAAACAGATATATTGAACCATATGGCCTCTAAGGCCATTCTCAGCTCAGAAATATAGGTTTATTCAGTCTCAAAAGGAATCCATAAGCATAACAATTTGTTTTCTTCCTTAAAATCAGCAGTCTGGTAACATTTCAAGTTGTGAGCTACAGACCAGTGCCCTCATCTGTGCTTGATTTTTATCCTGACTTTAAATAGCCTCTCAGATGCAAGTGAACTTACTCAGCAAATGTTTTCCAAAGCATCAAGAAAGTATTTCTTATGCTAAAGCTTTAAAAATCTTGACATTAACCATTAGCAGTTGATATTTTACACTTAACTTTTGACCTTAAATACTGCTTGATCCTTTCAGATAATTGTCATTGCTTTATGAGAGCATCAGTTACCTAAAGAAAATGTGCCCCTCATTCCCAAGATCCTGCTAAGTGAGGCATGCATTGCTTGATGAGGGAGAGGATGCTACTTAGTGTATCTTCCCTTTCATTCATTCACTTGTTCAAAGACCAAATCTTCATATTTGTGGCATTGACAGTGTGCCTGTGCTTTTTTTTTTTACCAATTCAACCTATCATTTTTCAGAAACCACTTCAGTATTTTATCTAACTGCTATTTTTCATAGTCAAAGATTACCCTGCTACAATTCCTTTGTGTTGAGCCTTGAAACAAAATTCAGATTTATTAAAGCTTGCTAAAACTCTAAATTATAGGGAAGTTACTAATGTGAAATGATGGAGAAAGTTTCAACTCTGGGAGTTTAATTAAATTACCAAATTCCAAACAAAGGGCCTACTAAATGTAGCTAGGCACCGAGGATCAAAAATGATAATTTGCTTTATGGAATTTGTACTCTTTATGTCTACAAATATCAGCAATGGTTATCACGCTACTACTATGGCCACAACTACAAAAATAAACATTACCCTCTAGAAGTATTATCTCTGACAGGAGGAGAAGGGTAAGTATACAAATAAAAATGTTTAAAAATTCAGCAGCAAGGGCAGAGCCAAGATGGCAGGAAGGAAACAGGAACTTTTCTAAGCTCCTCCATGAATTCTGCCACTAAACTTTAAAAGATGAATCTGAATGGATTTTAGAGGGACAGAACTCACTGGTAGACAGAGCATGGCAGATTCTCAGCCCAGGAAAGTGCCCATATAGATCTGGGCAGTGGGAGCTCTGAGCACAGGGAGCTGCACCAGCATGGACTTGAGAGCAGATTACAGCAGAAATAGAAGGATCCCCAGACAGTGGACTCACCCACACCAAGAGCCATTCACAGCCCTCTCACTGGAGGGTGGAGCATTGGTTGGACCTAGGTAAGAGAAAGTACAGGGCCTACAGCAGATGCAGCAGCTTCTTCTGGAGCTACAAGCCCACAGCATGGATGATTAAAAATCACATACCTAATTTTCTAGGAGCCAAGATGATTGAGTAAATAGTTGCTTTAATTCCCCTTCCTGACCCAGAAAACCCAGAGATAAATGTCACACGCAGAGTAAAGTCCTGAGTTAGTAGAAATAGCTTCAGGCTTGGGAGACCTAGAAGAAGGGTGTAACTGAAGCCATAAAGAGTCTGAAGTGAAGAGTGGGAGGATTCCCAACAACCCCACCTCAGATGACCTGCTGGGGCTCCACCAACCCGGGGGGTAGGGGTGGAGTAGAGCCAGCAAGCACTAACAACACAAACCGAGGTGTGCCTTAGCATCACCAGGGGAATCTGCAGACAGCAATGTTGCGGGGGGCCAGCTGCTGAGCCTGCCTAAGCTGTAGTCCTGAGGCACAGAGGTGGAAACCTGAAGTGGACAGACCACCCCTCCATCACTTATAGATTACTCTGTGAGCCTCAGGGTAACTCAGGGGAAACACTGAGAGTACTGGCCTTGGCCTCAGTCTAGACACCTCAGTCTAGATATACAAAGTTAGCAACTAAGGTCCTACCTCCCAGCCTGAGAAGGGTGATACATCTGTACCCAAGAAGCAGATATCCATTCTAAAAATTCAGAACATAGGCAATCACAATGGGCAAGAAGGAATATGTGAAATCAAGAAGCATATGATCCTATTATAGTGAGCAAGAATAACCAAATTCAGAAAACAATATGGACTCTATACTCACATTGAGACCACAGAAGGAAATATGAACTGATCTCAAGCCCAAAAAGCACTCTTGGAGAGGCTCAAGAAAGACTTTAAAAGACAAATTAGAGAGGTAGAAGATAAATTTAAATCTACAGTGACAAAATTGGAAAAGAAATCTCACTGAAGAAAACAAATCCTTAAAAAATGAAATTGAGAAAATACCACCCTAAAAACTAAAACTGAATATATGGAAAAGGAGCTTCAAAAACTAACAGTAAAATAATTCACTAAAAATTAGAATCAGTCAAATCAAAACTAAGTACTCTATGATACATCAAGAGTCAGTCAAATAAAAAAAAGATTGAAAAATTAGAAGAAAGTATAAAATATCTCACTGGGGAAAAAAACTGACCTGGAGAAGAGATCCAGGAGAAATAACTTAAGAATTATTGATCTATTGGAAAGCCATGATGAAAAAAAACAGCCTGGACAACATCCTCCAAGAGATTGTAAAAAAAAAACCAAAACTGTCCTGAGAGCCTAGAATCAAAGGGTAAAATAGTTATTGAAAGAATTCACCAATCTCCTCTTGAAAGAGATGCCAAATTAAAAACTCCAAGAAACGTGGTAGCTAGAATTACAAGGTAAAGGATAAAATACTGCAAACAATAAAAAAGAAGTAATTCAAATATTGTAGAACTACAGTCAGGATTACATGGGACCTAGCAGCTTTTACATTAAAAGATTGGAAGGACTAGAATTTGATATTTTGTTAGCCAAAAGAGCTAAGACTACAACCAAAGATCAACTACCCAGAAAAATTAAGTATAATCTTTCTGGCAAAGAGATGATCATTTAATGAAATAAGGGACTTCCAGACCTTCCTGATGAAAATGCCAGAGCTCAATGGAAAATTTGATCTCCAATTACAAGACTCAAGAAAGGTATAAAAAGGTAAACAAGGAAAGCACACTCACATACACACAAACACATACACACACATGTACACACACACTTACATAACTTGGGATTTAATAAAAGCAAATTGTTTACATCCCTATATGAGAAGCTGATACCTGACAATACTGAAATTCATATAATTATCATGCCATTTAAAAGGGATATGCATAGATAGAGGGCATGAGTATAAATGAACTAATCTGATGATAAAAAAACAAACCTTACTAAGAGGTACAAAGGGATTGTAATGGGAGATAAGAAAAGGATGAGGCAGAAAAAAGTAAACTATGCCACATGAAGAGGTATAAAAACGTACTATAGTAGAGGGGAAAGAGGGAGGGAGATGAACATCATATGAACTTTATTCTCATTGGTTCTGGTTCAAAGACGGTTCAATATAATCAGTTAAGATTAGTATCATAAGGTGAAAAGACACAAAAACTCATTATAGTAGTGGGAAAGGAGGCTTGAAGGAGAGAATCACTGTATGAAATTTACTCTCATAAGTTTGGGTTCAAGGAGGGAATAAAATTCTCCATTAAGTATAAAATTCCATTGTGCACTAGAGGCAGTAGGAGAGATAAGGGTGGGGGGAGGGAGATGGGGCTGGTTACAAGGGAGGGAAACAGTAGTAATGGGAAAGGGCAGGTAAAGAGGGGGTCTCAGGGAGGGAAATTGAGGGAGGGAGTGGTCAAAAGGAAAACTCTTAGGGGGAAGGGAGAAAGAAGGAACAAAAACATACACAAGGGAGGGAATAGGATGGAGGGAAAGACAGATAGTAATCATGACTGTGAATGTGAATGGAATGAACTCTCCCATAAAACAGAGGTAGATAGCAGAATGGATTAAAAATCATACCCTACAATACATTGTCTACAAGAAACGCATTTGAAACAAGAAGATACACACAGGGTAAAGGTAAAAGGCTGGAGTACAATATATTATGCTTCAGTAAAAGTAAAAAAAAACCCAAACAAACAGGGGTAGCAATCCGAATCTCAGATAAAGCAAAAGCAGAAATAGATCTAATTAAAAGAGATAATTAAGGAAACTGTATACTCTAAAAGGCACCACTGAGAATGAAGCAATATAATTACTTAACATATATGCAATAAGTGGTATATCATCCAAATTCTTGGAGGAGTAGTCAAGAAAATTAGAGGAAGAAATAAATAGCAAAGCTATGATGGCAGGGGACCTCCATCTGGCCCTCTCTGAACTTTATAAATCTAAACTCAAAATAAACAAGAAAGAAGTTAAGGAAGTGAATAGAATTTTAGAGACTAGACATGATAGATCCCTGGAGAAAACTGAATGGGGAAGAAAAGGAATATACTTTCTTCTTGGTGGTACATACACAAAAATTGACTATGTACTGGGGCATAAAAACCTCACAATTCCGTGCAGAAAGGCAGAAATATTGAATGCATCATCCTCAGACCCTAATGCAATAAAAATAATATGCAATGAAGGGCCATGGAAAGACAGACTAAAAACTAGTTGGAAACTAAATATTTTAATCCTAAAGAATGACTGGGTCAAACAAGAAATTACAGAAACAATCAGTAACTTCATTCAAGAGAATGACAACAATAAGATAACATACCAAAACTTGTGGGATACAGCAAAGGCAGTTCTTAGGGAGTTTCATATCCCTGAATGCATACAGGAATAAATTAGAGAAAATGGAGGTCAATGAATTGGTCATAGAATTGAAAAAGCTAGGAAAAGAACAAATTGAAAATCCCCAGTTAAATACTAAATTAGAAATAATGAAAACCAAAGGAGAGATTAATAAAATTGGAATTAAGAAAATTGTATTGAATTAATAAGTAAAACTGGTTTTATGAAAAAATCAGCAAAATTGATAGACCATTAGTAAATATGATAAAAAGAAAGAAGAAACCAAATTATGAGTGTCAAAAATGAAAATGGTGAATCTTCTTCCAATGAAAAGGAAATTAAAACAATAATTAGGGTTTATTTTGCCCAATTGTATGCACAGAAACTTGACAATCCAAGTGAAATGGATGAATATTTACAAAAATATAAGTTGCCCTGATTAACTGAAGAGGAAATAAGTTGCTTAAATAAAGCTACCTCAGAGAAAGAAATTGAATGAACTGCATAGGAAAAAAAAATCTCCAGGGCTGGATGGATTTACTAGCAAATTCTATCAAACATTTAAAGGACAATTGATTCCAATTCTTTAAAAACTATTTGGGAAAATTGGTGGAGTCCTACCAAATTCTTTTTATTACCCAAATATGATACTAATACCTAAATCAGGAAGAGATAAAACACAGAAAGAAAATTATTGACCAATTACCCTCATGAATACAGTTGTGAAATTTTTAAATAAAATATTAGCCAAAAGACTACAGCAACTTACCATAAGAATAATACACTTTGAACAGGTAGGATTTATTCCAGGAATGTAAAGATGGTTCAGTATTGGGAAAACCATCAGTATAATTGATTATATCAACAATAAAACTAGCAGAAATCATGTGATTATCTCAATAGATGCAGAAAAGGCTATTGATAAAATACAACATCCATTCCTATTTAAAACACTAGAAAGTATGGGAAAAAATGGACTTTTCCTTAAAATAATAGGTAACATCTATTTAAAGGCATCAGCAAGTACTATATGTAATGAGGATAAACTAGACACATTTCCAGTAAGATCAGGGGTGAAACAAGGATGGCCACTATCACCCCTCTTATTCAATCTGGTACTAGAAATGTTAGCAGTAGTGATTAGAGAAGAAGGAATTATTGAAGGAATCAAATTAGGCAAAGAAGAGACTAAACTATCACTCTTTGCAGATGATATGATAATATACTTAGTGTATCCTAGAGAATCAAGTAAAAAACTACTTGAGAAAATAAATTTGTAAAAGTTGTATGTTGGGTCTCTTGTTGGTAATGGGTTGAACGGTCCACAGCTAACAGGAGTGCACGTGATCACCTGGGGGCAGAATGCGAAGGCTGCACCTGTTTGCGATAAGCAGGATTATCTCT
>CM053600.1:54428145-54450731 GCA_028646575.1 Pseudocheirus occidentalis
AATTTTAAATAAATTGCTAGGATATTATTTTCCAATTTTGTATCTATATTCATTGATGGAATTAGTTTACAGCTTTCTTTCCATTTATTTTCAAGTGTTTATCATCTCTCCTTTATACTTTGTTCTCCCATTCCATAAGATTTTTTTTTTAAAGACCTCACAATAATTATATATAAACCAGAAAAATAAATTCCCACAGTGGCCATATTGAAGTATTACATATTTTATTACCATTTTTGGAGAATAATTTTAGTATTATACATATCAATTATTCTTTAAAAGTTTGCTTGAAAGAATTCTTATGTAAAGTCATCTGGACTAGGGTTTTATTTTAGGCAGCGATTCTCAACCTTCCTAGTGTTGTGACCCTTTAATACTCATATGTGGGAGTATTTGTATGTGGGTAGACCCGCTTGGAGACAAATAGAGGAGTGGTGTCTCAGTTCTTAAGACCATTGGAAATATGTATTTTCTGATGGTTTCTGATGGTCTTAGGCAACCCCCTTGAAAGGGTCATTCAAGCCCCAAAGGTGTCTCAATCCACAGGTTGAGACCTGCTGATTTTAGGTAAACCAGGTAGCTATGTGGTGCAGTGGATAGAACATAAATTCAGATCTAGTCTAAAACTTAACTAGCTGTGGGACCTTGGGCAAGACAACTTCTCTTTCAATTTTCTCATTTGTAAAATGGGGATAATAAGAGCGCCTAACTCCCAGGGTTGTTGCAAAGATCATAGGAGATAATAATTGTAAAGTGATTAGCACAGTGATATACACATAACAAGAAGTATATAAATGTTAGCTATTTTACCCAACTAATTAGCTCCTTACTTGATAGTTTAGTTGTCTTTTTCTGTAACTTGAGGTCTTCAACATTTGGTTAATGTAGATTTCTGTAGAAAACCCTCTCCTCTCAAAGCTTAGTTTTACAATTCTATATAGTATGCCCTGATAATTTTTTCTCTGTTGTGATTTTACCTTGCTCATTTTAAATTTTGTCAATCTGATCTTTACCCTCTTCATTTGAGTAAAGTTCATTAAAGGTTTATATTTTTGTCACTCTTTTAAAATAGTTTTTAACTTTTTTCATCAACTCTGTAGTTTATTTTATAATTTTCTAATTAATCTACCTCTCTTCTGATTTTCAAGTTGTCCTAATGTGTGCCTAGTTCATTACATTAGTTGTTTTTCCATTTTTAATTACATATTCAGTTCATTAAATCTCCTACATGTTAAGCTTCTGTTTTCCTGCATTTCCTTCAGAACTTCTTGCATTTTTATGCTGTTCTTATTTTAACTTGGAATTTAATTTCTTGTAATTAGCTTTGCTTTAACTTTTTTTGCTGTTTCTCTATTCCAATGGAGTCCTTTTCCTTTCCAATTCTATTTTTCTGGCCCTTCTCTAATTTGAAGTTTTGTTAAAATTGTTTATTTATTTTCCTTTCTGTAATTAAATTATTTCTTCCCCATTTTCTATCACTTTCTTCCCCTCTCAGCTAACTGTTTAGATCAGAATCACTCTTTTCTCTCTTTCCCCCAATTTCTTATACTTGTTAGTGTTCCTTTAGTTCAATTTTTCCTACTTTTTTTCAAACAATTAGAATAGATATAATGCAATTTATAGAACTGATGAAATGACATTTCATATTTTGCCTTGCTCTGTTATTTTGTTGAGTGGGAACACTGTTCAAATTGCATATTAATAGCATAAACATAAAGAATCATTAAATAAGATCTGGCAGTCTTCTAATTTTTTTAATGGTATGACTTTTTTCATTCATATGTATTCATTTTGAGTTTATTGTCTTGTAAAATATATTTAAAATATCAAACTTCAAATATCTTCAAGAATTTTCTTTTTAAAATAAATTTATAATATTTATTATTTTTATATCTTTATATTTCCTCATGTATCCCTTCCAGAGAGCCATTTCTTATCTCAAAGAATTTTTAACAAGAGGAGTTAGGGAGAAGGCAGTTTAGAAAAAAAAGAGAGACTTTATGTGCAATGTTCTCTATCCATAATCCACTGCCTTTAAAAAAAAGGAAGGAGTTTGTATTGGAAGTTCACTCATCATAAATGTATGATACCTTTGGCTGATTTTCCCCCCTCCCACTACCCCTTCTAGATATTCTGAACCTGGCTCTACTGATAAATAATGGGCCTTGTTTTATTTTGTGCCCTCTTGGTGTATAGCACAGTTTTATATACTAAGAAGGTGCTCAAAAATTCCTTGATAAATTATTGTGGGACCTTGTACAAATCATTTAAGCTATCTAGGTCTTAGTTTACTTATACACGTAAACCAATTTGAAATAAAAACCATTAAACTGAGAGTCAGGAACACTGATTTTAATCCTGGTTCTGCCACTAACTAGCTAAATGAATTTTGCAAGGCCACTTGAGGTCTATGGGACTCAGTTTTCTTGCTTATAAAATGAAGGGAATATATTAGAATTTTTTAAAAGTTTCTTCCAGCTCTAACATTCTGTAACTATCATTCTATAATACTATATATGAACATGCTTTGAAAAGTATAAAGTACTTATGATAGGGATATTTTAAGCCCTAATTTAAAAGATAACCCTATGCAATTGATAATAGGTAAAAATTCAATCAAGTTGAAAATGTTTCTTTATTAGACAAGCTACTTGTATGGTAGAAAACCCTTTCAATCTTTGAGTTTTGGTGGATTATCAATTTATTTCTGAAAAACATGACCTATAAAAAGGATAGTCATCTTTTATCTGCTTAGCTTTAAAATAATGCATTAACTTAAGCTGGAAATCTTAATTTGAGGATACTGCATCCTGTCAGGAGAAAAGAGACTCACATTTTTCCTTATGATTCACTGTGGTTTTGCCATTATCAGGTAGAATACAGCCCAAGGTTACTTACAGCCAAATGAAACTGTTATGCACACAGAATGGTCCTGATTAATGCCTTTTCACCAGACTCATTTTAGAAACATGTGGTGTAGCAGACATAGCAAACAGTAAATGAATTCATAAAAAGTATGAAAATAAGGTCATAAGCTCTAGTAAAGGAAAAATCACAACAGGATGCATAATGGAACCAGTTATGAAGGTAGATCATCAGTAGAAAGGAAAGTAGTTAAAGTCCTCACACCCACCAGGGTTATTTATTTGATTGTGATTTTGAAAAAAAGGAAAGAAAGTACAAATTTCATTTCTTTTTAGCAGATCTTACTCTTAGGAACATTCTTTATTTCTTTTTTGATTTTTACTAATCTTCATTTTTCTTAATTAACTATTCATTTTTAGTTTACATCATTCATTTCCATGAGATTTTATATACATATATACATATATGTATGTGTGTGTGTATACATATATATTCCAGTCATCTATCCTCATACTGAGAAAAGTTTCATAAGTTACAATTATTGTTTTTCCATGTTGGCATGTACAGAGTTCAACTTTGATAAGTTCCTTATGATTTCTTTTCCATGTTTACCTTCTCATGCTTCTTGTATTTGAATGTCAAATTTTCTATTCAGTTCTGTTGGGTTTTTTTTCTGAAAGAGTGTTTGAAAGTCCTCCACCTCACTGAATAACCATATTTTCCCCTAAAGGATTATACTCAATTTTTCTGGGTAGGTGATTCTTGGTTTTAGTCCTAGCTCCCTTGATCTCCAGAATGTCATATTACAGGCCCTTTGATCCCTTAAGGTAGAAGCTGCTAGATTCTGGGTTATCCTGATTGTGTTTCCACAGTATTCAAATTGTTTCTTCCTGACAGCTTGAAATATTTTCTTCTTGATCTGAGAACTTTGGAACCTGGCTATAATATTCCTAGGAGTTTTCTTTCTGGGATTTTTTTTCAAGAGGCGATCAGTGAATTTTTTCAAGTTCTATTTTGCTCTCTGGTTCTAAAATATTTGGCAATTTTCCCTGAGAATTTCTTGAAGGATGATTTCTAGATTTTTTTTCTGATCATGGCTTTCAGGTAGTCCACTAATTTTTAAGTTGTCTCTCCTGGATCTATTTTCCAGATCGGTGGTTTTTCAAAGAGTGTTTTTCACATTGCCTTCTTTTTTTTTCATTTGTTTGGATCTGTTTAATAGTATCTTGATTTCTCATAAAGTCATTTGCTTCCATTTGCTCCACTCTAATTCTGAAGGAATTATTCTCTTCAGAAAGCTTTTGAGATTCCTCTTCCATCTGGCAAATTCAACTTTTTAAGGCATTCTTCACCCCATTGGCTTTTTGGGTCTCTTTTGCTATTTAAGTTAGTCTAATTTTTAAGGTGTTATTTTCTTCAATCACGTTGTTGACTCTCTTTTCATGATTTTCTTGCATCATTCTCATTTCTCTTCCCAATTTTCCCTCCACTTCTCTTATTTGGTTTTCAAAAGTCTTCTTAAGCTCCTCTATGGATTCTATCCAATTCATATTTTTCTTGGAAGCTTTTGGTGTAGGAGTTCTGACTCTGTTGTCTTCCTCTTATTCCATGCTTTGATCTTTTTTTCCCCAAAAAAGGAATCTAAAGTTGGATTGCTGATCTTGCTTTGCTTCCTTTGACTGTTCATGTTGCTAGTCCATTAACTTGATTTTTGAAACACAGTAGAACTCTGCTTCCCAGGGAGGGAGCTTTATCCCAAATTTCTGGGGGTTTTGCAGTTGCCAGAGCTATTAGGAGGCTGCAGTCTCTGCAGCCCCCACCAGCTTTGCCTCACTGGTCACACACCTCAGGACCACCACCCAAGTCCATGATCCTGATCCGGGCAAGTTAATGCAAGAGCATTTAGCCTCTGAATGATAGCTTGGGCCACCTGCAATCTGCAGGCTGTGGGCTCTGAAACAGGCACATGGAGGTGGCTTCAGGGTTGCCACACCATTTCTTGCCGTGGAGGCAGTTGGCCAGACCTGTTCCTTTCCCCAAAATTTAGCTGAGTTCCACTGACCTTTCACTTTGTCCTTGTTTCTTATGGGTTGATAATTCTGGAAACTGCCATAGCTACCAGTGATCCACTCTCCCAAGTGCTCCAGCCATGGCTTGTCCTGACTTCCCTGGGGCTAAGCCACAGTTTCAGGCCCTGCTGGTTTTGGCTCCCAGAGCTCTGTGATTAGCCCTTCCTGTCTGCCTGCCGGGCTGCCTTCAGTGAGAGATGTGTTTTTTATGTAATTTTGTGAGTTCTGGAGCTCTAAAAAATTTGTTTAGAGTGAGATTTTATAAGTATTTGAGATGGTTATGGGGGATCTGCAGAGTTCTCCTGCTTCTACACCACCATCTTGACCCCGCCCCTCAAGGGTCAGGAACATTTTTTTCTCCACTAAAGTCCAAATCTGATACTCTGTTGTAGCAGTGATTAACCTGAGATATTAATGTTAGTATAAAACAAATTTTTGCAACTAAGCTTAAGGAGAGGTTACTCTTTATGGTTGGATGACCAACCCTAGCTGTACTCAAGAATAATTCATCACCAGTTTGAATGAAAGGTGCTGAATTTATCAGCCATAAGAACTTCTAAAGACCAAAAACAAAATCATGTGATCTCTCTCAGTGTATGTAGTAACCTCACTGATAATATCTTTCTTTTCTTTCCTTTCTTCTTTTTTTCATTTCTTCAATTGCCTTTGAGTCCCACCTTGTGATTTGAAGGTGGAAGGAACTTGCTGATGCAAGAGGAAGAGTGAACAGGAAGAAGAACCACCATGTAAAAGCAGGAGCAAAAACTGGAACATAGTAGAACTGAGAGGGAGAATACTTGTGGTGTCCAGTTCTCTTTCTGTTCTGTCTGTGTTGATTTGTGTTTGTATTTCTTTTGTCAGACAGAAGCATTCTGTCTGTTGATTTATATACTTTGTCTTTGTGTTACTTTGTCAGATAGAAGGACTTTATCTGTTGATTGTGTTACTTTGTCAGAAAGATTCACCCTGTCTGTTGACTTGTGTTGATTTCCCAGGCAGAAAGTGAATTGAGATGATAGTGCCAGAAACGTCTGTGAATGTTGTAATTCTGCTAAGCTTGATGTGTGTTAAGTTTTCTCTCCCCAGGAACAGAGACTTTGAAGGGATAAAAGTAGAATGGTCACTGTAAGCTTCAAGCTGGAGTAGGAGCTGGTAGCTGCCTACCTGTGAGTTGGGTGATTTTGGACAAGAGCTGGGAGCATGGAAGAGGAGCCATGGGATTTGGGAGCCAGCCCTGAATCAAGTTTAAAGGACCTTTCCTTGGATACTTAGCACTGGCTGGCAAAATCATAGTAGGATAACTTTGTACTTTGTAGTTTGTATCCCTAAAGGATGGTTGAGCTAAGGGTGATTGGAAACTAGTTTCCAGTCAAGAAGAAAGAAGACTTTATGACTGATGAGATTAAGGCAATGTGACCTAAGAGTGGGAGACCTTTGTGCTTTGTATACCTTAAGGAAGATTATCCCTTAAAGATGATTGAGTTAAGGACTTACTGAATGATATCTCTTGTTTAAAACTATCACTTTAGTGATAAGTTGTTGCATTATATCATTTTGAATGCTGTACTTTGGTTTCTGTGAATGTTTTGTTTTAGTTTACCCATGAATAAATAGAAATTCACTATACTATGTGATCAGAACCTTATAGCTATTCACAGCAGCAGTCCTCTGGAGAGATGCTCCTGTTTGACTTTATAACTACTCCCCTTACCTCCCACCCCCAAATCTTTCCTACAATTCAACTGTCTCTTATTTTCTTAGCAATATTTCCTTTAAGCATCCATTATTTTACCTCCATTGATATGAACATGATTTAAGGCTGGAAATTTGGAAATCATTGTTGGGGGGAGGGGTATAAGAATTCAGCCCCTAGATCCAACCTACTACAGATAAACTTGCCTAAATTTAAAATAGCCAAGTCTGTGGATAACAGACATATAGTTAGTTACTTGGTTAGTAAGTGAAATATTTCCATTTTGGTAGGAGCTGACAAAGCTTTCAATCTATTGATGTAACTTTGAACAACCCAAGGATAGTTTTGTAACATGACGGAACGCCAGAGCATGACTCTTCCCTATCAATTGTTCAGTCATTTTTCAGTCATGTCTGACTGTTCATTATACCATTTGGGGTTTTCTTGACAAAGATACTAAAATGGTTTGCCTTTTCCTTCTCCAGCCCATTTTACAGATGAGCAATCTGTGGTAAACAAGGTTAAGTGACTCATCCAGAGACACACAACTTGAAGAGGAACCCAAAGAGGGTTAGGTCTGCCTGAGACCCCAAAATACCAACATACCGGGTCCTGCAGAAAGAATTCCATTCAAGTCTTCTCAGCCAAGGAAAAAGTAAAGTTTATTGAAAGTTCAAGTTCACCACTTGGGGTGCTAGGCCATTTAAAGGTGCTCTCACAGAGAAAGTCTCTGCTAAGCTATTCTACAGCACTCTCACAGAGCAAAGTCTGTACCAAACTATTCCATGGTCTCCAAATCTGGAGACCAGATTTGAATTCAGAAACATGAATCTTCCTCATTTCAGGTCTGCCACTCTATCCACTGTGTCACCTACTTTCCACCAATAGAGGAGTTATATTGAAGACTCATAGGGTTCTACATTTCATAATAATGTTTTTATGTATCATTGTGTTGCTGTGATCAATGATTTGGGGTAAAATATTCACTTCTTAAAACTCGAAAATAATGATTAACCTAGAATATTTAACTGAAAGAGACTTTAAAGACAGTAGTTCAACCTCATCATTTTTTTCATATAAGTAAAATAAGTTGCAAAAAGCAAATGGCATTAATAATAAAGCTAATTAGTGGCAGAACTAAGATTAGCAACCAAGGTTACTAAATCTTAGTCGACTGGTCTTTATTTCTTGTAATCTGATATGTGTAACTCCTACTGTATATATTACTAGTAGTAAGAAAGATAGATTTAAACTTTCAAAGATTTGGGTAAAGGATAAAAGAGGGTAATGGGAAAAGGCAAGGTAATAGTATGTGTGTAAAATGAGAAGCTGAGAAGGAAAATACTGAGTGAAAATAAGATGGATGAAAACTCATAAATAGTAATTAGAACTTTATCAAATCTGTAGGAATACAGGTCATTCCCGAACTGATATATAGTCAAAGGATCTGAACAGAAATTTTTCCAATGATGTAATCAAAGCAATTTATAGTATATAAAAATGTTCTAAATCATTACTGATTAGAGAAATGCAGACAAAAACAATCTTGAGATATCATTTTACTTCTACTAGATTGACTAAAATGGCAGATAGTGAAAATGACAAATGCTCAAGAGGATATGGAAAAAATGGGACACTGTTTCATTGTGGAATTGTAAAATAATTAAATCATTTCAAAGAACAATCTGGAGTTATGCACAAAAAGTCATTAAACTTCCTATACCCTTTGACCTAGCAATACTACTACTTGATCTATTTCCAAAGATGATTAGGAGAAAAGAAAAAGAATCTATATATTCTAAAATGTATTTTTAAATTTTTATTTTTTAAGTTAGCACAAATGGGTCATCAACTGTTTATTATCAAGAAATATTATTCTACAGCCAGTTTGCAGGTATTTCATGTTTGAGCACAAGAAAAACAGGTTAGTGATATGTATGCAGGGACCTCAAGCCTCTGAAGCCTGTATATTTCATCATGATTTTCCATATTGAAAGACACCAGCCTGATTCATCTCTTCAAAATCTTTCATAGCATCATACCTACTATAAAAATTTTGATATGTCCCTCTCCTAGGTTCAGCCACTCCAACTTATACGTAGTAGCACATCCCAAAGACAGAACGAATGCTGTAATATGAAATCACAAGCACTTAGCCAAAAGGCCTTGCAGCTGTGGTTTTGCCAAAACAGGAGTAGACATGCTGACAATTCTTCCTGAGGACATACATCCTTCTCCGGTTCCAGAGAAATGAAGCACCCCTTAATTGTTTTTAGCAGTTCTCTTTGTGATGTCAAAGAACTGGACACTGCAAAAATTGTCATCAATTGTCGAATGGCTGAAGAAGTTATGGAAAATGATTGTGATGGAATACTATAGTGCTATAAGAAATGATGAGCTTAATGATTTTAGAAAAACATGGAAAAACTTGCACAAAATAACAAAGAGTGAAATGAACAGAACCAAGAGAACATGGTATACAGTAATAGCAACATTGTTTTAAAAATGACTTTGAGTAAACAATTTATTCTGTTATAAATACCCAAATTAACTATAAAGGACATATGAAGAAAGATGCTATCTGCATCCAGAGGAAGAACTGCTAAATAGAAGTATGTATAGAACGATTTTACATATATGTGTATATCTATGTATCTATCTATTCACATATGTATGTGTGTCTAGTGGTATCCATCTCTAGAGTGGGAGGAGAGGAGAGGGAAGGGGGAAAAGAGAAACTATTTATGATAGGCAAATTTGTGATGCAGCACCCTTTTAGTTCAGATTTGATGTTCACATGAAATGAGACACTTAAAAGACATCCAACGTTTTACAAAGGATGTTTGTGTTACCTTGACACACAGCATGTAACAAAGATACGGTGGTACTTGGCTTCTCTGGAATCAGCTTGCCTTGTCTCCACCAGGAAACATATCTGGTTCAACAAGTTATGGTGACTCCTTTGTTCTTTTGTGCTTGAGTACATGACTCAGACTTTGTTCTCCTAGATCATCAGGAAGTTTCATCAGCTAAGCCAGGTATAATCAGATCCTGAAGGTAGCTTTGTCTTCTTTTATGTAAAAAATTCCCATTGACACAGATGGGAGGAAAGAATTTGTACCAGGGAAACTCTACTCCCATTACAAATGCATAAAACAAAATACCTGAGATTATAAAGGAAACCATTTATATTTAAGTATAGTTATTAAAAAAAACTCACAGTCCCAAGATTAAGAACCTCTCTTCCAGATTCTTATGAGATTTCACAGTCAGGCAATGCATATTGTTCCATCATATCAATTAAACGGTTAATTGATTAGCCACAATTGGACCTCTTGACAAATTAGAAGCACTTCAATACTTTAATAGATTCTGTAATCTCTTTAACATGATTACTGTCTCTAATAATGCATGATAAAACTCATCTACCTCTTCTCATCCTGTGAAATTCCTTACAATGTCTATCCCAATATCTTCGATAGAGGTTTGATCAAATATTCTGGAGTCTTTCTTATTGGTGCTTTTACATGTCATGATATTAGTACATCACTAGGAATTAGGTTGAAATTAGGTTTATGCCAACATCTTATTCTATATGCTACAATTAACTCCAAATAAATACATGAAACAAATCAAAAGATGATGTAAATAATTTAGAGAAAGGAAGGAAACAAATTTCACAACTTTGACTAGTGGATGAATTTTTAAGCAAGAAACAGATATCAATATAGAAGATAAAATGGAAAATTTTGATTATATAAAATTGAAAAGTTTTTCCACAAACAACATTAATTAGAAGTATCCAAGAAATGGCTAAATGGGAAATGCTTTTGTAGCATATTTCTGTGCTAAGAGTCTGATATCCAAGATATATAAGGGACAGTGCAAATATATAAGAATAAGTTCCATTCCTCAACAAATAATTGATTGAAAGATAATAAGCAAGCAATTTTCGTATAAAGCAATTTGCAACTATATCAAAAAGTCACTAAAATGTGTATACACTTTGATCCAATGATATCCCTCCAAAGAGGGAAGCTAAGAACTAGAAAGAAATTGGTTACCCAATATTTAAAGAATGACCGAACAAACCTGCAGGCTTGTATGAAATGAATACAGTAAAGTGAGCATTAATGATCAGGGTATTGACAGTGAAGTAGTTGATATCTCTCTAATCCACCTCATGAAATATTTTCTCAATTACACCTTTTTGAAAGTCCCCAAAAGATAACATGATTGCTTGTTGTTTTCCATCCTTCATTCTCAAAGAGGACAAATGACATCAGGAGGGTAATGTCTTCAATTGCAAGTGACTTGGATTTAAGTGAGGCAGAGCTATGCAAAGTGATTAGCCTCGTTGTCTCTTCTGGAGTCACAGAAGCCCAGCAGTAAGACATAGGTTAGGAAAACTGATGAGGACCCCAGCCTATCAGGCTGGAAGCCTATTGATGTCAACACCAAAATTTTCTTCAATATGCACTAGAGAAGATCCAGAATCACTCTAATGAAATTCTTCTCCCTCTAATGCCATCACTTTGAAAATTTATGGTCTTCATATATCAACATCCCCCAAAGCAACCTGTTTACTTTCTTCTGCTGCTGCATTGTGAGCAAAATGTGCATTGAAGGTACTTTTGAGGGCATTATCTTTCTCAAATAAGACTAAGATTTTGTATTTCACAGATCTCATTCTTAAAAATTTCCTAGATTGTAAGGTAGGAGGCACAGGAGCTACTGGTTGGGTCATAAGGCCCTTTGTCCTTTTGAGTACTGTTGGTCCCAGGACAGTTCCTATGACAATTCTCCCTTTCAGCTACCATCTTAACTGTTACAATCAGGTGTCAAAACACTCCTGGACAACAGGGCAAGCAAATTCCCAGAGACTCTAAAAGCTTTCATAGAGAAAAGAGAGAAAGAATTGATCTATGAATTGCTAAAAAAAAAAGAGAATAAAAAGGGTTTTTGGTAAAGAAAGTTAATAAAATACCTGGGGTTTTTTTTATCTCTAAAGTAAAATGTGAAAAGAGAAAAAGAGCCACAGACCATTAGGATAGCAATATAGAAAACTGTCCTTCACATAAATGTGCTAAGACAACCTCTTTGAAGATAGAGAAATGACAGAGACTGATGACAAAGCCCTGATGGTTGTGGGCACTGTGGTCCATCATTTCATTCTGTGAATATTTTAGAGATTAATAGTTAATAAATGTCATAACTATAGATCAAATGTCTCCTTGAATATGATGGTAAGATTAAGGACTGTTGGGTTCCTAATTTCAGAAAAGTAAATTTCTCGAGCTTTACCCATAAGAGAAAATTTAGTTACTAACTACCAGGAAGTTTTAATTTGAGAGAGTGGACAAGTGAAAATGCCAACAGGTAAGTTGGTAGGAAAGAATAATTTGCCAGGAAAGCTTTATCTGCTTTCCAAAGTGCTACTGATTAGAAGAGATGGATTGCTTTACTGATGCTTAAAGAAAAGGCTAGAGCAATAGCTTGGAACTTCATTGGAAGAAAGGTGTTTACTGCTGTGAGCTTATTTTTTTGCAGCTTAAGAAAGAGGAAACTTTTCAAAAATCCCTGGTTATTCTGTATTGTGCTATATGACTTGATTAGAAGAAAGAAGAGAAAGGGTCTGCATCTGTTTTAATGTAAGATAAGGCTCAATGTGGATACTATGATTGAACAAAGCAGAATCCCATTGAGTGAAGAGCTGTCTGGTTTTTGCCAAGAGAAGCAACCTGAGGTTCTTTACAGTTCTCTAACTTAAGGAAATTGCTTGTTTTTAAAATAGTGTGACACTTTCTTAGCACCTTTAAAGGTGGCTGAGAGTGAAAAGAACTTATAGGTGTTTACCACTTTGAGAGCAGAAAAGGGGCAGCTCCGTTGTGATGAGGGAGTGAAGAAGATAGTTAAAATGAGCAAAGACTGCTGCAGATTCTGTCCCCAAGCAGATTAAGTCATCCTCCCTCTATGAGAGGAGAAGCCTAAGTTTCTTCAAGGAGAAAGAACAAGACTCAAGTTCCCAGACTGTGGCCTGGGTCCGAGTATAAGCCAGGTAGGACCAATACAGTGCTATTATACCTGGTATGCTGAGCAATCATAACTCGGTGGTTCTCGACTTCTGTTTCTACATTCTGCCTTTTCCCCATGTTCTCATTCTCTTTAGGGAGGAAATAATCCATTTTACCAATCTTATTTCTTTTCTTGTTTCTTGCTTCTATTTGACCATTTATTTTGTAAAAAGAGATTGGATTCTGAAAGGTCACACTATCATTTATTGTGGTACTGCTTCATGTCTTACAGGGAGTCAACTGAATGTTGAGACAAAGAGTTTATTGTTGCTAAGAGGTAATAATCAATAAAATTAGGAGCTTGGAGCAATAAAAAGGATGTAATTGAGTCATGTTGTTATAGGTTCCCCCACACAGAGAAAGGAACTAGAGATCTACTTGCGTGGGAGGTACTGTAAGGACTTGGATAGCATAGGAGGAACCATTCCAAACAAGCAGGAAATGGTCTTTTGAGGTGGTAACCTCATTTCCCCTTTTTCCCCCCATAAAAGGAAATCCATCCTCAGAGGGGCAGAGCTGAAGGCATTGACTAAATGGAAAGAGAAAATTGAACAGAGGAATGATGACATACACAAAGGTAGGATCCAACCAAGAAGATATGACTTTTCCCCCTCCTTATTTATTATATTAATTTTTTGCCTTCTACAATATGCATTCTGAAAACAAATAAAACCACTGTCAGAGTGATGCATAAGCATAAAGCCATAATGTTTGAGGAGATCACTAAAGGCTGAATTTTGTTCTACTGAGTCTATTTTTCCTTTATTCAGCAAACAACAAAGAAGATTTTAGATTTTCCATATCTTTCTGTTTTATGACTGTGAAAAGAACTTTATTAAGAAGTTATAAATGATTCAATAATAGAGGGAGTTCCGACACTGATGAAATCATAGTGTTAGTATATAATCAGCAATTAAATCAACTACCTGTTATTTTAAAAAAGATGACAAAAACACAAAGGAGTAGAACATAAAGGCTAGAATCCTCAGTACAAAACTTCTAACTTTACATTTCTGTTTTGTAACAGAAACCAAATATTTGGGGCTATTTTAGGGCACTTGTCCTGCAATGATCAAGTCTGCTAAGTCATCAATGCCCTGAGGCATTCTCTTTGCCTCCTCCTCAGTGTTCATCATAATGTAAGTTTGAAAAGAAAGCTTTGGTCATCAATCAGCTCTCTGAATGAGCAAAGTTTTTCAGAGCACACATCACTGGGGAAAAGATGGTATAAAAAGCAGAACCCTTCTGCTTTTTCCTTACTTATTTAATTGATTAGCACATAAGTCTTTTGAATTTCCTGCAGCTTCCAAATGAGAAATTGGTTGTAGCCACATATGTTCACCTCTATTACAAACTTCCTTTCATAATCTTTGCTGCACTTAACACACTCACATGAAAATAAAGGTAGTGATGAGCCAGTGGGATTCTAGAGGTGGAGAGGAGCTAAGAGATCACCATATCAAGGGGGAAAACTTCACTTGTTTATACCCAGGATATAGAAGCATATTCTGTAAGCTCAATATTCTATATGAACTTTGGGTCTGCTAAACACTATAAGTTGTTCCATTAACTCTATTTGCTCAGTTCCCACCTTCCCCTGTGGCTAGAATGGTCCTCCATCTTACACCCAAACATCTTATTAATTTCTTTCATGCAGGAATTTTTGGTATAAAACCCATACCGTTGCTGCCCCCATGTTCTCATCCTTATTCACACTAGACTTACTCCTACCTCACACTCTCTGACTTTCCTACTATGCCTAATCCTTCCACCTCCTCATGCTATTTTCTTAGCTGAACTTTCTGGACCCCATCCAGTTAATATGCCAATTATTATACTACTTTCATTTCTGTCATAAAACCTATGCTGTTCTACTCCCTCTTTTGCCCATGCTCATTCCTATCCCCAGTAACTATGCTCCTCCCCCATCCTCCTAAGACTAACTTCTTTACTGTGCCTGATCCTGTCACAAGCTAAAATCTATGGTCATTTGAGTCTAATCCACCTACCAGAAGGAAAGATTAACAACAATAACAATAATTTTTTTTCTCATTTATTTTCTAAATTAAATAAAAATTCAGAGCAATATGTTAAGGAGATCCTAAACAGCATTCTTCTCAAAGGGCAGGGTGGCTGTCCTATCTAATTTTATTTTCTCCTAGCCCTCCCTTGTAAATTTGTAACTCTCCAGATGATTAATGACATGCATTTTCTAGGTTCACACTTCTCCCAAAGAGACCTGACATTGCCAGGTTTTCCTAATGAAAATAAAGCAGGAAGTTAATTATCTAATGATTTGGATCTTTGTGGCATGTTATTTCAATTAGTTAACTACACTAATCATATCAAAGAGGTGCTCATCAAATCATTTCATTCTAACTATATGCATTTGGTCTCTTCCATCCTTAAAAAAATAGGGGTCTGGGAAATTGAAAAATATAAAAGAATCTTATGTCTGGCAGGTGTCTCTAATGAGTATCTGACTCATGTCTTTGCTTCCAATTAGGAATCCCTCTAAATCACCTCAAAAAACACATTAGTATTTAACCTTTATCCCAAGGATGACTATGATAAACACGGTTTAATGGAAAAGACAGGGGAGAGGGCTAGGACCTAGACTTGTCATAGAAATAGGGGTAACTAGACCATACATTATAATCCCTGTGGGCCACACACTGACTTAGAAAACCATGTTACCGTTATCCATGTTTTATTATATTTTTGTTTTGTTAAATATTTGTCAAAATATGTTCCCAAAATGTTACATTTAAATATAGTTCAGGCTGCACTTGGGAGTGTTTTGGGCTACACGCATCTGGAGGTGACATGTTTGACACCTCTGGTTAACAGCATGGAGAGTCACATAGGCTTTGAGGTAAGACTTCAGTCCATATTATTGACTTTCTATCCACTGTACTAGCTTGATTCTTAATAAATGAAATAAAGAAAATATTTTCCCTTAAAATAAATAAAAGACAAATAGCCAATTTGAAGGAACACCATTCAACATGAACTTGGTCAGCATATTTACAACCTAAAGAATAGAAAAATCTTTCATAAATTACCTGATCCATCATAGAACATGGCATGAAGAAAATATATGGAGAATATTATTTTAAATATGGATGTATATTTTCTGTGTTTCTAAATTTGAAACGACCTGAAACTATCCCCTTTAAGCTCATTATTTTTCATTAAGCTTTTGTCTAGGGAGGAAGCATAATTTTGCCATGTTTATTGCTTAAAATTTAATGCAAGTTTATTTGTTGGTTTTTTCAGGATTTGAACAATCATTTTTATTATTTTGGCTATCAACAAACACAAACATTTCCATAGACAAAGAACAACAGAAAATGGGAATTGTATATGAAACTGGAAATCTTTTTTACACATAACTCTTTTTTTTTAAGTTTACTATAATTCTGAAGATGTCTTTGTATCTCCTCTTCTGGCCAGTTTAAAATATGTCAGACCATTTCGTCTTTCTTCTTTATATTACTATGACTAGTCTCTATCTCTGTCTCTGTCTCTCTCTCTGTCTCTCTTTCTTTCTCTCTCTCTTCTATTCTATTCTCCTCCTCACCTTCTTCATCTCTCTTCTCCTCCCCAATCCCACCTCTATAACAAAAAGTTCAAATAAAAACATAGTTAAAGAAAATAATATCACATGTTGGAAATGTTTGAAAATGTATGCCTCACTGGTCCATCACCAGTTGGTCAAGAGTTATGGAAGCATGTTTTATCATCCAGCTTATGAAATCTATGAATGGTCATTGCATTTATGAGACTTCTTGAGATTTTAAAAGCTGTTTTTCTCTTTTACTATGGTATATTCATTGCATAAGTCATTTTGCTGGTTCTAACTTTACTCTGCAGCAATTCATAAAAAAGTTTTCCCAGGTTTCTCTTAATCTTTCCCTTTTGTCATTTCTTATGGTCCAGTAATATTTCACAATATCTATATACTGTAACATATGTCTTCTATTTCTTAGGAAAGATGCTGTTAAAAGTAATTTTGTATATGCATCCTTTCCCTCTTTCCTTTATTTGTTTAGCATAAAAGTCCAGTAGTAATATCTCTAGAAAAAAAAGTTAGGCACAATTCATTGTCCTTTGCGGAGATAGTTCCAAATTGCTTTGCTGAATGACTAAGTAGTTTATAGTTCCACCAGTGGTGCATTATTGTGTCTATTTTCCCATAACTTCTCCATGATTTTCATTTTCTTTCATTTAAGTCATCTTTGCTAATTTGCATTTTATTTGCATCTCTCTTATTATTAATGATGTGGAGAATACTTACATGATTGCATTTCTTCTTTGGAGTCCTGCCTATTCAATTTTTTTATTTATTGGGGAATGGATGTTGTTATATATTCTAATCAATTCCCAGTATATTTTGAATATCAAAATTTCTTTAGAGAAATTTACATTTTTCCCTAAACATTTCTCATCTAATTTTAACTGTATTTATTCATTTATGTTATTTGTTCAAATACTTTACAAATTTATATGATCAAAATTGTCCATTTTATCACCTCTAATCATCCCTATCCAGCATAGATAGGTCATTGGTCTTGGAGTTCAAATTCCACCTCAGTCACTTAGCAGCTATACAGTCCCAGGCAACTCACCTAAACTCTCTGTGCTTTAGTTTCCTTACCTGTAAAATGAGAAAGTTAAAGTTGATGCCCTCCAAGGGTCCTTTCCTCTTATAAATATACGATCCTACATTATTTGTTTTGTCAGTAACTCTTCCTCTATACGTACTTGTGAAATGTATCTTTCAGTTGTGTTTACTTCTTTCTATTCATATTGAACTTTTTGTGAGCTCATTTGGTGTTTTCTTGATGAAGATACTGGAGTGGTTTGCCATTTTCTTCCCCAGCTCATTTTACAAATGAGAAAACTGAAGCAAACAGGCTTAAGTGACTTGCTCAAGGTAACACATCTAGTAAGTATTTGAGGCTAGATTTCAACTCACATTTTAGTCTTCCTGACTCCAGGCTTATGACTCTGTATCGCCTAGTTGCCCTGTCTACTAGAGTCTTTCCCTAATTTTTAAATTCTATTTGATCAAACTATTTTCCTCAACCTAGTTTCTCTTGGTTTTGTTCGTACACATGCATTTTAATTTTATACCTCTATCCTTCAGTTTAAAATTTGCCTGCTTATAATTTTGAAAGGGATCTCCTTTCACTTTCCTGATCTCACTCCATGTGTGGGCATTATTGACCTACTGTTTAAAAAATAAATAATTTATTTGTAATTTATTGTGGAAATAAACGCTGATCAAAACATTTTCCGCCAAACATGATCAGTTTTCCTAGTAGTTTTTGTCAAATAACGAGAGCCGTGGTTTTTAACAGTAGGTACTGAATGGATGACTAGCATTAACTTAAAAGTTAATACCAGAATGGTGTTGAGATGCATAAGGTTGAACTGAAGCAACTCATTCTGGAAGGGAGAAAAGCTGTGACCCTGGAAGGAAATGTATGAGGCAACAATGGGCCTATATCATAAGACCTGGAAAGAAGTTCATTCTGGTTTGGGGGAGTTTGGACTTATAAATGAAATGGTTTTGGAAAATTTATAATGCTCGATGTCCAATTTCAAGTAACATGCTTTCCACATCAAGCCTGCTGTTCTCAATATACAGCTGGTACAACCACATAGATAAGTAGCTTAAAATGAGGTCTTGGTTTGTAGCATGGGTGAGCTCTTCAACAATGATGTGCTTGAGGAATATTTCCTTCTTGTACATTTATGAAAGCTTATGGGAAACTTCATAGAAGTAGGTAGTGGGCCATGTATGGAAAAGGGGTGTTTGATCATTTCCATTTCCATGATGGTAATTTTCTAGGTTACAAATTCCTTTAGTGGTTGATGTTAACTTTTCCATTTTCACTTGTACCTTAGCCAAGTTTTCCAAGGTGTCATGAAGTTCCTTGCACAACATCTCAAGTTCCTCATTAAATTTTGGGTGCACCTTCTGAGAATGAAAGCCAGAAGCAATGCTGTGCACTCTAGGTCTACCTTGTCTGCAGTAAGTACACTGATTTTGATGTTTCCTACCCGATATTGTTGAGAGTCTCCCATTTTGATAATAAATTGTGCCAATCTGCAGCATGTCCTTAATTTTTCTTGCACTGATGGATAAGACAGTTCTTTGGGGAGTAACCAGGCCAGAGTTCTTCACATCCATGACTGAAAAGCCAAAGATCCAGGCTGCCGCAAGCCGGAGGAAGTTCAAAGCTTTCCCTAATTTTTTACCATATGAACTTTCATATCTAGATCAGGGATGGGGAACCTGTGGCCTTGAGGCCACATATGGCCCTCTAGGTCCTTGGGTACAGCCTTTGAACTGAGTCCAAGTTTTACGGAACAAATTATTTTATTAAGTGTGTTTGCTCTGTGAAGTTTGGAATTAGTCAAAGGGCTGCACTTGAGGATCTACAGGGCTACATGTGACCACAAGGCTGCAGGTGCTCTACGTCTGACTAGTCATGGAACCACTGGAACTTTTTGTAGTATATGGCATTGCTCTAAGCTTAATTTTGGCCGGATTATTTTCTATTTTTCCCAGCAGTTTTTCTTGAAAAGTGAGTTCTTACTGCAGTCTTTATGATCTTTGAATTTATTGAAAATTCTGCTAATATGTTCATGTGTGTATTTTAGGTATTTTGTATATCCCATTGGGTATTTTGTGGACCCCAAATCTGTCGTTGTGTTTTTAAGTAGAATTAAATAATTTTGATGATTGTAATAGGCCAAGACTTTCTGGGGTCTTGCACACTAGCTCCCCAGTTCTACAAGGTCATTAGGCAGATATGCAAGGAGAATATAATCTTGTTGGGTGGATGCTCTCATTGGTTTCATGAATATCTAAAGAAAATACTGAAAGTTAATTTGCAAGTCTTGATTGGGACTCCTAGTTTTCTTGTGCCTCAGGAGATGGTTCTAGGATAAAGACCTTAATGAGTGATTAGCCCTGGGCTGGGGTAGGGGAAAGGTGAGACCCAAGTCACCTCATATTCACCTCTGCAATAAGGAATATAAGCTCTATGATTTTCTTGTATCCTTGGGTTGGTATGGAATAGCTCTGCAATAAACAGAGTATGATATATATCCCTGTCTCTCTGTCTCTTTCCTTTACTCAGCTGGAAGCTTTCTCTCACTTTCTCTTTGTTTTTCTCAGCTGGTAGCTAGGCCCAGACTGTGCTGGCTGCAGCAGATGATGACTGTTTTGTGCTTTAGATTTGTACTTCTAGATAAGCTTTCTAGTTTTATTTTATATTTCACAACTACTGAATTTATAAATTGTTTCAATTAATTTTTAGTTTATAAGATTCACTAAATATATTATTAGGTCATCTATCAAGATAATAACTGCTAACATTTATTAAGTGCTTTAAGATTTGCAAAGCACTTTACAAGTATTAAGTCATTTGAACCTTACTATGACGTTGGAAGGTAGATGTTATTATTATCCCTATTTCATAATTGAGAAATATTAGGCAGACAGAAGCAACTTATGTGGGTGTCATAAACTGGAAGCCCAATTTGAACTGAGGTCTTCCTGATTCCAGGCCTAAGGGTCTATATGTTGTTCTAACTCACTCCTGTTTCTTTTTTGTCGCTTTTTTATTTTTTCTATTTCCTATTCCCGTTTTATTGCTGTAACTGGTAGTTGTAGGACTCTATCAAGTAATACTGGTGACGGTGAGCATCCAATTTTTATCCCTGTTCTGGTTGGAAAGACGTTTAACATTTCTATATTACGGATAATGATAGTTCTTATTTCTAGGTAGATGATAATTTACTATTTTAAGGAATGGTCTTCTCATTTAAATACTCTAGTATTTTTTAACAAAAGGGGTCTTGTGTTTTATCTAAAAGCTTTTTAAAAGTACTCTACTTATGTTTATAGTTTTCCTTATGTTAAACCAACCCTGCATTCTTGCTATAAATTGAACAGGTAGCCATAGTTTGCTATGGTACTATAGTCCCTTCCCCCACATTTTGAAATCAGTGTTCTTTAGGGACATTAGTCTATAGTCTTCTTTCTATGTCACATCTCTCTCCAATTTACATCAGTATGCAGACCTTGTTAGTTCCTTAGAATGAATTTAGTAAAATCCCTTCTTTTCCTGTCTTTGCAAACAATTTACATAATATTATAATAAATTGTTCTTTGAATATTTGACTAAATTCACTTGATAATATAGCTAGGCTTCTCCTTCCCCCCTTCCACCTTGGGAATATGTTTATACCTTTGTCAATTTCTTTTTCTGAGACTGACTTATTTAAATCACTGTTTCCTGATATGTTCATCATGGCACTTTATGTATTTGCAATTTTTCATTCATTCTATTATCAGTTCTTTTGGGCTCTGATTGATCATAATACTTTCTAATCATATCTTTTATTACCTCTTCATTTTGTAAATCCCTTTTTCTTTTTTGATGTGGCAATTTGCTTCTCTTCTCTTTAAAAAATTATTTTTAATGTCTTATCCATTAATCAGTCTTTTTGCAAAACCAGCTATCTTATTTACCAGTTCAATTTATTTTTTGCTTTCAATTTTATAAATATTTATTTAATCAGAATTTTCTTTTGTAGTATTTAGTAGGAGTTCTTTGATTTCATTTTTGTTCCATTTTTAAATCTCGTTTCATTTTCTTCAGACTCTGTTTGTAATCTTTATGGCCAAGTCATCCATTACTCTCCCCCAGCACCCCTGCACCCCTAGGTTCTGTTAGAAATTGTGAATCTCCTTTCTTCTTCTAGGTTTACCTTGAGGGGTAAATTTACCACAAGTAAGCCATATAGTGGTTAGAGGGTTGGGTCTGAAGTCAAGACTTGAGTTCTGATTTGGCCTCTGCTTGTCTTCGTTTCCTCAACTATAAACTGGGCATAATAATAGCACCTAACTCCCAGGATTGTTGTGACAATTTAAAAAGATAATATTTATAGAGTGTTTAGCTATAGTGCCTAGCACATAGTAGGTGCTTAATGAATTCTTGTCTCCTTCCTTTGTATTTCCTTATTGTGTTCAACTTTTACTTATCTCTATATTATGACTCCAGCCTTAGTTTCTAGTTTTGGACTTTGTGCCAGGATCAGGCTTTATCTCCTCGCATACTTTTTGATGGTGTAATCAGGTCCTCTTTGGTTCTGACTTTGATTTTCTAGGAAACCTCCTCTCTATATATAATTAGCTGTGTCATATTTCAGATCCTCCTGGATTATCCTAGGTCATAGCATTGCAATCTTCATATGTTTCAATGAAGAATTCTCAGAGCAGTGATGTCTTCTGATCAATGCCCCCCCACACACACACCTATTAAAATACTTTGGACTTCTGCCTGCCTAGGAAGAGAGAATTTCACACTTGGAGTCTCTGATTTAAGCATGGAGTATCTACCAAATTTTTCATTAAGCAAGTCCTTAGAATACTTTATGAAAATTTAAAAGCATTTATGATTCAGAGATTACTAGAGCTTCAAGAAATGCTGAAGATCATCTAGTTCTACTTTGTCAACTAGATCATGAGATTTAAAAAAAAGAATAACAAAGTGAGGACACAGAAGCCACTGAGTTTTCCTTATCAAAATAATAATAATAATAATAATAATAATAATAATCTATTTCATTTGATAATGATTAACAATTCTTTGATGGCAAAACACAAACACAAAAATAAACCAACATATGTTTAATGTGGGTTATTAATGCCTGTAAAGCCAATCAGCAGTAGATGCCTGAGAGAATGCTACTGTGAACAGCCTTTAAGATTCAGATTACACAGTATTAGTGAACACTCTGTTTATTCCATTACAAAATCAGATTCAGTACAATGTTCACAGTTTCAACAGTTCACAATAT
>CM053600.1:54451231-54470207 GCA_028646575.1 Pseudocheirus occidentalis
TTTTTTTTAGCTCTGTGAAACTCTGCTACCAGGGGGGAAAGCTCTGTTCCAAATCGCTGGGGTTTTCCCAGCTGCCAGAGCTATTACAGGGGTGTTGCAAGTCCCTCCAGCTTTGGCTTGCTGAAAGCACACCCCAGGACCACCACCCAAAACCATGATCTGGATCCAGGGTGCTCAACGCAAGAGCACTTGGCCCTGATCAAGCAATTCAGCCCCATTGTGGAGACTGCAGGCCAGGAGCTCTGAAGCAGCCCAGTGGGGTCCGCAGCCGGTTACAGCAGTTCCTGCCCTTCCCCCACTGCTTCCTTGCCCTGGGGGCAAATTGGCCGAACTGGTTTTTCTCCCCCAAATTAAGTTTCAAAGTTTCACTTTCACTGACCATCTCTGATCCTGGTTTGCTGGATGTGAAGTTCCCCTCAGGTGCAGTACATCTTCTCTGAAGTAGACTCATACTGTTGAGGCTTGGGAGGCTCAGCTTCACCTGACTGCCGTGGGGCCTGGCCTGGCCGCAGCTGCTGTTTTGGGCTGGGCTGCTTGTGGCTCCTGGCCTGCTGGCCTGTTGCATGAGCCCTTCCTGCCAAGCTGCCCCTCTCCAATCCCTGTTTTTCATGCCTTGGTAGATGTGGAATTGCTGGAGGTTATAGATCTTCTCTCCTGCAGACTGGCTGCTGCGAGGCACAGCTCAGCTCCGTCCCACCACCCCGGGCCTGGCTGCGGTCTCGGCTTCAGGCTTTTCCAGCCTCGGCTCCCATCCTGCCACAATGAGCCCCTGCTGCTGAGCTGCCTTCAGTGAGAGATGTGTTTTCTGTATTTTTGTGAGTCTGAGAGTCCTAGACTTTGTCTTGGGTCATATTTTATGGGGGTTTAGGGTGGTTGTGTGGGAGCTGCAGAACCTTGCTGCTTCTACGCCACCATCTTGGCTCAGCCCCCTCAGTGTTATTAAAGTGAAAAAAGGCTGTGGTTAGAGTACTGCTTCTGACACATACTGGAGGTATGACCCTGGACAAGTTGCTTACTTTTCAGTGCCCCAGGTTATTCTCTAAGACTGTAATGTGCAGTCTGCATCTTAGAGAGGGTATTTCCTCAGTAGATGTTCCCCATGACAATGAAATCATAAATGTGCATCCAAAATAACTGACGTTTATGTAACTGAAGAACAGGCCCCACATGTGTAGGGAGGATATACATGTGGCAAGGGTATGTATTTGTGTGACTCAATTGGAGGCAAGATAGACATAGAATAGCTTCTTCTCCCCCTGCCCTTCATTCTAGCCAGGAGGGGAAGCAGGAGTTTGGAGTCAGAGGTTGCTTTGCTCTCCTCAGAGAGGGAGGTACATACTGGACTGCAAGTACATCTATCTGCTCCCTTAAATATTAGTAATCTAGGAGATATGACTTGGTTCCATACAAATTCAGATCTTTTTGTTGTTTTTTTGGGGGGGGGTTGAGGTAAGCTTTATATCAAAGACTTTTTTCCACTAAATACCAGCTCTACATTGAACACACGTGGAGCATAGCAAAAAACAAAACAAAAAAATTTATCCAAATAGGTAGATATACATAGGAGAATCTACCTACCTATCTATCTATCTATCTATCTATCTATCTATCTATCTATCTATCTATCTATCTATCTATAGATATAGATATAGATATAGATATAGATGCAGATATAGATATAGATATAACAATATAGAGTGAAGGAGCTCTCCCCTTGGGAACAAGATAGTTCAATTAAGAGAGACTATCCTGGATCTCACCCATGGGAAAACTTACCTACGTTTCTACAGGAGCTGGCTGAGAATAGGGGCATGATAAGAGACTGACAGATCGTATAATGTCTTTCAAGAGTGTTTCCTGAAGTAGCCTGAAGTAGGGTTGGCCTCTTACATCTTCTCTCTTGAAGCCAGAAGCCAGAAGTCCCAAAGGACTCAAGGACTGGAGAATCATAAAGAAGACTCAAAGTTTGAATGAATGTAGTAAAAGGATTCACCTTGAAGAGTCCCAAAGGGAGACTGTCTAGGGCTGGAGCTCTCTCAGCTCTTACCAACTCCACTCCACCCCTCACACAGGACAGGGGATCCATCAACATCAAGAAAGAGAGTGTTCCATACAAAAGGGTTTTGGGATAGTGGTTACATTTGTATAGTACTTTAAGGTCTGAAAAGTACTTTACACACATCAATTACCTTTTTTGAGCCTTACCTCATGAAATAACTACAATATTACAAATATTTTTTCTCATTTTAGAGCAAAAGAAACTGATTCATAAGGATCATAGTATTTAAACTGCTAAGTAATTTAGAAACTGAACTTATTTTCATTTTGGAAATGAGGAAAGTAAAGCCCAGAGAAGTGAAAAGGATCAAGGTCAAATAATAAGTTGGGAGCAAAACCTAAATTTGAAAGCCTCATCTTTTGATTTGAAATCCAGAGTTCACACCTCTATACTATAAATAGGATATTAGAATTTGGAAATGCAGTTTACCAAAAAAAAGTTTGTGAAAACTTCTCTGGCAAACAAGACATAATTCAAAGTCAGTAGGAAATATAGTTGTTAAGTACCTTGTGTTCTGGGAAATTAAATTTTGTAATCAACAAAGACAGACATAGACTGGAACACTTTCTTTCTAGTTCTATATTCTCATTTTTTTCTCAAGTAAGGCTTTAAATTCAATTTGTGTTGACTACAGGTCTGCATTCTCCAAGAGGTGCCAACAGAAAGAACAATTTTATTTTTGTTTAACATGCAGTCTTACATCTCAGTTGATGCCAAGAAACAAGGTCACACAGGTGATATGGCCAAGTGCCCAGTGCAATCATAGGCCCAGGAGGTAGAGTGAAAAATTTAATTATAAACCCAATTTTCCTAGTAACTTCTTGACTAAATAGTTTTATCAACATGTACACATGTTGCCAAGGATGTTTATAGAATCTCTATGTGAGTAGAGAAAGAAATGAATGTAGCCTACCTTTTGATGCCTAGTCAATATTTTGGATATAGAGAAAAAGGTGAAGGGAAGGTGATGGCTATAGAAAAATCAGTCTTATTTCAAGAATTCCTTAAACTCTAATAAAAAAAATCTGGGAGGAGAAGACCCTCAGGGTTTCTGGAAAAAAGAAAAACAAACCTAAGCACAACTTAATGATTATAGTTTGGGCCTAGATGGTTCAGAGTGAATGTAAATAGTAAGTATTAATCTTCATGAGTTCAAACCCAGCCTCAGACACTTACCAGCTGTGTGACCCTGGGCAACTCACTTACCCCTGTTTTCCTCAGTTTCCTTATCTATAAAGTGAACTGGAAAAGTAAATGGCAAAACAGTTCAGTATCTTTGCTAAGAAAACTCCAAATGGGGTCACAAAGAGTTGGACATGACTGGAAATGACTGAACAATGATGACTTGGAACATCCATTTTTGAAAAAAAATGTATTTTTTTTAGTTTTCAACATTCACCTTTATAAGATTTTGAGTTCTAAAGTTCTCTGTCCCTCCCCTCACCTTTCTGCAAGACAGTGTGTAGTCTGATATAGGATGTGCATATACATTCATATTAAATATATTTTCACATTAGTCATGTTATAAAGAAATATTAGAACTAATGGGAGGAACCATGAGAAAGAAAGAAACAAAAAAAACCCCAGCACTACATACTATTTTATTTTTTCCAATTACATGTAAAGATAGTTTTCGCCATTCAATTTTATAAGATTTTGAGTTTCAAATTTTCCCTCTTCCCTCCCCCGAATCCAAGATGACATGCAATCTGAAATAGGCTATGCATGTATAGTTGTATTAAATATATTTCCACCTTAGTCATGTTGTGAAAGAAAAATCAGAACAAAAGGGGAAAAACCACAAGAAAGTAAAACAAGTGAAAATGGTATGCTTAGATCTACATTCAGACTCCATAGTTTTTTTCTCTGGATGTAGATAGCATTTTCCATCATGAGTGTTTTGGAATTATCTTTAAAGTAAGGTTTTGGGCTAACAGGCCTCTAAGGTCTCTAATAGCTCTAAATCTACAATCCTATGAATACTTGCTCCTATACTTTGCATACGGCTCCACATAGAGTTGCTTAAGTCCTGAGTCTCCAATAATGATGTAAGAAATAATATTTATTTTATTCATATGTCCATCAATATTAACTATTCAAGAGTCTATGGAGCATCATGAAGAGAATGTTGACCTTGGAGTTAAAAAGACAAATCTCATCTCTGATGAGTTTGCTTGGTATGTGACTCTGGGCAAGTCATTTAGTAGACAACATGACTAAAGTAAAGGGAAAAGCTTGTTTGTACTGTTTTTTTCTATGTTACTGCTTTAAACGTTCAATTTTCTATGCAACTGATCACTCCGCAAAGGGAAATGCTGGGAAGGTAATGTGCTTGTAATCTAGAGTGACTATCAGATTAAATGTGTAAGATTGATGAAAACTGGAAGGAAAAGTTTGGATTAGACCAGAGACAAAGTAGTCACACAATATAAGGCTATGTCTAAAACATATACCAACATAGAGGTATATTGAGGTTTTTGAAATATTGAACTCCAAGAAGCTTATTGTTATCCCTTCTACCAATTCATCATAGTGATGTCAGACTTATGATGCTGTGGACTGCTGTTCATTCTTTTTTTTCATTCAGGAATCCTTGCTTTACTGGGGGGGTATTTATCCCCCTCTTAATCCTTGACCTTTCTCCACTTTTCCCCTCTATCTTCATATTAGCATAAACCTGCTACAGGCTGATGATTTTATATCTATATTCTTATTACCATTGAAATTTATTTTGTCAGCAACTTGACTTTTCATAGACAGAACCCAATTTATTTTGGCCTTGGCATTAAAAATTATCTTTTCCTTTTTACAGGAGTGCCTACCTTTCTATTAAGAAACAAGCATCTATCATTTTCTGGTACCAAAACAGGAAATAATGAAAGATACATTTTGGTTATGCTATCATGTCATCCAAAAAAAAAACCCTAGTTATATGGGACACACTGAACTGAAAGAATCTGAAATTTGTAACCTCATAGGGAGAATATGCGAGTAGTTTTTAAGTGCTAACAGAACACCTAAAACAGAAGTTGTTCATTTATGCAGTACAAATAAAAGGAAGGTGAAGTTTATCCTTTCCAAAAGGCTTATTTATCTAGAGCAGGCTGGTGGAACAGTGGATAGAGTTCTTGGCCTGCAATCAGGAAGACCTGAGTTCAGTTTTGACCTCAGACACTTATTAGCTATGTCACACTGGGCAAGTCACTTAACCCTGTTTGCCTCCATTTCCTCATCTATAAAATGGCCTTTGCCAAAGAACTCTTCCCCCTGTCCCCCCAAAGGGTCATGAAGAGTTGGAAATGATTGAAAATTACTCAATACAACAAAGGCTTATCTATGTTGAGTGTATAGGAGTCTATAAATCATGATTCATAGTTAATCACTGTTCTCTTTGGGAAACTAGCGTTTGTATAAACAACAAAGTACATTTCCCTTTTCTATGTGAAATTAAAAAGGAATACATGTCCACTAAACCCTCCATAGCTTAATTCATCCTGAAAGAGGGAAAATGTCTCCTGTCTCTTTAGGGAGGTCAAAATCTTTTTCTAGGTTTCTACCCACACTGGCATATTTTACCCCATTCAGGGTTCTCACATATCCAAATGGGATTGGGTTGTGTCTCTTCTCTGCAATAGGTTCAACTTTCACCAGCTATGTTCCTCGTATTTTAGGAGCCTAGTGACAAGTACTCCAATTCCCTTAATACTGGACTAACTTTTACAAAGGGGCACTTATCTCAAAGGTATAGCAAATTTATAGTAAAGATCATAATTTCTTCTATACCAGCTTTTGTCTTGAGGATAGCAGGTTTGGGTGGAAGTAGGCTCACAGTTCAGCTTAGTTCCTATCTTGCATCAGTTCCCCTAAATTCTAGTTTAAAATGAGCAGTGTAGGCTTCTGCTGGACTGGTGTCCTTGCTCTATGCCTCTCAGGTTTGGCTGCAACATTTCACCTGGATTTCTATATCCTTGGATCCTCATGGCTCCCAGGCCAGAATGGACATGCCATCCTTTGTACCTAGAATAAAAAATAACAAATGAAAGAGCCCACTTCTCTAAATTACATGTCTTAATGGGGGAGCAGAAAGAGAAGGTGGCCCTCAGGGCCCCTTTCCCTATTGTAGAGTGAGAAAGAAGGAACCCACTCTAAGATGTTGTTGTCATTCGTCCTTCATTTTTAACATAACATTTTGACTTGTGCATGAATTGGATTTAAGTGACACTTGAACCAAGTCATCAGTCTCACTCTCTCTTCCAGAAACAAGTCCAGTGGCAAGATAGAAGTTAATATTTCTGGTGATGGTTGTGGAAGACCTTGCAGTCTTCAATGTCTGACCAAGCCCTGGAGGCTCCATAGTGTCTAATTTAGCTGCTTTTGTGGTCATTGGAACACATTGTTCTCATCCACCATTCTGAAGAGGAAAGTCTTCACATGCTTAGAGTAGACATCCCACTGACTCACTGACAGATTTAAGGCCTGTCCATTATCTTCAACCTCATTTAGCCCATCTACTGAGTTTTACCCAGATGTGACCACTGCACATGCACATTCCTTGGAAATACAGGTGAGAAATTTAAGTGACAGATGAACACCAAAGGTAGATGAGCAGCCCTGAAAAGGGTTTCCTACCAGAGAGAGGTGCTCTTCCTTCCTGAACACCCTCCACTTTCAGATATGAATGTAGCAAAAACCCTTTCCATTGCTTAGTCAAATCATTCGGAAAATGCTGAGTTTTGGCTACGTATTCAGTGGAAAAAATGCTGTTCTTGACCACATTGTAGGCCTGTGAGGAACGTCCATGTTTGTTCCTGTACTCCTATTTCCCAAAACCAGTCAGTCACCTAGTGTCTTCTGGGTGTGTCCTGGCATGTGACTAAACCCTCATTATGCTTATAAAGTCTTTATTTTTACATAGTCAATTGTAGTACTAGATTTGGACACTTATAGTATCATAAAATAAAAAAATCTTTTAATTATTTCAGTTAATTTGAAAGTTATTTTAAGAGTTAATTGTTTTAGAGTTAATAATAGTTTCTCTGTATTCTTCTAATTCTTGTATTTTAGTTTTTTTAAAAATCCTTATCCTTTATACAATGAAATGTTTTGTCCTGAGGCTCAACATTGATCTTCTAGGAGATAACATGGGACTGTTCATTTCATTAGTCCATGTACCCAGCTTACACTTGATTATTTCTCCAATTAAAAAGATTTAAAAAGAATTAACTTAGTCACACTAATGGTTAGACAAGGTTGCAGCTAGTCCTTGACATGGAAATGAATTGTAATAAAGGAGTAAGGTGTTTAAGGTTACAGGAACATGCAAACTAAATCTGTCGTCATGACAATCTCCCTAAGTGAACCCATTTTAAATGAGACTAATGAACAGTGACCATTCACTTAGAAACGTAAGTGTTCTTTGACATTTCACTATATTGCCTTATGGCACCAGCTTTCAGTAGTATAGACAGATGGCAGAATAGATTAAAGAAAGGGACATTTGATATGGATTCCATCCTCTGTGTCAAGGTGAAAGAAACTGGGCTTTTATTTTATAAAGTCCCTAAAAGGTCTGTGGTGATATGAATGTCAAATGGGTATTTGAATACAGAATAGGTTTTTTTTTTTTTGCAGAGCTCTACATTTGAGGTTCTTAATATGGGGTCCACATGTCTGTGGACAGATTTTAGTGCAATTACAGACAGATTTCAGGGTCTATGAACTTGGAATATACATATTTCCTATATTTATTTCTATATAATTGAATATAATCAATATAATTATCATTCTACATATTTTATTTGATGCATTTACCAGTATTTTTCTGAGAAGGGGGTCCATAGGCTCCTCTAGACTACCAAAGTGGCTTATGACCCTACCAAAATGTTAAAAACTCATACTCTAGGATAAACTAGCTATAAAATGCAAAATGAATACTGGCAATATGTGCAGAAAAATAAAATATGAAAGGCTAGAATTTATTTGGTGAAATGAAAACTCTGGACATTATCTTCAGGAATGCATTTCTACTCTATTCAGCTTGCCTGAGGCTCCAGTTGAATGTGTTCTACTTAAAACTGACACATCTCTTGCCTTTCTGATTTTAGGCATATCTATTCATCCTAGCCCCTTCTCCAAAGGGCTGATAATAATAACTCCTAGACTTCAGACTGCCAACTTAAAGAGACTTGTACCTCAGGGACATAGACATCACAGCTCCCTTGATACCAAGGAATAAATTCTATTAGGGCTGGGATTTAAACTCTGTATACCAAATGCAATTCTCTGCATATATTTAATAAGTGTTTATTGAGTTGAAAGAAATTATACAAATAATATACAGAAGAATGTATGCATTCATTTGGCTTCCCAGACCATATCTATCACATACCTATCACTCCTTTCTTACTCTATCCTCACACTCTACTCTCTAAATTCATAAAGAACAACTTTGGCAATAAGCCCACCCATAGGCATTCATAGCATATTTCCTTAAGGTGTACCCCTAAGCAATTATGTTCACTTCTTTAAAAAAGTAAACATTTGTAGTAATATATAGAATTTGCAAAGCCCTTTGCATATGTTCTCATTTAAAAAATAATTAATTTTTAGTTTTCAACATTCATTTCCTAAGTTTTACATTTTCTTCCATTCCCTCTCCTCCCCCCTCCCCAAGACAGCATGCAATTTGATATAGGTTTGACATCTACATTCTTATTAACCATATTTTAAAATTAATCATGATGTATAGAAGAATTAGAATGAATGGGAAGAACCATAAGAAAGAAAAAAAAACAAACCAAACAAAATAAGAAAGCAAATAGTATGCTTGGATCTGTATTATTTCATTTGATATTCCCAACAATATTGAGGTAGGTAATATTATTATCTCCATTTTCCAGATGAGAAAACTGAGACTAATAGCATTTGACTGGCTTGTTCAGGCTCACACACCTAGTGTCTGAGGCCAAGGTGATATCATCCACTCTCTAAGACTAGCACCCCACCTTCCCCATGAAATACTTATCCAATAAAGGACTTTGTTCTTGTCAGACAAAGAAACTGAAACACAATTTTACTTACTCTTTAAAAAATAACTAAACTTTATTTTTAAAAAGATGACAAAAATTCCAGAAATGTTTGCTATAGTGGTAACTAGGTATGTATGACACAATGCTTTCATGATCTTTATCTTTAACCAGACTAAAAGTTATCCCATATTGATCAAAACAGAATATAGTTTTCTTCATCTTGTACAAAAGAATGAAATGTCACTCACCAACTGTTCATGGTCTAGATCACGTGGGGAGCAAGAAGCAACAGTAAAAACAAAAGACTGCATCCTCTTACAGGAGAGACTGTAACCACCCACACTTTCAATAACATTTATATTGAAAACATATTTATCTATTCCTGGTTTTACTTCCAGGAACTATGCTTTATCTAGATTAATAAGGTCCTCCGGATCAGTGGTTTTCAAACTCCTGATTGCACACAACTACCAATAATTGTTTTGAGCACACACACTAATACGTGTATGTTTGCTTATTTATAAAGTATATACAAATATGGCCACAGAAATTATTATGTAAATTATGTAACTTGCACAAAAATTATTTTTTAAAGGGTGAAATGATATTTATGCCCAGAGTCTATAGGGAGTCACTATTTAGTTTATTGAGTAGGGGACTGGCATGGTGTATCATTCATGATACTTGGAGCTACTGTCGAGATGTAAGACCAATAATGCCAGCACACAGTGGGGTTGCTAACATAGGTTTTTGAACTGCTTTTTTTAAAAGGAAAGACAGCTTTAAAGTGGTTTAATAATCTTATTTGAATTATACAATGAGAAAGATATATAGAGAGGAATATCCAAGAAAGAATCTAAGATACAAGGCTCCCACTGTCTAAACAGAATAAAAGGACAATTTACATCACTACACCAGGGAGCACCAACACCTGGGTTCACAAAGCCAGGGAGCCCCTTAACAATGGCTACCCAGAGTCTCATCTGGCCATATCACAAAGATCTCAGGTGTACATTCTTCCCTTGAGTGAGCCATGAGGCAATTCCTTATTTCAGATATATATATATATATATATATATCTGTATGTATATGCACTTTTGACTAACGGGCTCAGATCCAGAAGGCACCAAAGTTTACATGACTCAGTACCAAAGTTCAAAGGACATTGGTCCTTTAGGTATTTACAATTTATCATAAACCTGGGAAAAAAAGGAAAACAACAAAATCCCACCTCACTTGTACTCACACAACATACCTCCAGGATCATCCTGGCCTTCACAATCTAACACTTGGCCCTTACAACCTACACAGGTGAACAAGATCCAATGGCAATGGATCCTGGACACCTTTGGTTTCCAAATATAGGCATTATACCTTGAAATCCCATTCTTGCTGCCAAATGGAATAAAATTTTAATAATGACACCCAGACAGCTGCTGTTGGGGATTTCTGAGTAAGTTTATAACTACCTGGAGGGGACTATGCCTAACTCTAAAGAGGGAAAGTTGGAAGTTTGAATAACAGAAGGCAGAGTAAGGGATTGTTGGAAGAAAGGAGTAGATGTCCTTTCATTTTTTCCCCAATGCAGACCTCCACGTGAATCACATTCTCTCTGAGTAGCTTGTAGCATTTCTCTCAGATGGTGGATTATTGACTATTGATTATGAATTGATAATGATGATCCATCAGACAATTCAAAATATAGTCTCTTATAGTCCGGAGACCTTTTACCTCAAATAGCAAGCTTCACTAAAAACAGTTGAGGGAAAAAATTTACCAGAATTTACATCTGAAATTAAATTTGTTCTGGTGTAAAAGCCAATTGTTAAAAATCATTTCTACATATTTGCAAATTCTCAGCAAGCCACGTTCATTGTTTAGGAACTCCATAACCCAAACAAGTTTTTTTGGAAAGTTTACAAAATAAAGGGGAATCAACAGGGACCTCAGAGAAATAACTTCCTCTTCACCCCATTTTCCCTTAGTGCTACTGTGGGCTGTCCTGTTGACTAGCCCTAAGGACTGCTCTGAATGGGCAGAGCGAACCTAGATAAAGCCTTCACCTCATTCCCTCCTTTCCACATATACAGTAATCAATTATCAGCTTACAATCTTACGATTTTCATAAGTGGTAGCCAAATTGTTTAAGCTGTAACCCAAGCAGTAAACCTCATATAACATCCATTGCATTTTCAGATCATACAAAAATTATTGATAGAAGGATGGGTTTACCATCTGGCTGACTTATCACCTCATACTTCCTTGACCCATCTCACTTTCCTCTTTCCTCACAGTTGCTGTGGTGGTGGTGGTGAGCAGAATTTGCTGAATTTGGGTAATATTTCTAGGCTTTCTGGGTGGGCTACAAGGCCATTGCCAGTGGGGCTCCACTGTAGTTGCTGATGTGCCTTCTCTTTCCTTTCTTGAGGTGGCATAGGGTGAATTGGAAAGTGGGAGAAAAAGAGTGAAACATTTCTGCTAGCCTGATCTTGGATGAAAGGGATTAACAGAAAAACCCAGGGCTGTTTGCAATCCCTGTACTGAAATATCCTCTTGACTCAAGGGAAGGCATTGGGGGAAGGGAGTGACCGGGGTTGTAAGGAGGTGTTCCAAAGTGTCTTAATGATCAATTACAAAACCTCCAGAATTTGCTGCAATCAGGGAGGGAGGGAGAGGGGAGAGAAAGAGAAAGAAAATGTGAAGATTTAGCGGCCATGAAACCAGAAGAGAAGGTGGACCCTGCAGGCACAGGCATGGGGATGGGAAGTCCATCTGTTAAGGAGGGTCACAGGGTGTAGAGGGAAGTAAGCTTCAGGAGACCAAAAGCACCTGCAGTCTTCCCAACTCCCTAGTGCCCTAGAGAATCAAGGGAATTGGGCATACATTTCTAGATAGGGTATCTCCATGCTTTGGAATGTCTGCCTGGGTCTGAGACAGCCTAGTAACTGTCTAACCTGAAAAGCATCTCTAAATCTTCCTAGATGCTTTGAGAGCAATCCAACTTCAGAGCAAGATAGAGAAGGGAGGCTTACATACCTTCCAATCTTGTCTGGAGAAGGGCTTGAGGGGGTTAGGCAATTCATTGTAAAACAGCCACCAAAACATGTTACAGTGTAGGTGTTCTACGAGCCCTGAAATGCAAGGGTAGAGGATGTGGGTTTGCCTTGAAAAAATTTGACCACTCAAGCCTTCTTTCAGTCCAAGTAGCAAGTTTATGACACCAGTTGCGGTGGGTGAGTTCACATTATTTGTGATGCCAGCACAAGTGGGCCAAATTTTAAGAATCTGCACAATTTAAGGAGGGTAAGGTTGATATTTTATACAGAAAGGCTGTGGGAAGCTCTGGATGGGATTAAGAAGTATCAAGTAGCCTGGGTTAGGCCTGGTGCAGACAATTGAGGAAGTGGCCCAAGAGCCAAAGTGAAAGGACAATTAGAAGGATTATTGACTGAGACAGGTCAGAGGCTTCAGGTGAATGTCAGAGATCTGCGTTCAGGGACTTTGGGATCCAGGTCCCAAAGACATGGTATTTCCCTTTTAGGGGTCCAGATCTGATCCCCATCAGTGGGACTAATGCTACATAGGAACTGAACTCAATTATAAACCTAATCTCACACATACCCTGGAGAAGAGAGGATTTTTGGAATAGTGGAATAGAGATTATGTCCCTCAGGAGCTGGGAAAAGTATTTGCGTCTTAGTTCTGGCTATGTCTTTGAAGAAAACACCATTTTATAAAAATCTAGTCAGATTTTAAGTGGTTAAGTGCAATTGGGTAGCTAGTCTCTGGGCCCCTCGAAAATGGTAGGAACACAACCAGTGGTATCTTAAACCAAGGGTAGAGAAGAGAGACCCCCTAACCAGGGTATCTAGAGATACCTAGAGAATCAAGGTATCTCTGAGAATCGTGGGGGTAGAGGGGCAGAGAGAAAGGGACTTCTTAACAAAAGAGTCTGAGGAATTTCACTTCTGTTAACACTCATAATGCAGTATGTACAATCCTTTTCTTATCTTAATAAAAATCCTGATCCATATTTTAAAATTAAAAGATATTATTTTTAATGAATCAAAATATAGAACAATGGGGTTCTTATGCTGTTTCAGCAAAGTACATGTGAAAAAGAAGACAAATACTCATGTATATATGTGTATGTATGTGTGTGAGTGCATATCTGTCATACACTCACACACACATACACACATACATACATACATACATATGTATATGTCAAAGAATCTTCTCAAACAATTGATAGGAAAGGGGAGAATTAGTGGCAGTGCACCACTGCAAGAAGGGAAATGTATGATTTAAGCAAGTGTCTGATTTCTATATATTTCTACAGTATCTCTGTTATGTACTTTGACACACTGAAAAATATGACAACTCATACATTAAATAAAAGAGGACATTATGAGGTTAAATTTACATGCAAAGCAACTCTGAGAAAAATAGTGCACCACAAAAACTTATCTTTGAATTCACTTTCTAAAGAACTTCTTTAACTCCAGGATAGGGGAAAACTTTGTGGGCAACTTCTAATAGACTTGTCCACTTGTCTTCTCTTCTGCCTCAGAATCCCCTGCTGCATTTCTCTCTCCCTATTGACCTGAATATTAGTGGGTATAGCCTCAGAGAACTTCTCAGGAGTGATTAGATACTCCCTTGAGTCTGTGATTTTGGTGCCCCAGGGGTGTCTTTCACCAGTGTCAAGAAACTGAACTGCTAAAATTGTTTTTTCCTACATTGAGAATCTGGGATAAAATCTCCTATTTATTAGAGCCACTGAGAAGAGACAGGGTAATGGACTGAGACAGGCACAAAGGTTAAGATGACACATGAGGAATAGGCAGAAAAAAGTATTGCAGGTAGATTTACGAATCTCTGTTGATAAAAATATCATGACTCACTGGTTCAGGGGAATAGGCTATCCCCTTAGCACTGAGGGGTCCAGGTTCAGGACACATTTAGACTAGATTCAGTCCTAGGGACCAGGGACTCAGTGAAAGGAGTCAGATTCTTATTTCTTTTGATTAATTATGCCCCTAATTCACAGCTGAATTACAAGAAACTTTTCTAAAAACAAAGCTTAGGTATAGTTCTGTCTACAGTTTCTCCTAAAAGGGATTAAAAGGGTTCCTTCCAAAAAAGCACTCAACACGTAATGTTGATTAAGTATAGGACAGCTATTTATTTATTCTGCCATAAAAGAAGAGCTGAAGACACAAAAGACCCACAACCACATATTGACAATACACAATTTGATTACCCATAACTCTTATTACACTCTAGTGAGAGGATGATACTAAAACCATTAATATATGAAATACTTTATAGGCCTACTGGATACGTATATCACCTTCATTTCAGTTCTGTACTGTTAGTACTCATTAAATGTCATTATCTTTTGTCAAACCCAGTCATGGCCTCCACTTGTCATTTCAGAAGTGTTCATCCTCTACTCGCAAAAATTGTTTCAGCAGTTATCTATTAGATAGTTAGCACTTTGACAAAGAAGCTCCTAACCTTACTAGGTTGCCACTAAGGCTAGACATATCCATCACAGTACGGAGGCCTCCTTACTATAAGTTGCTTGAACTCTACCTTCACTGAAATATTCTGAAGTTATCATTATTGCTTACATACTTTAATGTAAAAATAACCTAGATTTTTATGTCATACTTCATTCTGCCAAGTCAACAAGCATTTTTAAACACTAATAAAGTGTCTTCTATAGCTTTATGTTTGTGTCCTCATAGTTTCAGACCTACAAGTAAGGTTAGGGTAAAGTTGTTATTTCCCTTACAAAATTATTCTGTTCAAAGGCTACCCTACCACATGTCCAAGAGCTGTCTGTTATAGTCTTTAATTTGAATTTTTAGCAGTCTCACAGTTCTACCAAAGGCAGCACCAAAAATACCTTTTAGATGGCTTTAGTAATCAGCTTCCCTCTCTCTCTCTTTCTCTCTGTCTATCTCTCTCATACACACACACACACACACACACAGACATTTCATAGAAAATAGCCTGTTGAAATAGAAACTGAGAAAAGAAACTAATGTTGTTAAAAAAATATTAAAACCATGGGTAAGGTAGGCTAAGCTTTTGTCAGCCCTGTTTGCATTTAGTATAATATGAAAAGACTAATCACTTAAAAAAGGAAAGGCATATGATGCCTCAAGGTGATTATATGATTCTGGTTAACCTTGTAATGTATATATATATATATATATGTATATATGTATGTATGTATGTATGTATGTATATGTATTTTTTTTGTCAAGCTACTTCCCTTCTCCTTTGCACAGAGGATCTTTACCCCTGACTCAGATTTAGGTTAGCATGAATGATTTGCTGAGTCTTGCTGTAGGCATAAACATTCCTCTTTGTTGATTCTTTCAGTTCCCAATATACCCTTCTATGAAAAATGAGCATCCATCCATCCATCCATTCATCCATCCATCCATCCATCCAAACAGAAAGTTTGATAACCCTTAAGGAGGTACAAAAACTTTAGGATATGGAGCAGTACAAAGTACTGAGTTCTTTGTTCCTGTTCCTGTCACTGAAACAAAGTCCTTGTTTCCTTTTTCATATAGAATATATGAGAAAACCATGATGAAACAAGTAAGTTAGATTATTTGACTTTGGTTATACATTGTGCAGTGGATTGGAACTTCATCCAGATTGCTTTTCAATCATCCCTGGCATTAGTGGTTTTAGTTTAGTGAAAAACTTGATGATATTGTCTAGTGGAGCAAAGTGTTGTTTACATGTCAAAACACATATGGCTGCCTCAAGTCAAGTAATATAGTTTCCCCTATATGGCCAAATGTATGGCTTGCTATTCAGTCCCCATCTTCTCTTCAGATCATCATTTCATAATCCATTTCACACCTGGGCAAATTTAAGTAGCCGTAAGACATGTTGTGGCTTTTATGTGAATAGCTATCAATGGTTGTTCTCAATCAAGCACTTTCTTTCAATGTGATTAAACACAGACATTTCATAGAAAATAGCCTGTAGAAATAGAAATTGAGAAAAGAAACCAATTTTGTTAAAAAAAATATTAAAACCATGGGTAAGTCAGGCTAAGCTTTTGTCAGCCCTGTTTGCATTTAGTACAATATGAAAAACTAATCACTTAAAAAAAGAAATGCGTATAATTCCTCAAGGTGATTATATGATTCTGATTGACCTTGTAATGTTTCAATCCCCATCTATAAAATGAGAAGATTCTAACTCAAAGTGCTCAGGTTAACTAAATTTTTAAATCAAATTTGGACTCTTCCCCCCCAATATTTAATCCCACAATGAAGAATGAATCCTACAAATGTCAGCTATAGTACATGGGGAAACATAAACCCCAGAATTTGGGTACAATATTAGAAAGTACTACTCTCTTAAAATCTTAAAGTACTATCATTTAAGTCCAAAAGAAGAGCTGCAAGGTTCTTGAGAATAAGTCCGGTCTTATTTATCTTTGCATCATTTGATACACCTATTGGTGTCTTATATCTAGTCATAAATCAGCAAACATTTGTTTCACCTAAAATGAATGAAATCATCACATTTGTATACGATTACACAAATGTAACTCATGCTAAGAGATGTTGTATAATTGTTGAAGATTTGACAGTATAGTATTGACTGCACGTGCACTCTGTGGGTACACATTTAACTCTTGTGGTACTTCATTAGTAGTAGCAGGCCACACTAATTTGAATATCTTTCCCTAAGGCTCAGAAAAGCACAGTTAATCACTTTAGGAATTACCCAATAGGTAAGTGTAATGTTTTATTTGTCCACAAGGTGCACCATACTCAAGACACCAGTCAGTTTCTTAGGTTCATAGCTTTAGGATCATAGATTTAGGGGTAGAAAGGACATTGGAGATGATCTTTCTTCCCCCTAACCTTGGACCCCTCATCAATTTTATTTATGAGTAACTAAGGTCCAGAAGAGATAAGTAACTTGACCAAGATCTAAGTAGCAGAGTCAATATTCAAATCCTAGGTCTTCAGAATCCAAACCTACTGCTTTTCCCATTATACTATCGTGCAGCTCTTCAGAGTCTCTATGGTGTGTGTCTGTAAGACTTACTACCCTAGAAAAACAGGTGATTCTAGGTGAGGTGTAAGAGGAGGTACATTATAGCCAGTTTCTGAATCTAGAATGGGGTGATAAAATATGGTTCAGATTTATTAAAGTATAGGAGGAAAAAAAAACCCTATGCTCTCAACAGACACCTCAAATCTCTTTTTGCAAGCAATAACTACCTATGTACTCTTATGATATGACTGGCCAATTCCCTTTGGCTTGTAAATGTAAAGCATAGTAAAATACAACAAAAAAGTGTTGTGGTTTTTTTTTTCATGGAGGACTTTTGGCCAACCATCTTACAGAAACCTCCTCGCCTTCACCAACTTTTTTTCCAGAGGTGCTAGAAAAACTGTCCCAAAGAGTGACCTTTTGTTACCCATAGGTCTTGGCAGAGATCAGGGAAAGAGAATGGATATCTGGGACCCTGACTTAATGTGGGGACTATAACTTGGAGGAAATGGAAGCGGTGCTGATCTCTGAGCTCCTGGTCCCAAGTACTGGTGTTCCTAGCATCTGTCCCATCATAAGATACTGAAAACAAGGGGAGAATGGTACAAGGAATTATTTCTTCTGCTTCCAGCCTGCTGACCAACAGAGTTTTCAAAAGCTACACGTTCTAAGTGGTCCAGCTTTATCTCTCTGCTCTGTTCCTACCTCTCATTCTCTTGTCCTGTCTCACCTCTACAGAGACATCTCTGCTCACTGCAGATGATGCATGCACTGTTGCCACCAGCAATTCATGAACCCAATTCCTAAAACCTATTGCTGTTCACCCATAGTGAGGGCAGGGCATCCTACTGCAACAGAACTATTCCTTGTCTGTCCCCCCTCCCCCTAAAATTGTATGATTAGAAGTCTCTTTAGAATGCAAAAGAAAAGGAATAAGGAACACTTATAAACCTGTGATCCCACAAGCAGGTCTTCTCCTTCTGTGTCCTTTTGTGTGGCTTCTCAGCTATTGTGAGCATGTGTTCTCCCACCATCTTTGGCAATTATAATGTTTCCTCAGTATAAACTAATGAATCAACATTCTTTTTTATAAGCTGTTTTCATGAGTTTGGATGTGAACCATTGGATTCTATGATTTAGAGGTCAGAGATATTTTAGGGGCAATCTCTAGTCTAACCCTCATTTTACAGTTGAAGAAACAATTCCAGAGAGGTGACTTGTCTGTCACATCCATAGTAAGACAAAATGTGAACTAGTGTTTTTACTGCAATCTAATGCTTTCCTTCATACTGCTACAATCTGCTTCTAAATGAACTGAAACAATTAAGTTCTGAGCATGCAAAACACAGAACCAGACCATGGCTACACTGAACCTTACAGGTCACTTTCTAAGGTCTTCACTGAGAAGCTAAACAGTCCTACCCTGCTCCATCCTAACCCTTTCTCCTAAATGCAATGTTAAGTTGCAAACCCAAAGCCAAGTGCTATGAAATAATCAGTGACTCACTGGTCCCAACTCATGCTGAATATTTTTATAACAAAGAAAGCAAATGACAATGCTCTTTAATTAAAGACTGCAGCATTTGATAGCTTTAGGTTACAAAAGCAGTAGGTGGGTGGCTGAAGGATTTACAACTACAGAGAATTGGCATAGGCAGCTATCTGATTAAATGCAGCAAAATCTACAAATTAAACATTCTGCTTTTATCCAAAGAATATAACTATTGAAGATAACAAAATGACAGGCTAATTTGAAAAAATGTGCAAATAATGAGGTATCCCACAAACTTTACATGAGCCTGGATCTCATTAGTGCAGTTTCACTGAATATGATTTTAGG
>CM053600.1:54470707-54491384 GCA_028646575.1 Pseudocheirus occidentalis
CATCTTCCATGTATAAACAAGCTCTAAGTCCTCCACAGAGCCTGCTTCAACTGCCTTCATGGCCATTGGAACAAAGTATTCCCATCTTCTCGTTCCACCAGGAGAAGTCTTCATATGCTTGGGGTAGACATCCCCTTACTCATAGAGGCCTCTAAACTCTAGTAGCATACTGAGTATCTATTCCACACTTTCAAAGTAGACCTAATGGTATGGTTATTTGTTTACATGTTTTATTTCCTCTGCTCCATAGCGATAGAGATCATATCATATTTATCCTTATTTCTCCAACATCTAGAAAAGTGACTTCTTCAAACCTTGTACTCAATAAACATTTATTGATCAAATGTTAGTGATTGAATTGCAGACCTGGTAAATTAATAATATCTCATCTATTTTTGTCATCTTCAGGAACTACAAAGATTCTGGAAGAAGCAAACTTTGGAAAGCCTCCTATCTTGGAAAAAAAAAGAAGAAGAAAACAGACAGAAGGCAGGAATGGAAGGAACAAGGAGAAAGAAAAAGCAAACTACAAAAGACACAGAGACTAATAACATATTTGATCAAATAAATAGTATTCCCCAGTGCCCAAGAATTTTTTTTTGTGAGCAGTAGTGACATCCAGTGGCTAATAAAGGTAAAGTCAAATTTAAATTCTGCAATATCTAAAGCTCAAACCTTAGGCAAGATAAATATGCATATTTTACTTCACTTGTCTTCCTCCAAAGAGAACGGGAGGAGGTGGGGGGAAAGTAGAGTACTAGGCATATGTTAGTGTAGAAAGTTGAAAGAAAGGGTGGAATTTGCTATATTTTTCATAATGGAAATTATAAACAAAAAAGGTATGTAAACATGAAGGAAGGACTGGGAAGTAATGCCATCAAATGAACCTCACTCTTATGATATGGGGTTTTGCCATATGCCACACACACACACACACACACACACACACACACACACACTTTAAACAATTTGGTGTAGAAATGCAGTCAACTCAAAAGAGAAACAAGGGAAGACAAGAATGGGGGATGGCATAGTTTAAGAAGGAAGATAATATTGGGAAGACAAGTAAAACAAAATTCCTATTCTTATAGGGAGTATTAAAAGAGAAAAAAGTAAAAGTAAATAACTAGAATCTAAGGGGGTTCCCCAGAAATTTAGGAATAGTCAAACAAATTATAGTATATGAATGTCCTAGAATATTCCTGCTTTGTAAGGAATTTTTAAAGATAATTGCAAATAATCCCAGGTAATATGAATTCATGCAGAATGAAATGAGCAGAACTAGGAGAACAATTCTGAACCTGGAAAACAACATTGTAAAGAAAAATAACTTTTAATCAGTAGAACCATGTGTCCATCTAGATGATCTTTGATAAAGCCTGTTATCTTCCCCCTGACAGAAAGTGGTAGATTCAAGGTATAGCAGCAGACAAACATTTTTGGACATGGCCACTGTGTAGATTTACCTTTCTTGACTTTGCTTATTTGTTACATGGTTCTGTTGCCTGTAGTTTTGTTTTTTCTATCACTTTTTCTATTTGAGGGTGAAGTTTATATTGGGAAATATTCACAATATTGACACAAGAAAAATGAAGGCAGTATTGAAGTTTTTACTGCACAGAAGACAGTAAAAGGAAGTACAGAAAGAACATATAAGTAAGGCAGTTTTGAAAATAATGCAGAATTTATCATATACTTTTTAAAAAGCAGTATAAAAAGGAGACTCATAGTTTTATAGGCAATTGACTTTGTGTTATTTTGATGTATATATTGGAATGTTCTGGGTTGAGAGTATTTAAGGTAAATTTAAAAATAAATAAATAACTTTTCCTGAGAGTATGGTAACTGAGCATATCCCCACTTATACACAGAGGTGTAGCTCATAGAAACTGCATAAAGAATTACCTTGCTCCTGCATAAGAAAGGATCATGAGCCTATGCTTTAATGAGTTAAAGCATAAAATCACAGAATGTTGGAACTAGAAAATACCTTAAAGATCATTTCATTCAGTCTCATTGTTTTACAGATGGAGAAATGAAGTGCAGAAAGTTTGAATGACTCATCCAATATCACGTAACTGACTATAAGTAGGACTAGTACTAAAATTCTCTTGATCTCTACTTCACTTTTTCCACTGTTCCTTCAGTATTTTGATGGATCAGTGATCTTATTTGTTCATTCAATTAATGACCAGCAGCATTTATCAAATGTTTGCTATGTGCCAAACACCTATTTGGTATATGAAAAAAAAATCCTGTCCTCAAGAAGCTTATATTCTAATGGATAAGACAACACAAACATAATGAGCTATGCAAATATAATTGAAATACAAAATATCATAAAAGGTTAAAATATATTGAATCAACTTTATTTAAAATAAACTTTTGAAAGAAATTGCAACTTTCTACTTATTGAATTTTTAACATAAACTGAAAAGGTCAATTCCTAATAGAAGGGAAACTTGATAATATGCAGTATTTTGATAAAATGCAGTATTTTATAGTTTTGAATGATTGATTCTGTGACCCAGAAAGGAGAGAAAGTAGAGCATTCTTGCTTCTGGATGTTTTATAGATTATGTAGAAATGGCATTAAAAAAACAAAAAGATGAAAAGCATCTGAATTAGATCAAGTGCATATGCTGCTACCTCAAGCCTTGATTGACTTCAGCCTCCTTTCCTCTCTATTATGTCCAGACTCCTCCCAGTACCTTCCTTTATAGAGGGAAGAAACTGGATTTTAGGAGCTCACTTCACTTTGCATCTGTTGCTCTGTTTGTTTTCAAGTCTATGGAATGAGATATCCCTGTACTAGGTACCTCCTGATGTCCACTTTCCTCATTTTGTGTATTTTCTCCTCTCCCCTATAATGTTAAGAGAATTTGAAGTTCTTCCCTGCCCCTTAATAGACCTATGTGAACACATGAATTGATGTTGGGAGGAGCTTGCATAACAGGTGGAACAGGAAGTGTGGGTGAGGCAGAGCTGAGAGGGACTGAGACAGACTTGGGAGAGAGAGAGCAGGCAGGGCAAAGCAAAGCAGCTAGTGTGAGTGAGAGAGTGATTTTTGCCTGGGAGAACTTGGTTGTGGGGAGGCCAGATGGAGGGAAAGCTTGAGATGTTTGCATTTCCTGCTCTGGTAATGTGTACCAACTTTTTTATTACTATGGTGGAACTGGCTTCCTGGTATTTTAAAAAAGTCTTGATTTTATCTTTGAATCTTGTGATTCAAACCTGGAAATACACCTGCATATTCATAGCAGCCACTATGGGTATTGCATTAATGATATATCCTCCCCCCCATTAGATTGTAAGGACCTTGAGAACATGGAATGTCTTTTTTCATATCATGAATTATATTCCCAGCACTTAGCACAGTGCCTTGCACATAGAAATATTTAATAAAATATTTGTGGGATTAGATTGTATAGATTAGATCTGTGTTTGAGGTAATATAGTTCTGAGGATATTGAGGGATGAATTTACAATATATGAAGGATTTCATATATGTAGATGATATTTTAGATCTTGAAATAACAAAAAAAAGGCAACCACTAAAACATGAACAACTACTGATCTATATGCCTACTTTCCCAGCTGAAATAAATCATCTCCACACATATCAAGGGCACCCTTGAAGATTTTATTAGGGCACAGACAAGGCTTCATCAACAATATCTCACACTAGACTGCAGTTTGGGCATTATACAATTAAAGATGGAGAGGATAAAGGATTCCACTGTGCTTATTGTCTATTGATTTTGAAAAAAGATTGAGTTGAGGGCTCTCTTCCAATAAGGTATCTTTAATTCATAAATCAAAGTTATTCATGATTCTTGAAATGTGTAACAGCAAAGATAAATTTCTTCAATGACTCTGATCATTGAACATTACCAAGGTGATCACCGTAGTGATGGAAAACATCTGTTGCAGGGAGTTACTTGAAAGCTAATTCACTGTGGATGATGATGTCTTCAAGCCCTGTAACTACTCAAAAGAGTTTGTCCTAACCACCCACATAGAAAAACCAAATAGCTAAAGAAGGATTATTGCACAGATTATGACATGTAGGTGGATGGACACCCTACAGAGCTATATCTAACTGGCATAGGCAAAGTGGATGAAATGGCCCTAGAATTAAACAAGAGGAGGAGAATAATTTGAATTGCCTTCAGTAATTACAAAGTTCCTTCAATGACACTAAACTTCTCCCAGAAGCAATGGCCTACCTTTCAAAATCTTATTATTTTACCACACTTTATATATTGCTGAGATATTTAACACAACAGTCTCCAATTATCTCAAATGAATGTCACATAAAGAGCAAATGAGAGACAGATTATAGATGTGAGCAGGCAATAACATATAAGAAATAAGGAACTTCAAAGAACAGAAGTAGAAAATATTATAAGGAAAATATATGATTGGGGAAAATGGGCTGGTCATAGGTCAAGGTAAAGGAATGGCAAGTGGGTAGCCTAAATGTTCTACTATTATAATCCCTCTGTCAAGCTAAAACAAGGGACACCTCCAACATACTGGGTGGACCCCATGTAAAGAAATTATAGAACTATCCTGAAATACATATAAATTACATTGTGTATGTCAAGCTATCATTTGGTATTGTCCCCAGCTCCTCTCACTGTATCACCCCAAATATCTAGTTCATTGCCATATCTTACTAATTCTACAACCACAGCATCTCTTACTTCAACTGCTTCTTTTCATTCACGTAGTCATCACTTTTGTTAAGGCCCTCCTCATCTATCACATAGGTTACTCTATAGCCTCCCCATTGGTCTCTCTGCCTCTAGTCCAGTGGTTATCAACTTGTGGATCACGACTCCTTTGGGAGGTCGAACGACCCTTTCACAGGGGTCGCATAAGACCATCAGAAAACACATATTTCCAATGGTCTTGGGAACAGAGACCCTGCTCCTCTATCCATCTCCATGCAGATCCGCCCACATGCAGATATGCCCACATACAAGTGTTAAAGGGTCACGGCATTAGGAAGGTTGAGAAACACTGTTCTTGTCTTTCAACACTCTGGACAAATCATCCTGCATACATGTTGAAGTAGTTTTCCTTAAGTACAGGAATAATCAGGTCATTCTCCTACCTAATCCCCTCTACTGACTGTCTATCAGTTCCTCTGTCTAACTTTAAAAGCTGTAAACAACCTGACCCCAAGCTATCTTTTCAGATTCTTTGGACCTTACTTCCTCTTAGGCATTCTGTTTTCTAGACAACTTTTCCATATTAACATATTAACCAGTTTCCCATTATAGATGCAGAACACAAGGAAATATTTAAGAGTAAGAAATTCCTATGACTGAGTTACAAGCTTAAGAAAGGGAAGATAACACCAACTGTAGTTAAGATATTTTGTTCTGGGTCAGACCTAGCTCAACCCAGTCAAGAAATTAAATATAACAAATTGAATGTATTGAAACTGGGGATTATAAAATTCAACAAAAATAACTTTATTTACAATAAGATTAAAAGGATATGATTCCCTAAAAACAGATGTAGTTCCCACCACAGCTTTGCTACTAGTGGTGAATGGATGCTATTTCATTCACTAGGTCTGCACAACTGGGTTAGAAAGACAATCTCTAGAGCAAACTTCACAAACCAACTTCCCTTAAGCAGAGGTCTTTAGAACTCATGTGACAAAGGAGCAATGCCATTGATTCAAGCTTTAGGCCTCCAAACCATACAAATCCTAAGGACAGATTCTTTGCCCTGTTAAAAAGAAAATAATCTAGCCTATATAAAGCAGATATGGTATAATGGTAATGAGAATTTGAAGATCTTCCCTACCCCATAATAAGCCTAGGGGAATTTGAAGACTTCCCTGCTGTGAAAATAAATTCTGGCCCCTAATAGGCTGAATGTAATCACATGGAGCCTGTGCTAGGAGGAGTTTGTTGAAGGGTGGAGCAGAAGCCACAGGAAGCTGGGAGTCAGAGCCAGATCAACAGTGGGAGAGAAAGGACGCTCAGGAAAGGAGTTTAGTCAAGCTCATGACCAATAATTGGTCTTGTATTGGTTTCAGGAAAAGATAAAGGATACTGTGACTCTCTGTGCTGTTGTGGCTTATTAACTTATTATGCTACTATGATGGAACTGATTTACTGGTTTGGGAACTTGTTCTCTGTTGTCTGAATAAATGTTTTGCTTCTGTCTTCTATATGGAGAGCCTGTTATACTTTGCAATCAAGCACCATGTGGCAATATTTATAGTCATGGTCAGAGCTGTAAATATTGCATTGGTGCTACATTTGGCAACAAGGATGAGATCACAAGGTATTAGACTTCTATCTCGAGGCTGAAAGGTTTTAGAAGAAGAAATGGTTATCCCTGGATGGAAGGATTTACCTTATGCCTCCCTAACAAGGAAATGGTATAAAAGTACAGGGTTCTGATAAAACTGGGAACAGAGGCTACAGCAGGGAAAACCTAGAGATTTAGAAACATGTTTGCAAAGAATACCGATAAAACCTGGGAGAGAGCTGGAAGCAGTGTTTGGAAGGGGCTGGGTTTTACTAAGAGGTTACTGTATTATGTATAAAAGCAGACACAAGCTGTAACAAGAGTTGGCTATTTGCCAGCATGCCACCCTCCTTTAGAAGAGCAACCTGGAAGGTCTCAGGTAGTAGAAGAGAGGGCTGTTGTAAATTTGCCTCAGAAAAAGAAGAGAAAAAGAAACAAGGGGAAAGTTCATACAGCTTTGGTAGAGAATGAGCCTAGTTGCTATGATGATTCCCAGGAGGGTGCATTGGAAGTAAATGATACAATGTTGAGTGACATGTTGTTTCATCACATATTTTTTATGAGGGCAAAAGGTTGCCCTATACTGGAGAAGAAAACAGGGGGATAATTGAGGATTTCATTCAACAGGAGATTACTGATATATTAAGCCAGTGGTTCTCAACTTGTAGTGTGCTACCCCTTTGGGGGTCGAATGACCCTTTCACAGGGGTCACAGAGATCACCTAAGACCATCAGAAATATGGTCTTAGGAACCGAGACACCGCTCCTCTATCCATCTCCAGGCAGGTCCACCCACATGCAGATAGGTCCATATACGAGTATTAAATGTTCATGGCATTAGGAAGGTTGAGAACCACTGTATTAAGCAGATCCACCCAAAGGATGAGAGAATCCTTAGTGTCTTGGATGATGAGACTCTTTGATGAAGGAGCTAGAGGAGTATCAGTGGATAATGTAGACTGCTTGAAACGTTTAAGTATTTGTCAGAGTTCTTTTGTCCAGCAAGCTTTGAGAGATTTTCATATGGCAGGAGGTAACAATATGACCAGTCTGTTAGCTTTAGCTGCTTATGGATGCAATAAAATGCATCCCACTGATTCTCTGTGGCCTAGTGGAGACAGAATCTGGTATTCATTTAGAGACTGCATGATAAAGTTGAAAGAAGTGAAAACTACTATCATTTGGACATGCAGAGATGTATCATGATATCCCCTTAGCAGTTCCTCATAGAAATATGATGGTAAAGATGGCTCCTCCTGCTTATAAGCATCTAGTTCTGACTCTACTAATTGGTGAAATCGGACACCCTCTTTCAGAGTTGCTGGATATAATTTCACAGGTAAGTGACTTAGGAGAATGGAAAAATGATAAATTTCCTCAAGAGAAAAGAGTAAATAGTCAGTGGATTCAAAGTCAGAATAGATTGTCAGGAAAAGAATTATTTACTGTTCTATTGAGAGCAGGGGTAAATTTTGGAAAAAACTTATGACATTCCAACTAATGAACTATACAAAATGTATCAAGAAAATGGACTTGATGTTATACAGAAAAGAGAAGTGAGAACTGCCCCTACAGATCTTCCTAAACCATTGTATCCAAGTTTATCAAATCTTCAGGGAGACTAAGATTTTTAAAAGTTCTGGAATAGGTGGAAGTGCTCAGGGTGCTGAACTGGTGGCAGTATATGAAGCTGTTGGAACAGAACAAGGAAGACAATGACATGTACTCTACTGTGAATGAGGCTACGATAGTGAATTCTCGGACTCCAGAAGCATGGCTGACTCTATTGTTGTGCAGAGAAATAAGAGCAAGCTGAGACCTGGGTTCATGACAAAATTTAGATATGGATTTATTGAGCAAGCATGTGACTGCCAGAGTGATCAGCTCTCAAATTGGCAGTAGTTTCTGGACTTTCAGATCTTGGTTATATAGGCCAAAACCACAAAATTATAATAGGGAGGGAAGCTAGAAAAAGCTGTGACATACAGAAGCAAAGCTCAGCCATTGGTCAAATCTATATGACTCAGGGGAGTATGGTGTAAGGGTACAAGGGGTCTTTCATAGAAGTGGGTGGAGGGCACAGGGTGGAGGGGCATGGTATGAGGGGAACTAGAATTCCCCAGGTGGTAGTCAGAGGGGCTGTAATTCCTCAGGACTGGTCGGGATCATGTTCCAGGCAAGGGAGGTGAAGGCCCTGCTTGGTCAGCGGGGCAGGACAGGGTGGTACTTAGATAAGATCTTTGTACAGTAATGAGCCTGGTATTCTATAATGATTCAAGGAGAAACTATAAGATACTGATCAGGGGGAACAGAGTCAGGGAACACCTTGAACAATATCCCCAGACATGCCTTAAGCAGTTTCAAGCTAAAATATAAAACAGGTACAAAGACAGAAATACAAAAGGGGCTTAATGTTGGACCACAAGTCAGGTGGGGTATAGTGACCTGGGATTTGTGTACAACACTATATGTGTCTCTTTTTGGCTTTATGTCTGTTAAATTTGTTTGCAATATTTGTTTCCCATAGGCTCAGTACCCTCCACCTGCAGATGCCTGATCACTTAAGCTGGATGCCACCTCCATCTATGACTGTGATATGCCAACCTTGGACCTGGCTTTGACTGAACACTAGATGCCAGCTAACAAACTGACATTTTGAATGAGTCCTCTTGGGGCAGGGGCAACTCTATGTCCAATTTCAGCTGTAAGTACCTTTGGAGAAGAGACTTTCACCCCTTACCCCAAGATTTTTGAGCCCCATTCATTTGAGGTGTAGAAGAATGGGGTGCTTTGCCCAAGCCACCACCCTAAGATATATTTTATGTGATTATTTTCTATTACTCCTCTTATGTTGTTGCAAAGTTCTGTTGACACAACTTACCCCACTAGTTATCCCTAAAGTCTCATTAATCTATATAATAAAATGTATTATTAATGTATTTTTGCTATATAAGGGACATGAAAGATCTTGAAGCCAAATGTAATGGTAATAGGAATTTAAAGATCTTCCCTGTCCCTTAATAGGCCTATTTGAAGACCTTCCATGCTTTGAAAATAAACTCTGCCCCGTTATAGACTGAATTTAGATACATGCCCCCTAATAGACAGAATGTAATCTCATGGAGCCTGTGGTGGGAGAAGTTTGCTGAAGGGTGGAGCCCACAAGAAGCTGGAAGTCAGAGCCAGATAAATGGTGGGAGAGAGAGGATGCTCAGGTAAGGAGTCCAGTCGGGTTTGTTACTAATAGTTGGTCTTGTACTGGTTTGGGGGAAGGCTAAAGGATGCTATGGCTCTCTATACTGTTGTGGCTTATTAACTTCTTTGCTACTATGATGTAATCGGCTTACTGGTGTTGGGTTTTGGTTCTCTGGTGTCTGAATAATTGTTTTGCTTCTGTCTTATATATGGAAAGCCTGTTTATTTTGTAATCAAGCACCATGCTGGAATATTTATAGTCACAGTCAGTGCCATAAATATTGTATTGGAGCTCCATGTGGCTCATAGTTTAGATTACAGGGTTAGAGAACCTGTGACTGTCAAGGCCACATATGACCCTCTAGGTCTGAATCCAAACTTCATAGAACAAATCCCCTTAATAAAAGAGTTTGTTCTGTGAAACTTGAACTTAGCCAATAGGCCACACCCAAGTCACATGTGGCCTTGAAGCAGCAGGTTTCCCACCCTGGTAGATGTACTTATGTGAAAGTTATAGTGATTCTCCTAAAGTGCATTTGTTACACACAGGGGAATGTAGAAACCAGCTTTAAGCAGCTTGTGAGAACTGATTGCTAAATTTTCAGTGTGAGTACTTATACCCCAGAAATTGACGATTATTACTAATCAGAGTTCAATTTATTATTTTGTTGATTTCTAGATTTAGTAATGTATTAACAATGCAGATTAAACATCGAGTATATACTTACTCTGCTTTTACTTCCTCTTCCCCCTCCCCACAGAAGATAGTAAAATTTTTACTGGCAGACCCCTGTATTGCTCTAAAAACACTGCTTGGGCAAGATGGTGGAGTAGAAGCAAAAACTTGGCATGGGCTTCAGCTCCAAACAACTCCAATACCTGTAAAAAAATGATTCTAAACACATTTTAAAGCTATAGAACCCACAAAGTGACAGAAAGAAACAAATTTCCTGCTGAAGACAGCCAGCAGGCTGACAGGAAAGGTCTATCGCAGCATCCTGGGAGCCACGTGCAGTCCCACAGGAGCCACACAGTTCCAGCCCCAGGGCAGCCCCACATAGCAGGAGCCAGAGCAGACTTGAGGAGAGTGAAAAACCAGCAGTTGTGGTGGCTTCCAGACTTCTCAAAGGCCAAAGACAAAATAAAAGGTCAGTGTAGAACTTCCTTAGAACAAGGGGCAACGAAATGAGGGGTCTGGCCCCTGTCCCTGAAGTAAGAAGCAGGGGAGGTGTGGAAGCTGTGCAGCCACTATAGCTTGGCTGCCTCAGGAGCTCCTGGCCTGCTGATTGTAGGGGGATCAAGTGACCATTCAGAAGGAAATTGCTCTTGCTTTAACCTGCTTGGATTGGGATCGTAGTCTTGGGTGGTGGTCCTGAGGTGTGCGACAAGTGAGCCAGAGCTTTGGGGGGCTATAGAGATGGAGCCCTCTTAATGTTGTACCCAAACCCAAATCACAGGTCACTACACACCACCTGATTTGTGGCCCACCATTACTATTATCTTTGTCTCTATCCTATACTCTATAATAGCTTGACGCAGCTTAAGGCATAGTCCTGGGTGTTGCCCAAGGCAAAGTTCCCTGACCCACTCCTTCCTGAATCATCATTCTGTATATTCTCCCTGAATCACTATAACATACAAGGATGAGCCCTGGGATTATGGTGCAAGACTATTTTATGTAGAGACCTCCCTGTCCTGTTCTACTGACCAAGCAGGTTCCCCACACCCTTCACCCAGAACATGACCCTGGTCTTTTCTAGGGAATTGACTATTCTCCACTCCCCCTTACTCAATGACCCTCCACCCTGTAACCTCCACCCTGCATCCTCCACCCCCTTCCAGGAGGGACCCACTTGTCACAGGAAAATTGCACCCCTCAACCCTTGTGCCATATTCCCAAATTAGTCCTGAGCTATAGATCTAATCAATGGCTCTTCTTGGCTTCTGTATGTCACTGTTTATGCTAGCTCCCCTCCCTGATTGTGGTTTTTGTGGTTTTAGCCTTTTTAAACACCACTTGTACCTTCAGTTGGGGCTCACAATTTGAGTATATACTCTGGGTACCCCAGTGCTTGATAAATAAATCCACACCTAAATTTACCTTGAACCAAGGTCTTGGCTCACTCTTATTCTCTGCACAACAATAATACTTCCAGCATCTGCAAAAAAAATTGGAACAAGGCTCTCTCCATTCTGGAAGCAGATTTCTACTGTGGCAAAGAGTCAAGGGTCAAGTAATTTCCTGGCAGTATGAGCAAGCACAGGAAGCACAAACAGATGATAGAACCCTTTTGGAGGGACAAAAAAATCAAAGCATGGAGCTGGAAGAAGAGAGTAAAGTCAGAACTCCTGCATCAAAAGCTTCCAAGAAAAATATGAATTGGTTACAGGCCATGGAAGAGCTCAAGAAAGATTTTGAAAACTAAACAAGAGAAACGGAGGAAAAATTGGGAAGAGAAATGAGAATGATACAGGAAAATCATGAAAAGCAAGTCAACAGCCTGCTAAAGGAGACCCAAAAATACACTGAAGAAAATAACACCTTAAAAATAGATTAACTCAAACGGAAAAAGAGGCCAAAAAAAGCCAATGAGGAGAAGAATTCCTTAAAAGGCTGAATTTGCCAGATGGAAAAGGAATGTCAAAAACTCGCTGAAGAGAATAATTCCTTCAAAATTAGATTGGAGCAAATGGAAGTTAATGACTTTATTAGAAATCAAGATATTATTAAACAGATCCAAACAAATGAAAAATAGAAGGCCATGTCAAATGTCTCATTAGAAAAACAACTGACCTGGAAAATAGATCCAGGAGAAATAATTTAAAAATTATTGGACTACCTGAAAGCCATGATCAAAAAAAGAGCCTAGACACCATTTTTCAAGACATTATCAATCAAAGTTGCTCTGATATTCTAGAACCAAAGGGCAAAATAGAAATTGAAAAAATTCGATGATTGCCTCTTGAAAAAGATCCCGAAAAGAAAACTTCTAGGAATATTATAGCCAAATTCCAGAGTTCCCAGGTCAAGGAGAAAATACTGCAAGCATTCAGGAAGAACCAATTTGAGTATTGTGGAAGGAGAAGCAGGATAACACAAGATCTACTGTAATGGTAATTGGATTTGAAGATTTTCCATGCCCCTTGAACTTGCTAATGTAGCAGGAAGGGATGGAGCAAAAGAAAAAAAGCCAGAGCCAAGGTAGAGTCTGTTTGGTGGTGACTGGAAGCAGCAGCAGTGGCTGCAGTTGTGGCACAAACTCCTTTTTTTTGAACCAGTCAGAATCTCTGCTAAGGACTCCTGCTGAGGACTGCCAGGGATGGGAACTGCAGGGGGTCCAGAGTGTCTGGGAGCAAGCTATGTGGATGCTAAGCAGTTGCCATGAGTGAGGAGAGGAGGCTATTTGCCTGAGGTAATCTGAACTGTTTTGAAGTCTTGAGAATGTGGGTGTTTACTACATTAACTACATGTGCCAACTTCATAATTACTGTGATGGCTTTGACTTTCTGGTTTGGGGACTCAGTTTTCTGGTATTTGAATGAATGTCCTAGCTATATTTTCCATGTAGAGAGCCTGTTATATTTTGTGATTAATAACCATATCGGCATATTTATAATTACTGTAGGCATTGTGAATACTGCATTGTTGATTCACCTTGCAGCTTCTACATTAAGGGATCAAAGGGCTTGGAATATGATATTCCGGAGGTCAAATGAGCTGGGACTAACACCAAGAATCACCTACCCAGCAAAACTGAGTATAATTCTACAGGGGAAAATATAGTCATTCAATGAAATAAAGGGTTTTCAAGCATTCTTGATAAAAAAACAGCTGAACAGAAAATTTTATTTTCAAATATAAGAAGCAAGAGAAACATGAGAAGATAAACAGGAAATAGAAATCACAATGAATGTATTAAAATTGAATTATTTACATTCCTACATGGAAAAATGATAATTGTAACTCATAAGACTTTTCTCAGTATGAGTATAGTTGAAGGGAATATGTATATATATATATATATATACATATACATATACATATATGTATGTATAGGAGGGTGTATATGTAAATAAATATATATGTGAGTGTGGGGATATGTATGTTCATGTATATATAGACAGAGGGCACAGGATGAATTGAATATGAAGGGATGATATATAAAAAATAAAATTAAGAGGCAAGAGAGGAATATGTTTGGAGAAGAAGAAAGGGAGAAATAGATTAGGGTAAAGTATCTTATATAAAAGAGGCAAGAAAAAACTATTGCAATGGAGGGTAAGAGCAGGAAGGTGAAAGGGAATGGGACTACCTTACTCTCACTGAATTTGGTTTAAGGAAGGAATAACATGCACACTCATGATACTTTTATGGGTATTTTACCCTACAAGAAAATAGGGGAGTAGGGGATAAGAAGGGGGAATGACAGAAGGGAGGGCAGATTGGGGGAGAGGCTACTTAGAAGCAAACATTTTTGAAAAGGGATCGGGTCAAAGGACAAAATAGAATAAGTGGGGAGTGGGACAGGATGGGGGGAAATATAATTAGTCTTTCACAATATAACTATTATAGAAATGATTTGGGTAACTATACAAGTACAACCTATATTGAATTGCTTATCTTCCCAGTGGAGGATGAGTGAGGAGGGAAAAAGGGAAAAAATCTGGAACTCAAAGTTTTAAAAACAAATATTTATAAAGAAAAAATTTTGTTTGTTTTACAGAACTCTGGGAAATAAGATATACAGGCACCAGGGTATAGAAATCCATCTTGCCCTACTAGATAGTTGGGGGGGGGTGATAAGGGGAGATATAAGAGAGAGCAGATTGGGGCAAGGGGTATTCAGTGGGCTTGCTATTTGGGGATTGAAGGTAGAGGAAAGACAGGGAGAAAAAATAAACTCAAAATTTTATGGAAATAAATGTTGAAAACTAAAAATAAGTTAATTAATTAAATTTTTAAAAACACTGCTTGGGATCAGCAGGAATGCAATAGAATGCTCAAGGAATGAAGTCATCACTAGGCTGGAGGTAATTAATAATAATAACAATCACTGGTTCACAGTGGTTTATATCCTTATCTCATGTGATCCCCACAATAACCCGGGTTACATGTCTCATCACAAGGGAATGATGTGAAGGTTTCTTATCTAATCACATGTAATTATCTATCAAAAACAGCATTCAGTGTCTCATCTGGATTTTTAAAATGTAATCATACCACTTGCCAGTGCTAAACGTTATATATTGCTGTATAATGGTGATATCTTGCATCAATGGAACCACAATTCTTCTTGCCTCTGTAGCCCACCAGTAACATAAGATAAATATAGAGAACGTGTTCTTCTAATCCAACTAGTACTTGCCTTTTGCCCTTGGGAGGAAGTTCCTCCTGACTCCACCACCACCCTTCATCCAGACTCCCTTATTCCAAAATGAAGTTCTCTTTTATTTATTTGCCCCCTCTCCTTTCCTTCTTTTATCTATTAAGTTACTAGGTTCTATTGATTTTATAATGACATCTCCATAAGATGGCAGTATAACATAGTGGATGGAGACCCAGTCGGAGACAGAAAGAGCTGAGTTGAAGTCATGCCTTTGAGGCACACTATGTGACTTGTGCAAATCATTAATTTCTCAATGCCCTCAGACAATTCTATAAAAATTATAAATTATCTGTAAGATAATTTGCTGATATGCTCCACAATGAAAATTACAAATGGGGATCCATAAGCAAATGAAATTTCAGGTCTTCTTCCTCATAAAAAATGTTCATTTGTTTGAAGTTCTCCAATCAATTAATCCATAAACATTTATTAAACACCTACTATGTACCACACACTCTCCTCTCTATTCCCATTGACAATACTTTAGTATATGCATTAATTATTGCCTTTTTCTAATAATACTGAAATAATCTCTTAACCACTTTCTAACCTTCACTCTCCCCAACTCGAATCTATTCTTCATACTGCTACCAGAATAATCTTTCTGAGATACAAATATGATTGTATTGCTCCTCAGAGCCAATATATCTGGATCCTCCCTACCTTTCCAACATTACATGGTACGTGTCCAATCACAAGCTATATTCAGTATTTCTGGCGCATGATCAATGCTTTCTGTCTCTGTCTTTGCTCAAACTATTTACTATGTATTTATATTGCATTTGGAGTCAGCATAATGCAATAGAAAGAATGATGGACTTCAAGTCATAAGTCCCAAGTTAGAATCTTGACTCTGCCGCTCACTAACTGTGTGACTTTGAGCAAGTCACTTAATTTCTGTCTTCCTCAGTTATCTCATCTTTAAAATGGAAACATTTTCTCAAGTAGCAGCTCCCTTTCTGGTAGAGCCTATGTAATATCCCTATTGGGGAATTTGAGAGGAAGAGTAGATTGACACAGTGAATACTTTTTAAATGTGTTCATTTATTTCATTAAATATTTCCCAATTACATTTTAAAAAATGAAATGAAAGCATTGACCAAGAGAGCCCCCGGGGTTCCTGCTAATTTTATCTATTCTATGTACTGACTTCACTTCTTTCCTTGTTTATACAAATTCTACCTGTCCTTGAAAGCCCATGTTGGATTATCACCCATTCTCTGACCTTCCACTACAGACTACAGTCTGAAATGATCTTTCCTCCGGGAACTAAAGAAAAAAAATACTCTTCTCATTGTATCACTTAGTTTTCTCATCTATGAAATAGAGATAAAAATAGCACCCATATCCCATGGCTATTGTAAGGATAAGATGAGAAAATACAAGTAAATCCTTTGGTAAACCTTAAAGGTATATGAATGTACTTATTATTCATCACCATCATTATTGTAGTTGTTTTAAGAAAGGGGGGATTTCAGAAAAAAATCTGTGAAGATTTATATGAACTAATGCTAAGTATGTTACAGAAAGAGGGGGGGAATATGGAATAGTAGAAATACTATAAAGATAAATAACTTGGAAAGTTTTAAAAATTCTCAATGCCGCAGCCAAACGTGAATACAAGAAACCAATGAAAATGTATGCCACTCACTTCTTGACAAACAGGCCAACTCAAAACATAGAAAAGAACATATATTTTTAGATATGGCAAGAATACAAATTTGTTTTCCTTGGCTTTGAATATTTATTACAGGGATATGTTTTTCTTTTTTCTTTATTTCAATGGGAGGATGAGAGAGAGAAAGAGAGAGAGAGAGAGAGAGAGAGAGAGAGAGAGAGAGAGAGAGAGAGAGATAAAAATACTTCATTTAAAAGAAGAAAAACTAAAAGAAAATATTTCATGTTGTGGTTGGGTCTACACTGTATTTAAACTTGGTATTTCTTTCAGGCTCTGTCTCCATAGGATACGCTCTTATTTGTTGTCACAGAAAATTCTAAATAATTTAGTAAGGATTGGAGGGCTCAGGAATGTGCTAAGCCTGGGCCCAATGGTAAAAGAGTCTCCAGAAAAGGTCACTGCCCTTCTGAAGGGTGATATTCTCAGTAAGGTCATTTCCCTACCACAGTTAACTCTGACCACCGAGATGTCTTATTGTAAGGATCTGGATTCTCTACAATACTCTGAAACTTGGTTTGTGGAGGCTACACCCCCACTGTGAGTGTAGCAACCCCTGTTATTTCTCATGGAGTTCAATTCATCTGTTCTGGGTCCTTGGGGGAGAGGACCTGGACAGTCCTCCCAGTGAGCTGTTGCTATGTATTTCACTGAGTGGTTGGGAGCAAGAAAACTCAATGGCAAGAGCATGAAAGGGTCCCTCTTGTGGGGACAAGATTATGGGAAATATTTTGTTACTTTTTTTTTTTTTTGCTTTTTTGTGGATGGAGGAAGGCAGGGCAATTGGGGTTAAGTGATTTGCAAAAGGTTACAAGGCTAGTAAGTGTTAAATGTCTGAGGTCATATTTGAACTCAGGTCCTCCTGACTCCAGGGCCAATGCTCTATTTACTCTGCCACCTAGCTGCCCCTGGAAGTATTTTATTGATGTGAATTTGGTGAGTGGATGTGGGGATCAACAACCAAATATTCCTTGACTAGATGAAGTAATAATGCATATAGACTCTTCCCGATTAGTCACACCTCATTTTCTTTACTCACTTTGTCTCCAGAATCATAGAGAATATTCCTCTCAATCTTGTATTAATCTTTCTCCCTTGTATATACCTTTCTCCCTGCAATGGATCAAAAGATAGTGGACCCTGACCATACAGAAGTGTAGTGCCAACACAATATTCACAGCACCTACAGTGACTGAATATGCTAGCAAAGTGCTCAATCACAAAATATAACATTCTCCATATAGAAGAAAGAAGCAAAACATTTACTCAGACACAAGGATACTGAATCCCAAAAGCAGAAAGCCAAATCCATCATAGTAGCAAAGAAGTTAATACACCATAACAGCCCAGAAAACCACATCATCCTTTAACCTTCCCACAAACAAAGACTCACAAGCCTAGCTGACTGCCTAAATGTGTCCTCTTCTCCCTCCAGCTCTAATTGCTCTGGATCCCATCTTCTTGTGGACTCTGTTCCAACCTTCAGCAAACTCCTCCCATCACAGGCTCCATGTGATTACATTCAACCTATTAGGGAGCAGGCAAGATTTTCAAATCAGTAAAGGTTTTCAAATTCCCCTAGGCAGGGAAATTCCCCCCCATTAAGAGGCAGGCAAGATCTTCAAATTCCCATTCCCATTACAAGGAGAGATGGGAGAGAGTGTTACCAGTCAATACTTCTGCCTAGCTCATGGAAAAAAAAAAGCTTTGCAGAGAGCAATAGAACTCTTAGAGAAATTTAGGAATTATTAAACTTTGATCGATAAGGGTGGTTACAATTGAGTAGGGACTAATATCTCTGAGAGAGAAAGTCCTAGCCAGGGGAGAAAATGGAAAGCAGATCAAGGAGAAGGGAGACATGTCAGGTCATTGGATAAATTGTAAGCAACACCATTCATTATAATCCTTCAGCTTCTGCTTCAAGTTATTTTTTGCAGGTGTTTTAGAAAAGAGGTCATTGAGTCCTGGTTCCTATGACTGGTTTAATTCCTAATGTAGTTCCCAGTTTCACATAAGAGGAAATTTCCTGAGGTTTCTAGGTTGGCAATATGTAAACCAGGGATATGTTAAAAAAATTGCATTTCCCCTACATATCTAATATCAAAAGTCTGTTCTCTTTCTTTCCAATTCCACCCCACCACCTCCCCCAAGCACACACACAACAGTGTGGAACTATATATGTTCCCTATCAAAACAAGAAAGAAAAAAACCTTTTCTTCTTCCATGCTCTTGTGTCAATATTGCCCCTTCCATAGTCAAGCAATAGAGCCTTCATTCTCTTTATTGAAGAAGAAAGTCTGATGCAAATGTTCCAGATTTGAACCCCAAGTATGATGGGACTAATATCTACCACTATTTCTCCACAACATAAGTTAGGCTCATTCCTTCATCCTTCTGTAATGGTAATTAATATTCATTTGAAGATCCCTTTCTGTTATGTGAAGTAAGCAGGTACTTAACCCTTAGTAACTTAGTAACTAATCTCTGGGAAAGAAACACAAGGTATGATCTATGTCTCCTGTTGCTGACATAACAGGAAGAAGCTGGCTGAAACAGGAAGCCAGTGTGTGTGTGTGTGTGTGTGTGTGTGTAGAAGAAAAGTCCCAGAGAGGCACATTCAGAATTTTCTCCTGACAAGATCCTGGTGGAAGAATGGTAGAGACTCAAGTCAGCAGAAAGAGAAAGAGATGACAGAGACAGAGACAGAGACAAAGACCAGATTCTGGTGAAGGGTGAAGTTGCTTCAAGGAGGGCTGCTCGGAAGGCTGAAGTTGTTGTTGTTGCCACCTGGAAGGCCAGTGTTGCTGCTGCCGCCTGGAAGGCTGAAATTTTTCCTGGGTCATAAGGCCAGCCAAACTGCTGGAGGACTGGGGAGGCATGAGCAAGATGCTAAGACTTTGTTTATTTGTGGCTTGGTTGATCCTTGAGTTCCTGGGAACAGAAGTTTTGAAGGTTTTGAGATGTGCTGGACCCTGTGAACTTCAGTGTGTAGCAGGAACTGCCTAGAGGACTGGACAATTCGGAGCTGTCTGCCTCTGAATCCAGGTGACTGTTTGGTAGATTAAGGTAGGAGCTGGGACCATGGAAGTGGATCCAGGGAATCTGAGAGACCACCCTGAGTCAAGATGAAGAAAAGATCTCTCCTTGGGTATTGAATGCTGTGATGAAATTGAAGTTTACTAGAGACCTAGGGGTGGAGAGTTTGTGTATTTTCAAATGATTATACTTAGTGATTAATGATACTTAGTAATTGTGAATCTGAATAAGTGACTGATTAAGTTAACTGGTGGAGGTTTGTGTATTTTCTAATGGCTGTATTTAGTGATTAGTGATACTTAGCAATTGATTGCTAAATAAATGACTGATTAAGTTAGCCTAGTTGCCCCATGAGTGGAAGACTGACTTGTATTCTGAGATGACTGAATAACTAAGTAAGGAAGCAAACCTCCTTAGTGATACCAGATGATTGTTCTTTTGTTCTTTGTTCTAAATACTGTGACCACTTTGGTGAAAACTATGTGGCCATTTTAATGATAAGCTTTTGTGAGCACTATATTGTGATTTTCTGTGATAAGATGTAATGTTGTGAATACTATATTGTGCTTTGTTGTGAATATTTTCCTTTGACTTGTTCTTGAATAAACAGAATGTTCACTATACTGTGTAATCAGAACCTTAAAAGCTGTTCACAGTAGCATTCTTTTGGGTAGCTGCTCATGCATGGCATTACACTTTATTTTCTGGGATATGGATTATCTTTCTCTAAAGGTATACAAAGAAATCCCAGGGCCTAATTGGCCCTAATTTCCCTGGCACAGATTCACACACACACACACACACACACACACACACACACACACACACACAGAGTGTGTTAGCCCAGGACCTTATTCCTTTCTTTTTGCAACATGGATTAGCTTCCCCTAAAAAATGATTAAGGCTATTCTGAGCAGGGGGGCGGAGCCAAGATGGCGGCGTAGAAGCAGCAAAGCACCGCAGCTCCCACACAAACACGCTAAAAAACTCAGAAAATGGGACGCTAAACAGATTTTCAAGCTCCAAAACTCTCCACAAGACAGAAAGCACTACAGGCAGCACAGGCAGCGCAGCAGGCGGGGCTCTTCACAGCAGTCTGGGACCC
>CM053600.1:54491884-54520296 GCA_028646575.1 Pseudocheirus occidentalis
ATCAGTTGACATATCTTACCTCCATAATATCTCTCTTAGTATTCCTTATATGCATCATTCTGTCTCCCATATCCATTTCTTTACATTGGTTGTATACCTAGATTGTGTCCCCTCTAGCTATGAAAATCCCTAGTTTCCTTCAAAACTCAGTCCAAGTGCCACCTTCTATCCAACTTTCTTGATGACTCTCTCAAATCAGAGGTACCTCCCCACCCAATTACTGTATATTTATTTTGTATGTATTTTAAATTTGCCTATATGAGTACATTAGTCTCTCTTCATAGAACTTGAGTTCCATTATTATAGGGACATTTTCATTTCTGTCTTTGTACCCTTGGTGCCTAGAACACTGATCTTAGTTTTCAGAACAAAGTTTTGTTGAATGGTAGTTTCACTAAGGCTCCCAACTCATGTCCCTTACCCTATGCTTGGAATCTTTACATTCATCAACAACAAACTAAAGTATTTACCTTTACTTTAAGCTTCTGTGTTCCACCCCTATGAAGTAGGAAGTAGATTATGTCTAAGATTAACAACCAGACCTGAGAGACACAGGATGTTCTCAAAATCCTACAGATGTTTGCAATTGTGTGATTTACAAGGAAAACACCAGCACTCCAACTGGAGATGACATAGAGGTAAAACAACCAACTGAATTAAAAACCAAAGGAAAGATAAGAACAGAGATGTAAAGAACTCCACTACGAGGGTCAAGAGAGAATGTAGTGACAAGAACATATTAGGGTCAAAATGCCAGAGCAATAGTTCAAGTGTGAAAAATTCAGAATGGTCACAAGAAATAGTTTGCTTTCATGATAGGTGGTCGCCTTTAAATCTCATGTCTCCTATTCCTTAAATGAATCAATCTTTCTGATGTTAGTAACTATGTTAGACAACTATTCCTCAAGACCCTGATGTCTGTTAGTGAGATTGTTTGTGATAATGGCTTCTGGAATTTTCTTTGCCTGCAAACAGAATAGGAATGTTATACCTGAAAGAATCTTAAAGATCATCTGGTCCAGTTCCCCCTCATTTTCCAGATAAAAGTATCTCAGGCTAGAAGGGTTTAAATCAATTGTCCATGGTCCTACAATAGCTAGTGGCAGAACCCTCATCCCCTGATTCTCAGTATACTGTTCTTGCACTTCATCCCATTGTGTCCTTCAAACACAATGTCTTAAGAGAAAAAAAAATGCCACTTGTCAGAATTGCATATACAGAGCTATTTGAAGGGCAGAGAGATACTTGCAGTTTTCCTAGAATCACAACTTTTTCCTGGCTGCCTACTGCACTTATATGCTCAGGGACTATGATAATGGAGCCATCAGGACAGGACTCAACCTAAATCAAATTTATATCCCTCCATAACTTGAAAGAAAATATAGAAGCCTTTAGGGGAATTGATGAGCCATGTACTACTAGTAGGCTACCAAATTGAGAGTGATGTAGTTATCATTCTTATCTTTTTCCCTGGAGTTCAGATAAAAATGGTCCTGGGACAAATTGCTATCTTATTTTACTTTTATAATATTCCGTGGACTGATGAACAGGAAGAAAAAAATGAATAAAAGTCCAAAGATGTAAAGTCATATTTGAGTTTGGAGGCTTATTGAAACCATATTTTGGACAACTCCTGTGTCAGATGAGATTATTGGAATGATATATACCTCATTCTATTCCCATATGATTTTAATTTCTTCTTCTACGTCTTTGTATTTTGATACCTTTTCATTCCATGTGGTTTGGAGACTGAGCAGTTTATACACAAATATCTATTTAAAATGTTGTTCCTCAGCTTTTGGGTCAATGTAACATCTCAGTTATTGTGGACAACAATTTTTTTTTCCCCCTGAGATAATACTGTAGTTACAATACAGTTTGTTGAATTCTCAAGAATATGTTGGGCTCAGTATTTATAGTATGGGGATTGATCTGAGTTTATAAAGAAAATCAAGTTCCACATATGTCCATGTGTGCCTATGTGTGCATGTGTGTGCATATACATACATATATGCATAAATACATAGGTAGACAAAAAGATAGGTCAATAGATCTAATTCTGGTCACCTGACCATGTCTTTCTTTCTAGATGCCAAATTTTTGCAGCCTGCAGTGATAATGTTGCCATTTCAACTATTTCTTTCCCTACCAATTACTGAAATGTATCTGTGATCTTATCAACTTCAGAATTTCTTCCATTATCTGGATTGCCTTTGGCTGCTTTCACCCTTCATCCCATCAGAATTTCTTTCTCTTGCTTCCAGGAATCTAATCTCTAGTCACCCCAGTTCCATCAAGATCCTCCTTAATTTCCTCCTCAAGACCCTCCCTAAACCCCTCCTCTAGTCACCCCAGACTATTTGATCACCCCTAGTTCCCTCCATAGTCTTTCTGTATATAAGATCTGTCTTGCCTCCATGAAGGTGCTCAGGTTCAATCTAGCTCAGATTTCATCTTGCCCACTTGTCAATACAATCATCACAAATGCTTAGGTTACTTAATAGCCTACCCTATATGGTGAGACTTTAATGAACTTTGTTTTAACTTGGCTGAAAAAAAAAGTAAGAATTTCCTCCATTAATACAAGTCACACCTCATCATGCCTACTCATCATGTGAGATTCTCATCAATGTCCCATTACTGGAAATCTATGCAACATATCAGAGGCCTTTCTTGCTTTCCCCTGACATCATGAGGGCAGCACTCAAGCTATCTACTAATTAGCTCTTGCCACATGACCAGCCTATCTTCTCTTTCTGTCATAATTCTTTGATGATACACTTTATTCCTGTTCTTCAAAGTTCCCCACTGGTTATATGTTGCACCCTGCTCATACACATGTGCTTTTCAATTGCCCTCTGTGCAATTATCATCTTTAGTTCTGAATTAATAGTGATATTCTAGGTCTTAATGCTATAGAATACAAGTAAAATATTTGTATTAAAAAGAAGAGACTTTTTGTTATAGGAAATATAGAAAATGTCTTTCCCAATTTCCCAAAAGCAAATCTAGCTTGCTTACTTCATATTTTTCAGCTCTGGGACCAGTTCATTGCTGTATCTGTGTCAGATATTCATATTTTTGTAAAGTCTATATAATGTGCATGTAGATGAATGTTGAAATCTGAGCAACAAACATTCCTTATCCACTTGGTCTTTCATGTGTGGATAGACAGTTCAAACTCCTTTGATAAGTACAGATCACTCCAAAAGGCTTTTCAATTTCTTGGGGTTTAATGTAATCAACAGAATTTGTTAATTTGTCAACAGAAACATCTGCAGGACTTTGCCATCCACAAGGAATGCCTTTCAATTTATGTTCCATCCTAGATATTCTCTATCACAGTGGTGAGTGTTTTGGTGAGCGTTATACCTTTCTGTTTTATGCATCATCAGATGGTCATCATCAGAGTGTCATTGAACAGGGTTGCTTTTGTTGTTACATCTTCCAAGGAATCTTGAATAATCTCGATAGGTGCATCATATACCCTTATTATTAAAAAAAAAACTATAAGACAATGATTTGCTCTCCTAAGTTAAATCTTTTTTTTTCATAATAAACAAGCAATAAGAACAATGGTAGCTTACATTTTTTTATCTCTCAGACAATTATAATATGGTAAAGAAGTGATCTATGATTGAATGCTGCTTGTGAATTCATGATTGTTATCATGCTATCAATTATAAAGGAATGATCTCAAATCATATATAGATGGCCTTCAGAGTAATTTTGTATAGATTTCCTTACATAACATGCTGGTATTATTTTTGGTGAAGATGATCATGATGATTATGGTTTTTTCTATTTTCATAGAAATATATTAATACATCAAAGATCTGTGGTTTCACAGGTGAGATTTGAACAAATGTCCAAACTCTTTGTGACTTGCATGTTCTTATTGGATTTCTGTGGACAAAAAATTAACTCTCCCACATTTGATCCTGTGAAAAGCTTCTTTAATCTTATATAAGCCAATCAGCAGATAACAATGACTAGTCCATCATCAGACCCATTCTAATAATAACAATGTTCAAAATTTTATTGTTTTCCTATGTTCAACTCTTAAGAAGAAATCATCTTTTAGTACCCATGTTTATGAAGTTTTGTCCTTTTTTTTAGTACATAGTGTTTGAGTTGACAGCAAACTGATAGTACTGTTAATTAAATGGACTAATTTCCTTTTTTATAAGAAAAAATCCAAGATATCAGCACTGTTTTTAATTTACCTATTGCATTGTTATTGAATACTAGTTACCACTGACCATCTGTTTAGGTAATCCATCAGAGAAACTGATTTTGTTTTGTACTTAAAGAAACACTAAGAAAATTTATTAATCATTTAGATTGGAAAAATATAAGGTAATGTATCATCTAATATTTATCACAGCTTATCCTTTTGGACAAGTTTAGGAAAAGGGTCTTTTTCCAGTCCTAAACATTTATGACACAGATTCCAGAACCATCATGGTGAAGACCTCAACACCATCTAAACATGAGGAACTGTTGCTGAACCCAGAGGGCCTGTGGTACTATATGGAACAGTCCCTGTTCTATAACCAGGTATATGGTTAGTCCTTTCAGTACTGGGGAAACTGGACACCAAAGAAGGGCAGTTTACACTCCCTGTTCTCATACTCTTTGGCTCATTAAATCCTCACTCCAGTGCATCAGGAGCAAATGATATGCAGATTAAGTTTCAGTTCATTTTTATGTTTTCCCCAAAAGGGAGGAGTAAAAAATGAATTTGATCACTATGAATCAAGTATGAATCAGGTAATTTATTGCTACACCAAAACAGATGCTAAACATGAGACTCAAAAAGCACATTAACAGAATGACTTAAAATAAAATTCAATACAAAAATCTTTCAAGGAGCTGGCGCTTAAATCTTGTCAGACCATGAAACAATTTGTAGAACTCCTAATTAGATATTTATGTCACCTTGGATTTCCATTGAGTAAATGATTCCCAACACATGTCTGCTAATAAAATGGCCAAGCTTAAGTCAATCCTCTTGCCTCTGACTTTCCTCTCCAAAAATGCTTGGAATAGTTTCTAAAGACTCCTTCCCTTAAGTCATTCAGCTCTAACTTTATGGGACCCAGGACATTTGAAGTCTTTGGGTTCACCTAAGATCAGGAAAAACAAGCACACAAGCATAAAAGTTGAGATACCAAGTAGAAGCCTGGGTTCAAACTCACCTAGTCAAGTCCCTTTCACTAGGTGACACATGGGGAAGGTCACTTTCATACTTGGGGTAGAGACACTCAGTTCTTCCTCATCACTCATTGAAAGTCTTTAGTTACATGATGATAACTGAAACAAGAGAGATTGAACTGAAAGTTGTCTCTTCTTTTAACTGTTACATCTCTACTAAATTACCATTCAGGGCTTACAGTGTTATAACAAAACACAAAATTGTTGGTTTTTTTCAGTGTGGAGTTACTACACTCCTGGAAGGACAGAGAAAAAAATCTCATACGTGATTACTGAGAAAAAGGAATGAGAACTCTTATCATTCTTCATGGATGCCCCCAAAAGTCAATTCTACCTTGCTATAATAAAACAAAGGTTCAAGCTACCTTTTGGTAGAGAAAGATTTTTTGTTTTTTTGTTTTCCTCTCTTGGCTCACTTCTAGCCCTGGAGGAAAGATGGGACTACTTATAAATACCACTCAGAATAATGTGACCCACTCTCCACTTGGGTTGCTCTCTAGCCCTAATTCTAAGCCTGAAATTGCATAATATTTTTCTTAAAAGGGGAGCTAAACATGCATTCATGCATGCATACATGCATACATACATACACTCACTCATGAAAGAGAGAGAGAAAGAGAGAGAGAGAGAGACAGAGAGAGAGAGAGACAGAGAGAGAGAAACTATTCATCTCAAGGATATATCAGAATCTCTAATGTCACTTAGGCTCCTAAAGGTTTCTTTTTGTAGGTCCTTTTTTCACAAGTTCCATCTGGATCCATAACTCTTTGCATACTTACAAAACTTTTATTTAAGAATACTGGAAATGGAGAACATTGCAGGGGATATGATACTAAACTTGAAAGTCAGGAAGATTTATTCTGTTAGGATTTGGAATATTGTACATAAAATACTATGCAAACTTTAAAAACATTATAAAAATATCTGTTATTATTGTACTGTTATCACTACTAGCATTACTGCTGAAGCTTCTGATACTGCTGGTACTACTAGTATTACTCCAAGGTCTCCTCCATTCTTGGACACTCAAAACAGACTGGTATAGCAATCTACTCCGGAAAAACAAAATTGGTAAAGAAGGCATATTTTACAGGCAATGACATGTAGTTTGATGGGGATCTCATTGAGTCAGGTATCTATCTCTCTACCTATTTATCTAATCTGTTTATCTTTATGTCTATCTATACACCCTCCATCCATAATTGATTTATCTTTCTATCTACTTATATCTCTCTCTATTGATTCATCATCTGTCATTGATCCCTCATCTGTGGCTCCAAGAAGCACGCATAGCAGTCAAACCCTGGCAAAACCATCTTAGCAGACAAGCTAAACCTTGTTGAAAGTAATCCATAGATTTCAAGCCTGTTGATGTAATAAAGAGAATGTCTACCCAAAGCATGTGAAGATTTTCTGTGGCAGAATGGGCAGATGGGAATAATTTGTTCCAGTGGACACAAAGGTAGCTAAAGCAGGTGGGATAGAGCATTTAGAGCTTGCTCAGACATCAAAGATATTTCTTGGGCCATTGTCAAGTCATTTTAACTTTTGTCTTACAACCATACATCACTTAAATCTAATTCACATGAAAGTCGAGGTATCACCCCATGATGTCACTGGTTCTCTTCAAAAATAAAGGATGAACATCATCATATCTCTCTGTCATTTATTTAAAGTATAAACAATCCTCTCCTCTAATCAATGATGTTTATTGAAATGATCCTATTAACAAAATACTTGACCAGGTGGATAAACTTAATGATATCATTTAGTTCCCACTTAAAATATTAAGTATCCATTCAATAAATTTATTTATCTTTATGTGAAGCTTGTCATTTTGCCAATGTTAAATCTTTCTGGGATAATTCTTAGTATGCTGTACTTCTAGTCAAGGAGCCATAGTCCAGGAGCTCTAAGGTGTTTATCTATCTCTGTCTCTGTCTCTGTCTCTGTCTCTCTCTGTCTCTGTCTCTCTGTTTCTCTGTCTCTCTGTCTCTCTGTCTCTCTCTGTGTCTCTCTCTCTGTCTCTCTCTCTCTCTCACTCTGTGTGTGTGTGTCTTTCCCCCCTCTCTATCATCTATCTTTATGATCTATCTTTATTCTTTCTCCATTTATCATCTCTCTGTCTATATGTGTGTGTACACATATATTTACAGGTATTATAAGTAGACAGTAAACTGGATCTTGAAGTGAAAAGGTGGAAAATAAATCAAATTTCTTTTGGGAAATTATCCAGAGTTTTCAATAAACCCAGATTGCTTCTTGCTGTCAAAAACCATTTTGACAGAAATATTCTTTCAGCAATTCTATATGGATGCAAATTATGGAATATCATTTTCTTAGAAGAATGTTACAGTGGAAAGACCATTGGTTTGGGAAGTTTAAAATCCCAGAGAGAGATGGAATATCATGTCCCAGAAATAAATTGGCCAATTTGGATGAACCACAGAGGGCATTAAAACGAAATAATACATAGTAAGCCAAAGTGGTAGTCTGGATCCAGATTGTGAAAACTGTTTGTTGTTTTGTTTTGTTTTTTTAATACCAAGCAGAGTAGTTTATGTTTTATTCTAGAAGCAGTAAGATGTTGCTGGGGCTTTTTGAGCAGAAAATTGATACTATTAGCCATGCTTTCTGAAGATCAGTTTGTTACCTGTGGATGGAGAGGTATGAGGGAGAGACTGGGCAGGAAAAACATTTAAGAAGATATTTTGCAGAATTCCAATAAAAGTTGATGAAGACCTGAAATAGATTTGTATTTATATGAGTGCAGAGAAAGGGATGTATAGGAGAGATAAAATGGAAGTCAAATCTATAAGAAATAGCAGTTGCTAGAATGTGTGGAATGATGGAGAAAAAGTAAAGAATCTCCTAAGGAGCTTTTATAACAGTAATTGAAAATTCTAATAATTAACTGAAATTACAACTATCTCTCTGAGATGAGTGGTAATGTCAACTGGCCTTTTCATGCCATCTTCCTCTTTTAGTATAAAAATGTATTAAGGACAGGGATTTACTTATGTCAAGTGCTTTATTTATAAAATTTATTATCTCATTTTAGCCTCAACAACAACTCTGAGAGGTAGATGCTATTATGACCCCTATTTTACAGTTGAGGAAACTGAGGCAGACAGTGGTGCCCCAGGCAAGTAATAAGTGTCTGAGGCCCAATTCAAACTCAGATCTTCCTTTCCATCTTACTGCCTCATCATATCAAATTCTGCAGGTTTTAGAACTGCTTGTAATTGAAGCGATGCTCACTCACAAGATCTGTAGTGTAGGATGGGGTAAAATACAGACAGATATATCAAATCTCAGTGAGAACTCTGGAGCAACCTTTTAAGCATTTCCTCATCCCTGGCATTTCAAATCTTTCAGTCCCCTCCAGTAAGTAGATATCCACCATTTGCAACTTTCAAAATATAAACAATCCTCTCCCCTCATTAATAATGGTTATTTTAAATGGTTCTATTAATAAAATACTCGGCCAGGTGGAGATACTTAGTAATATCAATTAGTTCCAACTTAAAACATTAAGTATTCATTTAATAAATTTATTTATTCTCTATATGAAGTTTGTCATCTTGCCAAAGTTGATTTTTTTCTGGGATAAATCTAAGGGATACATTGTTCTTTTTGTCAAGGAACAAATGTCCGGCAACTCTAAGGATCTATTCTTAGCAATTACAGGGGGGAAAAAATAGGGAAAAAATCTGCCCTAACAAACATGAAGATGACTGTTGGGTGCTGGATTAAGAAAGAGGATTAGTTTTGGATGGATTTGGAAAAATCTTCTTCTCAGGTAATGTATGTTTGCCAGAATGGACAGCTAGATCTTTAGGCAATATCAATGGCCTATGCTTTCTTCAGTAGCTCATTTCTTAAAAATGATCTGGGTAAAGCTATAAAATGTAACAGAAAAAGCATTTATTGAGCACTTAGAATGTGCCAATCACTATGCTAAAATATATATTTTTAACGTTATTAACGTCTAAGATCAGATCAAAAAATTAAATTTGCTTGGTTACTAGACAGGGCTTCATAATCAAAAGCCAGAATCCTATTTTGGGCTACTATAAAAATCTATAGCTTATTAGATTTTCATCATGAATATCCTAATCAAAGAAGAATTGCACTAATCTGAGTTGTATAAAGATTATAAGATTTAAAAGGCAGCATATTTCCCTAGAAATCCTTCCCATATGAACACTTGGAAATGAGTAAGACAAATATCATACCCATATACATGTGAGATCTTCCTCAGTGTGCATAGTTGTAAAGTCTAGATCTGTGACTGCAATTATATATACCATTATGGTAAATTTATTTTGATAATCCCATTAGGATTTTTTTAAGTTTAGAATGCAAATAATTCTGGGTTGATTTCATATGTCGCTAATCTCTGTGTTGTCTGTATCTGGGTTGTGCTTAAAGATAATCCATCTAAATATTTATAAGAAAAAATAGAATTAACTCAGTCTTCTAACGACATTGAAAACTGAAAAATTATTTGATTCCTTTTCTGTTTTACTTCTTTAAATATTTTTTCTATCTCCTTTCCAAAAAGTACAAAATATTATACCCATAGACAAGTGATATATTGAAAAATATGACCTAACTTCAACCTTTGTTTAAAAAAAATGAAATTGCTTCTTTAAAAGAATAAACTGCTCTTTTATTCTTTGGATAGTGGGTTGGGGTGGGCAAGGAAGTCAAAACCAGGGAAAATAAAATGAAGATGAAATGATTGACATAGAACTAGAACAGATGCCAGTTGGGAGGGGTAGAAAAACATGCTGGTGGGTGCAGGAAGTGTATACCCATTTGTGTGTATATGTGTGTGTGTGTGTGTGTGTGTGAGAGAGAGAGAGACAGAGAGAGAGAGAGAGAGAGAGAGAGAGAGAGAGAGAGAGAGAGAGAGAGAGAGAGAGTAATTTAAGGAAAGAAATAAGGAATATGGAAGAGAAATTATTCCAGCTTTCATTGAGCGGTCAATTCAGCTATAACTGAAATGTATGTTTTATGAACTATGGAAAATATATGCTGTAATTTTCCTCTTCTTATCCCTAAAACATGTTTTTCCCCTCGGGGAGTAGAAGCCATTTTAGATAGTACTTACAAACGCTTGATGAGCATTTGAGAAATAGAGTGATGCTTCATTTTGAACATAAAAACATCTTATTCCCAAATGGCAAAGATAAACCTCCTAAAACCTCTCCCTCCATAATCCTCAATTAGCTAATGCTAACACTGAGTGTATATGCATATGTTCTTGGGTTCACACAGTGGGCAGATTTTATCCAAAGTGGAAGCATGGTGATGTACAGCTTTCTCTCAGCTCAGGTATGGTTAGATGAGGGGGTGATAATATCAGCGGAGGACTACCAGGAGCAAATTATCAGCAACCACTATCTGCTTATCACTATGCCTAGAGATAGAAGTATACAGACAACCATTTTTTTTGTTTTTAAGATTTTCCTTTTTATTATTACACATTTGACAAACATCAATACATCTGGAATAGAAAAAGAGCACTGCATGTGAAGCAAACTACTATGAAAAGAGTCAGGCTTTGGTCTCCTTTGTTGTTCGGTGTATTTCAATTTTAACATGGGGCATTGCCCCTATTGTCTGTATCACTTTTGGACCTTCCTTCTCTGTACAGATAACTCATTCATAATTTCATTCTCATTATCATTCCCTCCTGCCTTTCCTGGTCCCAGTTATTCACTTGGCACTGACTCCATTTCATTCTTTTTTGGTTAGCTCCAAAATGAAACTATTTTCTAAAGCTCTAAATATGGCAAGGAGCATAAACAGAGACTCTTTAAGAAGTTGAGGTAGGGACAGGGAGGAATTTGGAACTTAGGGAGAACGATAAATGTTCTGTATGCTATATTGAATAAAGAAGTGGTGGGAGGAAAGTTCTTATGGGATGAATGATTGGGTTCAGTTTCCATTTGCATCTTTGTTTATATAGTTCCGTCATCTGAGTAGGAGAAAAACACAGGTCTGAATTTATTGTGGAAAACAAGGGACTCTCTCAGGGGTATACTAGAGTTCATTTATACTAGCTCAGACCCATTTATCAAATTATCATTGTGAATGCTTATACCTAGTAAATCTCTAAATGTTATGAATTATGGCTCGATTTATTGTTTTGCAAATTGTCTAAACTTGAAAAAATGATGGAAAAGATATTAATAATGTAGATTAAAATTAAAAATAGGCTATATGTACCCCCATATATCTGCTTATCAAGCATTTACCAGTATATTATTGGAAAGTCTCCCATACGCATTTACCAACTCCACCCCACACAAACACACCCTGCAGTATTCCTTAAAATAGCAAAGGATCTGGATCTAAGGGTTTTAACTATATCCACACATATATATATACACATACACATGCATACATATATATGAATATGTATATGTATATATACACATATGTATATGTATTCACACACACACACACACAGAGATATTTGTTTCCACTGGGATAAGACCTGAATTTCAGAATTAGTCTTTTAAAAGCTTCTTAATGTCCAGTTGGAGCTTGGCAACATTCTGAGTTGAAGTACTATCTGTAGGAATTTGAGAAAGTGACTTCCACCTACTGGATCTCAGTCTCCTAGACAATAAAAGCAGGTGGATGCATCATATGAATAAGAGACAGAATAGCTTTGTGGACAGGCCACTATAATTGGAGTCAGAAGATGTGAATTCAAATCCTACCTCAGTTATGTGACCATGGGCGACTTACTTAAAATCCATTACCTCATCTCTTTCATCTGTAATATTATTGGGTTGGTAGATGATCTCTGAAAGTCCCTTCTAGCTCTAAATATAAGATTCCATGACCCTAAACATGTATGATTTCTATGATCCCTTCCATATAATCCCATTTTGAAAGAGGTTGAAGTAGTTCATAAAATAACAGTATTTTGGAGCTGAAAGAAGGTTAACCTAGTATTAACCCATTATTGTAGAGATGAGGAAACTGAATTCCAGACTGGGTAAGCCACTTGCCCAACTTCACAAAGTAACACAGTAGAGCTGGGACTAAAACCTAGATATCCTGACTCCTAGGTTGGTTGGTTGGTTGTATTGGTAAAATTGTATTGATATCTTTTGTTTTATAACTGTCTTCTTTTCCTTTCTGCATCTCTACTCCACAAAGCTTAACTCCCAGATTAATTGTTCTTTCCACTACACTCAGATGCCTATTTTGGATATATACTGAGCTGAAATTAACCTTTTAACTTTTTATGAAGGAAGAGTTTTCTAATCAAACCAGTGGTGTAATCAGGGTTTCATGGAGGTTTAAATGGGGTAAGAAAAGAAGCAATGTTGAAGCAAACTTTTGTGTACAAAAATTTGCTAATCACAGAAAATCTACAAGTGTAATTACTAGTGAGTTTTCTAAGAGCCCTAGATAGCACATACTTTCAAACATGACAGTATCTTAGTTGTTTAAAAGTAATAATATTTTATTTTTACATTGATTTCCAGCACCCCATTAGTTCAAAAGCCCTGCTTGCTGTCTACCTCATAGGAATGATAAGATTTAAGTGTATTTCTTAAACTTCTTTATGGGACTAGGAGAAAATTATATTACTAGGATTTTTCTTTCATTCTAAAGGTCTATTTTCTGCATCTTAATTAATACATCTCATTTATTTTCATATTTAATACTTAATTTAATACAAGATTACAGCTTGATTTTCTTTCAGTCAAAAGTATAAAATTTGATTTTTGAATCTTCTCATTAAGTTATGTATTTAAGTTTTCAATGTAATTATGTAGAATATTAAATATACATTGAGGAATATTAGATGATCTATTGCATTGTATTGTCAGTAAATGGGTTAATGCAGCATTGCAAATGATAATTAAAAAACAAACAAAGCAATCATCTACCTCGCAGTCCCTCCAATGAATATGAGGGTGGGGAATAGAGAAAATCTATTGCTGATGATATTGAAAAGTAGCAAGGCTGCCCTCCTTTCAGAATGAGGTTCACAATGATAAAGCAGATGAGAGTCTCTAGAAAGAGTGTGTGCGTGTGTGTGTGCATGTGAGAGAGAGAAAGACAGACAGACACACACACACACTGTATTCCTTTTATTCATTCAATTTATTTTTTTCATGAAGGAAATGAATGACAAGAAAAGGGAAGGCAGGCTGGCTAGCTATAGAACAGCGGTTCTCAACCTGTGGTTCACAACCCCTTTGGGGGTCTAACGACCCTTTCACAGGGGTCAGAAGGGTCGCCTAAGACCATCAGAAAACACATATTTCTGATGGTCTTAGGAACTGAGACACTGTTCCTTTATCTGTCTACAGGCAGGTACACCCACATGCAGACATGCCAACATACGAGTATTAAAGCGTTGAGTGTTAGGAAGGTTGAGAACCACTGCTATAGAGTCAGAGGGTTGAATAACAGGTAAATGGCCTATATTACACTGGGACTGATGAAATGTTGTTATAAAAAGAGATCTCTAGCATGGTAGACGGTTTATGGAAGGAAACTGACAATAATTTCACAAGATAAAAAATTTTGCATAAATTGCAATCTACATCAAAATAATAAATCCATCAAATATCAAAGTACTGTGAATTCATGATTTTAGCCTAGAATATCCTCCACTGTTTTTTTCAATCTATCTAAATCCTACCCAATCTTCAAGGCTCATTCCTTTTCTTCTTTTTCTCTTACTTTTCAAGCTTACCTTTCAAATGATTTCTTTTTTCTTTTGTAAAGTTTCTTGATATAACTGTGTGACTCAAGGTAAGTCACTTAACTGCATTTTTTTGTCTCATTTTCCTCATCTCTAAAATAAGGATCATAATAGCACCCACCTCCCAGGATTTGTTATGAGAATCAAATGAGATAATTGGAAAGTCCTTAGCACAGTGCCTGACACATGGTGTTAGACAAATGTTATTATGATAAAAATTATAATTATGCCTCTCTTGAATTCCCTCATTGAATTCTTCCCTATGATTTAAATATATATATATGCATATGTATATATGCATATATATATTCAAAACAATAGCTACAATGTCTACATCTGGCAGCACTGTAACATTCTATAACTTCAATTCCCCACATTTCTATCTAAAGAAAGGAAGTGTGTTCATTATCTGTTCTTCAGGACTAAGATTGATCAGTACCATTAATTACATCTTGACTCCTTTTAGTGTTGATTTTGTAGTTTGATGTACTTTCTCGGTTGTTTCATTGAGACACTGACCACACTGACATTGGCAGGTTGCAGGATTTCCAGAAAGAATGATCACTGCTAAAATTCACTCTCAAAGTTCTAGAGCAGTGGTTCTCAACCTTCCTAATACTGTGACCCTTTAATACTCGTATGTGGGCTGACTTGCCTGGAGATGGATGAAAGAGTGATGTCTTGGTTTCTAAGACCATCGGAAATATGTGTTTTCCAATGGTCTTAGGCAACCCTTGTGAAAGGGTTGTTCAACCCCCAAATGGGTTGCAACCCACAGGTTGAGAACCACTGTTCTAGAGGGAAAACTAGTGGGAAATATATCCCTACTCTATACTGTAATCATGAATCCCCACTGGTGTGCTTTCCACTTAACCAGCTGAACTCCATTAACTCATTTATTTCATTTTATTTTATTTTAAAACAATTTTATTGACATATTTTGTTTATATGGCAACAAATTTATCCCAGTATACCTCCCTGAAACTCCTCTCAGAGCCACCCCGTATAACAAATGATCTTTTTTTAAGAAAAGGGGGAAAAAAGATCAGTAAAATTAATTAGTAATCAAAAAAACCTGAAAATATGTGAAATGTTCCATACCCATGTGTTTTCCACCTCTATGAAGGAATAAAGAAGAGATCTTCTCATATGTCTTCTTTGGAGTCAAGGGCTTTCTGTGTTGATGTTACTGTTAATGAAGTTTGATGGCAGGACTGGTAACAACTCACTCTGTCTCATCCCCTAAAACATGTTCCCCTCATGAATGCAAGAAATGCTAGTTGTGCCAAGTAGATATTGGTGGTGGAAGTGGAGATTCAGGTGAGCAATACGGTCCGAGACTAGCTAGATTGTATGTGTACTATCTTATACATGATTTTTAGCTGTTTTTCAGTTTTGTCTGACTCTCCACAACCCCATTTTAATGTTTTCTTGGTCAAAGATATTGGAAGGGTTTGCTGTTTTTCTTCTCCAACTCATTTTACAGATGAAAAACTAAGACAAGCAAGGTTAAGCCACTTGCCCAGGACCATATTAAGTATCTGAGGCTGCGTCTGAACTCATGTCTTCCTGACCCCAGGCCCAGTACTCTATCCACATCACTCCCATTATACATGGCAGCCAGAGAATACTATCACATTTTCAGTGTAAGCGTTTACGTCTCAGAATTAGAAAACGCTACAAATCAGGGCTTCATTTATTGTGTTTTGATGGTCTAGACTTAAGAAAGTGGTAAAGAAAACATTGCTAATTCAAATTAAACTTTAAAATATGTGTATTAACCACTAACTATTAAATGTTTTAAACATTTAGCAGCCCTCTACTGCTTGAATCCCAAATTTGGTATTCTACTGCATATTTTAGAAAAGATTCTCTGACAACATCATTCTAGCATTATCAATTTTTTTGAGGGAATTGGGTTAAGTGACTTGCCCAGGGTCATGTGACCTAGTAGGTATCTGGGGATAGAATTGAACTCAGGCCTTCCTGACTGGAGAGCCAGTGCTTTCTCTACTGTGCCACCTAGCTACCACTCTAGTAGTATCAGTTTGAAGAAAAGGCACAGTATATCCAATTATACCCCCACTGCTATGGTATCCATAGGAGCTATAATCTGTACTTTTACCCTGTGTTAACCTTCATATCCATGCTATTAAAAAAAATCAGGAAATGGGGTGGGGGCTGGAGTCAAGGTGGCAGTGTAGAAGCTGGAAAACTCCATCGGCTTCCCCCATAAACACCTCAAATACCTATAAAATATGACTCTAAACAAATTCTAAAGCTACAGAACCCACAAAATTACAGAGAGAAACAAATTTCCCACTGAAGGCAGGCCAGCAGGAAGAGTGAATTGCAGCATGCTGGGAGCAGAGCCCAGTCCTGTGTGAGCCTGCAGTTTTAGCCCCAGGGTGGCTCTGACCAGCAGCAGCAGCTGTGGCAGTTTCCAGAGTTATCAACCCATAAGGGCCAAAGACAAAGTAAAAGGTCAGTGGAACTTTGCTTGATCAGGGCTTGGGGAGGAACAGAATACAGTCTGGCCTCTACCCTGGACCAAGAAGCAACAGAAGTGGCAGGCCTGCATCCACCTCCACGTTGCTGCTTCAGAGCTCCTGGCCTGCAGTTCATAGTTCACATGACCATTGAGAGGCTAAGTGCTCTTACCTTAATCTGCTTGAATCTGGATCGTGATCTTGAGTGGTGGTCCTGATGTGCCCTCCTAAGAGCTCCAGCAGCTGTGAAAACCCCAGAAATTTGGGGGAAAGCTCTCCTCTCTGGAATCAGAGTTCCACTGTGGCAAAGAGCTCAAAAGTCAAGTAATTGAGTAACAACATGAGCAAGCAAAGGCAGCAAAGCAAGTATAGCCACCCAACTTTAGATTCCTTTTGGGGGGACAAAAAGGATCAAAGCATGGAAGGGCAGGAAGACAACACAATCAGAACTCCTGTACCAAAAGCTTCCAAGAAAAATATAAACTGGTTATAGGCCATAGCAGAGTTCAAGAAGGATTTTGAAAATCAAGTAAGAGAAGTAGAGGAAAATTTGGGAAGAGAAATGAGAATGACAAAGGAAAATTATGAAAAGAGAATCAACAATCTGACTGATGAAAGTAACACCTTGAAAATTAGATTAACTGAAATGGCAAAAGAAACCCAAAAAGCCAATGAGAAGAATGCCTTAAAAAGTTGCATTTGCCAGATGGAAAAGGAATTTCCAAAGCTCACTGAAGAGAAAAATTCCTTCAGAATTAGAGTGGAGCAAATGGAAGTTAACAACTTTATGAAAAATCAAGATACTATTAAACAGATCCAAACAAATGAAAAAATAGAAGGCAAGGTGAAATATCTAATTGGAAAAACCACTGAGCTGGAAAATTGATCCAGGAGAGAAAATTTAAAAATTATTGGACTACCTGAAAGCCATGATCAAAAAAAGAACCTAGAAATCATCCTTCAAAAAATTCTCCAGGAAAATTGGCCTGATATTTTAGAACCTGAAGGAAAAATAGAAATTGAAAAAATTCACTGATCACACATTGAAAAAGATCCCAAAAAGGAAACTCTTAGGAATATTATAACCATGTTCTGAAATTCCCAGATCAAGGAGAAAATATTACAAGCAGTCAAAAAGGAACAACTCAAATATTGTGGAAACACAAGCAGGATAACACAGGATCTAGCAGCTTCCACATTAAGGGATCAAAGGGCTTGGAATATGATATTCCAGAGATCAAGGCAGCTAGGATTAAAACCAAGAATCCCCTACCCAAAAAAAATGAGTATAATGTTTCAGGGGAAAATATGTTGATTCAATGAGGTGGAGGACTTTCAAGCATTCTTGCTGAAGAAACCAGAGCTGAAAATTTGACATTCAAATGCAAGAAGCAAGAGAAGCATGAGAAGGTGAACAGAGAAAAGAAATCATAAGGAACTTATCAAGTTGAGCTATTTACATGCCTACATGGAAAAACAATAATTGTAACTTATGAAACTTTTCTCAGTATGAGGATAGTTGAAGGGAATATATATGTATGTGTGTATACATACATATACATGTGTGTATGCATACATATATATCTATATAGGAGGGTACATATGCATATGAATACATATGTGAATGTGTGTATATCTGTGTACAGGTATACAAAGACAGAGGTCACAGGATCAATTGAATAGGAAGGGATGATATTTAAAAGGTGAAATTAATAGGTGAGAGAGGAAAATAATGAGAGGAGATGGGGAGAGACAGAATGGTGAAAATTATCTCATATAGAAGAGGCAAGGGATAACTGTTATAATGGAGGGGAAGAACAGAAAGTCAAAAGGGAATAAGTCAACCTTACTCTCACTGAATTTGACTTAGACAGGGAATGACATACACTCTAAATTGGGTATCTTGCCCTACAGTAGAGTAGGGGAAGGGGATAAGAGGGGGGCGGTGATGGAGGGCAGGAAAGGTTGGGAGGGAGGATAGTTAGAAGGACACACTTTTGTAAAGGGACAGGGACAAAGTAGAGAGCAGAACAAGTGGAGGCAGGATAGGATGGAGGGAAATATAGTCAGTCTTTCACAATATATCCACTATGGAAATGTTTTGCATGACTACACATGTACAACCTATACTGAATTAATTGCTTATCTTCCCAGTAAGGGTGGGTGATGAGGGAGGGAGGAAAGCAATCTGGAATTCAAAGTTTTGAAATAAAATATTTTTTAATATTATTATTTTTACTTTTTACATACAACTGGGAAATAAGATATTCAGACACTGGGGTATGGAGATTCATCTTGCCCTGCCAGAAAGTCAGAGGAGATATAGGGGAGGATATAGGAGAGAACAGATTTGGGGAGGGGGTATACAGTGAGATCGCTGTTGGGGGGATGGGTAGGGGAAAGATGGGGCAAAAATTTATAACACAAAATTTTGTGGAAATGAGTGATGTAGACTAAAAATAAACATAAATATTATTTTTTTAAAAATCAGGAAATCATATACAGCTTGACAAAACAGCAGATCAAACTTTTGGAACTAATGCCTATATTCTCTTTTGAATAATGCACCTCCAGCACCTGAAACAATGTTTTTAACTCATCATCATCTGCTAGGAGCTTAAGATGCCAGACTTGTCCAGATCAGGCTCCCAGTACATCATGAGAATGAAGAATCTTATCCAAAAGGATGTGATTCTCCTTAATACTCAATGCAGCACTGTCTTACCTGTCCGTGAAGTTAACTGTGTTTCAGTTGCCATGGACAATGCTGTCTTGATGCCAGGAAGACCACCTTCTTGAGAGTTTGTCTAAATTCATACTGATCTGTCCTTTCCTGCCAGTTACCTACATGTATTACTGAAGATGCATCATATTATCTTTAGTGATAATCTCATCTTCATTCAGGAAGAAATTTTTCATCAAGAATACCTTATAGGAACACCATAACACCTCCATATCATCCTTTACCCTGCTCATCTAGAAGCTTCTCTTAGATTGGAGGTTCATTCAGAATGTAACAGAATTTTGCCTGTACCCTCCTGAAGTTGTCAGCTTGTTGTCAGCTGCTACATCATGCCATAACTATGTGTCATTGAATATTATGATGTTAGGTGTTGAGTTACATATTTTCAGGTGTGAGAACTAGTACAAAGACCCAGAGAAGGCAAGAACTCCATATAATTCATTCTGATATCTGTCTTTTCTAAAACTTCTGAGTCTACCTCAGAGTAGTTATAAGATTTAGTTATAATTGTAGTTATAAGATGCCAGTCCTCTCCACCAACCCTAAGGATTCTGCATCTGAATTAAGTGGTCTTTTCTCTCTTGATAGCTTATTCATTAAATCCATTCATTTAGTAAAAATGGTATTTTACTCGTAAGACTTCCAGGGGTACCCTAAATTAGCCTTGATATAGGCCATGACTTTGGCCTCTATATTGACCTCAAGGCCTTCTCCAGTACTCCAGAAGCCAACCAGGAATCAGATCCACTTCAAACTGCTAGCTCCTGACTGCAAACCATACTCCCTCAAACCATACCTTTTTCTTCTAGGTCTCACTGGACTCATCAACTGCACTTGCTACAAAATTGGACCCTGAGGGACGGCCTTGAACAGTTTAATCATCTGCCTCCCTCAATGAATTTCTCTTCAGCAAATTATACTTTTCCTGGGCTTATTCTTTAATAATTAGCATGCTCTCAATAAATTCTGAAACCTTGATTTTTATTGTGCAGCCCCCATTCTCCATTCCCATTGCCTGCTCCCTTTCTCACATTCCTTTAAAACTCTAACTCCCAAATGCCCTGCTCCAAATCTATCTGTCTCTTCCACTTTGCTCTCTAGAATGTCTGTTCCATAGTTAATAAAATTGCTTTCATCTTTTACCTTTTTCTTTGTTATTACTCCCATACTCACTGAGACCTGGCTCTCTCTTGATGTTACTATAATCCTGACCAACCTTTATAATACTGATTAGACTTTCACTTACGTTCTTACTAACTGGTGGCAGAGTTGGAATATTACTTGCTCCCCATTGCCACTTAAAATCTTCCATCTACCACTGTCACTCAGTAGCATCCTTTGAGGTTCATTCATCCTTTGAGGTAGCTATTATCTACCAATCCTGAGAACACTATCTTTCCTTCCTAAATGAGTGCCTGGCTTATAGTCTTCTTTTCCTCCCATACTCTTGTTCTCACATTGATAATTCCTCTAACACACCAACTCCCCCAGTTCTTTAATCTACTCAGTCTATATAACCTACTACTCCACTCTACCTCAGTTACGTACTTAAATGATTAAGCTCTTGATCTTGCCTTCACCCATAAGTGTTCCACTTTCATATTCATTAACTCCAAAATTTCCTCATCTTGTGACAATCAGTTGGTATTCTGTCTTTCCCTATGTCTTATCACTCCTAACCTGCACTTCATCTTCCCAATGTCTTTGACTCATCCTTGCTTCGGTTCTTTCACAGGACCTTACCTCTACACCACCCCTTCTGCCTATACTCTTCTCTCTTCCCCATCTTGACCCTTTGGTGAACCAGTTCAATTCTGCACTATTCTCTATACTCAAGTCCTTGGCCAAGAACAGCCTCGGATTATTTCTACCACTTGCAGGCTTCACTTTTATTCACATGCTGATGAATAGAAGTAGAAAAAAATCACTAAACTACTCATTGGGTTCACAATAAATCTATGTTGCATATCATCACTTGGGACCTCACTGCAACAAAATAATCCTTTTTACACCTCCATAACAGAGTCACCAGGGCACTTAGGTGGCACCATGGATGGAGTGCCAGGCCTGGAATCAGGAAGACCTGAGTTCAAATTTAGCTTCACACATTTGTTACCTTGTAACCCTGGGCAAGTCATTTAATCCTGTTTCCCTCAGTTTCCTCACCTGCAAAATGAACTGAAGAAGGAAATAGCAAATCATGCCAGTTATCTTTGCCAAGAAAACCCCAAATGAGGTCATGAAGAGTCAGACATGACCAAAAGTACTAAACAACAGGTAAATCTTATTTGTCACATGTGCTTTTCCAATCCTTTTCATCACTCTCATCAAGTCTAATCTTCCCACATCAAATGTGACATCACTTCATGCTATCTTCTCCAGCAAATCACTGCTTCTATTACCCCTGCTCTCACTAATCTTTAATCTCTCCCTTTGTCTCTTTTACTTTCTTGGTGCCCACACTCCCATGTATACATTATCCTTTCAAAAAATATTTATTTCACCAAATGTTTCCCAATTACATTTTTAACAAGAATTTTAAGCTCACCCTCCCTCTCATTCCTCCATTATTCATTGAGAACGCAAGCAATATGACATTAATTTGTATATGCTATCCTTAAAGACCTTCATTTGATCCCATTACTACTGAAAATTAACGTCAAAACTGTCATCTCTCCTCCTTTTTGTGACTAAACTTGAAAAAGCTACGTCCAGCTGGTGCCTCCATTTCCACGTCCTCTCTTCTCACTGTCTTCTACAGTCTCCCTGGTCTGGCTTTGACCTCATCATTTTACTTAAACTATTCTCTCCAATGTTATCAATGATCTTGTAATTGGCAAATGTCAAAGTCTTTTCTCAATTCTCATCCTTATTGTCCTCCCTTCATGAAGACTTTGACACTATCAGTCACCCACTACTCCTGAATACTCTTGCTTATCTAGGTTTTCATGATATTGCTTTCTTTTTCTTCTACTAACTTTCTCCATCTAACTTTCAAAGTGCTTTACCTGATCTTTCTCCAGGTCAAACCCACAGACTGTCAATGTCCCCTAAGGCTTTGCCCTAGATTCTATTCTCTTCTTCCTCTACATTATTTCATTTGGTTATCTTATCAGCTCTTATTGCTTCAATTATAATTCCTTTCCTTCCTTGTCTTTTTTCAGGACTCTCTCTTTCTCTCTGTCTCTGTCTCTCTCTGTCTCTCTCTGGGTCTCTCTCTTTCTCTCTCTGTCTCTGTCTCTCTCTGTCTCTCTTCCTCTCTGTCTCTCTCTCTTCCTCTCTGTCTCTCTGTCTCTGTCTCTGTCTCTCTGTCTCTCTGTCTCTCTGTCTCTCTCTCTCTCTCTCTCTCTCTCACACACACACACACACACACACACCTTCCTCCATTAGATGTAAGTTTCATAAGGACAGAGTTCATGTTTTTGCCTTGCTTCATATTCCCAAGGCTTGACACACTTCTTGGCACACAATAAGCACTTAATGTCTATAAAGTATCTGGTATAGCAACTCATTATCGAGAGTAAGATAACCAGTGGAAGCAAGGTACCAGTAGTTTCTCATTTCCTTCTGGCTAAAATCAGTTATAGTAAAAGATGGGATTTTTGTTAGGAATTAAATGAAGTCAGGAGGTAGAGATGAGATAAGAGAGTATTCTGGGCATGGAGGACAGTCAGAGAAAATGCCCAGAGCTACTGGAACAGCCAGGAGGCCGGTGTCACAGGATCAAAGAATATAGTGCATGGAGGGGTGTAAGGAAACTAGAAAAGTGGGGGTGAGACTGGTTATGAAGAACTTTTAATGCTAAAAGAAGAATTTTGTATGTGATCTTTGAGGTAATGAGAAACAACTGGAGTTTGTTGGGTAAAGGAATGATATGATTGGACCCTTGCTTTAGGAAAATCACTTTGGTAGCTAAATAGAGAAGGGAGATACTGAGGGTTTGCCCCAAAGTCATGGCAGTGTCAGAGGAGAAAAGTAAGAATGCAAAAGTGAAATTGACAGGCCTTTGCAATAGGTTTGCAGGAGAAATAATGAGAAGTCCAGGGACTAAGTATATCCTGAAAATCCAAATCTTATCTTCCCTCTGCTCCCCAGTCTTTTATACTATTAAGAGTTTCATATTTTAAGTAATAAAACTTTATTATATTTTAAAATGTAAAAAGCAGGGACTACACAAAAATAGGGGGTCAGGATTTGGTCCATATATTATGTGTGCATGTATACATATTACAAGTGTGTGTATATTATTATATGCAGCATATACTATAGGAAGAAACTGAGTATATATGTATATCATGATATAGATAGATAGAAATACCTAGATATGTATTTGTGTACACATGCATATGTATATGTATGTACATCTGGCTTAGACATCCAGATGGTACCTGAGATGGCACATTCTTATTATGAAGGTAAAGTGTTTTGGGGAGAATCTAGACTGGTTGCCCTAGTATCCAAAGAAATTGATTGATAAAACCCAATTCTACCTGTTCTGATTTTGATGCTCATTTTTTTCGTATTTTTTGAGGAAAAATTATTTCCCATATTTATATTAGTATTAGTTTCTAAAATAATTTATTCATCTCTTCACTCTAAAAACAAGTTACAGTGTTCTAAGATGAACCATTAAATAGCCAAAAAGCCTGTTATCTTAGATCTTGTATTTTATTCTTTCTTTGCTAAGGGAAAGAGATAATGTATTGTAGTGGACTGACAGTTGAATTTGGACCAAGTTAAGAACTGAACCAGGAGCAAGTTCAAATTCCTAGATCTCACATAATGGCTATTAAAATGCAAAGAAAATGCTGACCTGTCTTAGTAAAGGTAATTTCTTCATCTAGGACTTTCATCCACCACTGAAATCATAGATCCAGTCCCTAACCCTTTGTCAAATGAAAGAACTCTATTTCTATGGTTTATTTGAAGGTGAATTTTTAATTTCATTTGAAAAATTGCAAAATAGCTCCTGAAACTTTACAAAATTGTTCTCAATCAATCAATAAACATTTATTAAGCACCCAGAACATTTTATGGGGAAACTCTGATATTACATTTAGAATTTTTAGATAAACATCTTACTTTGTTTTATGTTTCATAGATTTCCAAATGACCTTTAAATGATGGTGAGGTCTGATCTGAATATGATGATGGAATCACTTTGCTCAGGTGATGTTGGGTAGAGATGTGAAATTCTAAACTGCCAACTCTGAGGAACAGATGATGTTTTCCTGTCAAATACACTAATATTCATCACTGCAAAGTGTGTGTTCAAAGTTCAGATATGAATATAAATCAAAACTTGGATTATCAAGGCGCTTAAAGGCTAATCTCTATTCAATCATGCTTTCTCAATACTATCATGACCTTTACTTTCCTCTGATATTAAAAAAGAAGCTTTTAGAAAATTATTATTAGAAAATTCCATGCAAGACCTCATGGAACTTGTGTTCTCATTACTAACCATTCTCTTGAAGTAAGATTTCTCATTTTGTGTTCCAATTGAACAAAATGTCCTATTCTTGGGAACTATTTTCACTAACTGTTTACAATTCATTTTGTCCTAAACAACATTTTGTGCCAAATTTAGATGTAAAATATAGGTAGAAAAGACCCCCCAAAACAGAGTTCCCCTACATTTTTTTCAATCTTCCTACCTCTTGTCTTTCTGTTAAACTTCCTATAAAATTTAATTCTAGAGTTTCCCACATACATTCACAGGAGAAATAAAATAACAGTGATTAAGTAATTTCCATAGGATAATATTACCATTTACCAAATATTCTCTATACCCTCTTGACAAACTTCTTAAACCCTTAGGGTTCCATATACTTCAGGATAGGGAACTACTGACCAAGAGAGAAAGAGTTCCAATAAAACTAGGCAGTACAAAAGATTACAATAATAAACTACAAACAATTAGCATTTCTATAAGGTTTGTAAAATGCTTAAAAATATCCTCTTGTTTTATCTACACAGCAGCCATGGGAAATAGATGCTATGATTACCCTCATATTACAGGAAACTGAGGCAGAAGGCAGCTAAGTGATAATACATTTCTAATAAGTTTCCAAGAGCAGATTTGAGTCTTCCTGACTCCATGTCCAAGGCTCACCTAGCTCTTTAAGGAGTCATTCAATTAGTTTTAAAACATATAATGTCCCTTTATTTCTCATTCAGTTACAGAACCATAAATATGTGGTGGTAATGTAGAAAATTTATCATATTATTATGTCAGTTGATTTTGTGTGATTATATTTCTTTATTATAAAGGAAAGTTCTTTGAGAGTAAAGGGAAAATATGCAGAAGTAATCATGACATAAAACTAAAAGGTACCAATAGAACTCAATTTTACAAAAAAAAATGAAGAAGAAGAAGAAAAGAAGGAAAAAAAGTAAGTCAGGGTAAAGACAAGATGGTGGAATAAAGGCTGGGATTCACCTGAGCTCTCAAACAAACCCCTCCAAATATCTTTTAAAAATTACTTTAAACAAATTTTAGAGCCACAGAACCCACAGTATGCCATAGTGAAATGAATTTCTAGCCCATGATAACTTTAAAGGTCAGCAGGAAAGGTCTGTTGCAGCAGGGTGAGAGTTGAGCACAGACCATGACAACACCGACCAGGCCCCAGCCTGGAGCAGGCCTCAGGGTTACTGAATCACTCATAGCAGCAGCAGTTTCCAGACTTCTAGGCTCACAAATGTCAAAGACAACTTGGAAGGTCAGCAGAAAAGATCTGTTACACCTGAGTAAGAGAAGAGGGTATCCAGCACAACCCTGACCCCAGAAAACCAGGAACAGGCCTTAGGAGTGATTTAATCAGCAGTGGAAGTGGTAGTGACAGCAACTGCTTCTGGAACTTGCAGCTCATTTTTGCTAACACAGGACTGCTAACAGGACTCTGTTGCTCTGCCCATACTCAGATTGTGGATATGTCAGTCCCAAGGTGAGGAGGAGCATTAGCACAGCAGTGCTTGTGGCCAGAGTAGAGAAGGGACCCTCCTCACTGTTCCAGAACAGAAAAACGTGCTTGTGGTCACTCACAGACCAGAGCACAGGTCAGGAGAGTAGTAAACACCTCTTCTTAGATCATGCTACCTTGGAGGAACTGAAAACTTATAGGGCCCTAAAAGTCTCTCTGAAAAAAAGCTGCACAAAACCCCTGAAGCTTGGAACAGTGCACCCTCCACCCTGGAAGCAGAGCCCTACTTTAGCAAACATTTAAAGGTAAAGTAATAGGCTCAGAAAATGAGCAAACAAACTTAGAGGAAAAAATCTCTGACTATAGAAAGCTATTATGGTGACAAGGAAAATCAGAACATAGACTCAGAAGAAGATAGCAAAGTCAAAGCTCCTGCATCCAAAGTCTACAAAAATAATATGAATTGGTCTCAGGCCATGGAAGAGCTCAAAAAGAATTTTAAAATTCAAGTGAGAGATGTAGAGGAAACATTGGGAAGAGAAATGAGTGATGAAAGAAAATCATAAGAAAATAATCAACAGCCTGGTAAAGGAGATGCAAAAAAATTTCAAAGAAAATAACACCTTAAAAAATAGACCAGGACAAATGGCAAAAGAAGGCAGTGAGGAGAACATTGCCTTAAAAAGCAAAATTGAACAAATGGAAAAGCTCGCTGAAGAAAATAATTCCTCAAAAATTAGAATGGAGCAAATGGAAGCTATTAACTTTATGAGAAATCAAGAAACAATAAAACAAAACCAAAATAATGAAAAATAGAAGACAATGTGAAATATCTCATGGCAAAAACAACTGACATGGAAAATAGATGCATGGCAGACAACTTAAAAATTATTGGACTGCCTGAAAGCCATGATCAAATAAAAGAGCCTAGACATCATCTTTCAAGAAATTATCATGGAAAACTCTAGAACAAGGGGGTAAAATAGAAATGGAAAGAATCCACTGATTACCTGCTAAAAGAAATCCCAAAATGAAAAACTCCCAGGAATATTATAGCCAAATTCCAGAGTTTCCAGGTCAAGGAGAAAATATTTAAAGCAGCTAGAGAGAAACAATTCAAGCATAGTGCCACAATAAGTATAATACAAGACTTAGCAGCTTCCACCTTAAAGGATCAAAGTGCTTAGAATATGATATTTGTAATGAGAGTGGGAATTTGAAGATCTTCCCTGACCCTTAATAGATCTAGTGGGGAGTTTGAAGACTTCCCCTGATTTGAAAGTAAACTCTGCCACCTAATAGACTGAATGTAATCACATGGAACCTATGATGGAGGGAATTTGCTGAAGGGTGAAGCAAAGCCCACAGGAAGCTTCCCTGCTATGAAAATAAACTCTATCCCCTAATAAGCTAAATATAGACACATGGAGCCTGTCGGGGGAGGAATTTGCTGAAGGGAAGCAGAGCCCATAGAAAGCTTGTCAGAGCTAGCCAGACAGTGGGAGAGAGAGAAGGTTGAGGCAAGGAGCTAGAGAGGTTTGTGAGTAAGTATTGATCTTGTATTGCTTTTGTGGGAAGGCTGAAGGATGGCTGTGGCTCTCAGTGTAATTATGGCTTCTGAATATCTTTGGTGCTATGATGGAATTGGCTTGCTGGTTTCGGGACTGGGTTTTCTAGTGTCTAAATAAATGCTTCAGTTTTATTCTCTATCTGGAGAGTTTGGTATATTTTTCAATCAAATGTCATGCAATATTTACATTCACAGTTTTTATCATGATCATGGGCTCAGTAAATATTACATTGGCACTACAATATTCCACACAGAGAGAAAATAGCACAATTCAATAGACCAACAGACAGAGCTTCTAGCTATCTGACCATTATATACGTACATAGTTAGTTACCAGAGAGAGAAGCACCAATATCTGGGTTTTACAAAGCCAGGGGGCTTGATGGCTGCCCAGAATCTCATCTGGCCAAATAACACAACTCTTCCCATAAGTAAGCTCCAAAGCAATACCTTACCATAAGGCAGCAGTTCTCAACCTATGGGTCACAACCCCTTTGAGGTTGAATGACCCTTTCACAGGGGTCACAGGGGTCCCACAGGGAAAACACACATTTCTGATGGTCTTAGGAACCGAGACACCTCTCCTCTATCTGTCTCCAGGTGGGTCTGCCCACATGCAGACATGCCCACATACAACTATTAAAGGGTTGTCACATTAAGAAGGTTGAGGAACACTGCCATAAGGTGTGTACATATATATCTATCTATATATATATAT
>CM053600.1:54520796-54549567 GCA_028646575.1 Pseudocheirus occidentalis
GGAACCGAGACACCTCTCCTCTATCTGTCTCCAGGTGGGTCTGCCCACATGCAGACATGCCCACATACAACTATTAAAGGGTTGTCACATTAAGAAGGTTGAGGAACACTGCCATAAGGTGTGTACATATATATCTATCTATATATATATATATATATATATATATATATATATATATATGTAGTCTTCTAATCTTCTCCAGGGTGAGAGGATATCACAACCTATGCGACCCACTGCCTAATTACAAAGTAACAAAAGGTGCTGGCCTTCTTAAAAAAAAAATACCTTTTCCTAAGTAAGCTTCTCTTGTTGTGCTCCAAGTGAGGCCCATTAAGGGACAGTGAAGATCTTCAGATTCCCTTACCATTACATCCAGCTAAGCTGAGTATAATCCTTCAGGAGAAAAAAATAGACATTCAGTGAGGTGGAAGACTTTCAATACTTCAAGAAATATTGATGAAAATACCAGAACTGAACAGAAAATTTGACTTTCAAATACAAGACTCAAGAGAAGCATGAAAAGGCAAACAGGAAAGGAAAATCATAAGGGACTTAATAAGGTTAAACTGTTTACATTCCTACATGGGAAGATAATATTTGTAACTCATAAAATTTTTCTCCTTATTAGTTAGAAATAATATATAGACTCCAGGCACAGGTGTGATTTGAATATGAAAGGATGATATCTAAAAAATAAAATTAAGGGGTGAAAGAGGAATGTAGTGGGAGAAAAAGAAAGGGAGAGATAGAATGAAGTAAATTAACTCACATAAAAGAGACAAGAAAAAGCTTTTACTGGAGGGGAAGAAGGAAGAGGTGAGGAGGAGTGAGTGAACCTTATTCTCATTAGAATTGGCTGAAAGGGGGCAGCTAGGTGGCGCAGTGAATAGAGCGCTGGCCCTCTAGTCAGGAGTCAGGAGTACCTGAGTTCAAATCCGGCCTCAGACACTTAACACGAAAAACTAGCCGTGTGACCTTGGGCAAGTCGCTTAACCCCAACCTGCCCTCCAAAAAAGCAAAAAAAAAAAAAAAAGAATTGGCTGAAAGGGAGAATAACATACACACTCAGTTGGATATAGAAATCTATCTTACCCTACAGGAAATTTGGAGGGGAAGGGGATAAGAGAAAGGGAGTATGATAAAAGGGAGGGAAGATTGGGGGAGGAAGTGGTAAGAAGCAAAATCTTTTTGAGGAGGGACAGGGTAAAGAGAAAGAATAGAATAAACAGGGGTGAGGGGAATAGGATGGAAGGAAATACAGTTAGCAATAGTAATTGTGAAAAAAAAAATTTGAAACAAGTATCTCTAATAAAGGTCCCATTTCTCATATAGAAAACTGAGTCAAATTTATAAAAATAAGAGTTATTCCCCAAGTGATAAATGATCAAAAGATATAATCTATTTTCAGATGAAGTGAATAAGTCTATAGCCATATGAAAAAAAGATATTCCAACTCACTATTTATTGGAGAAATGCAAATTAAAACAAGTCTGAGGTGCTTCTCCATACCTATTAGACTGTCTAATAGGATAGAAAAGATAAATGACAAATGTTGGAGAAAATGACAAATGTGGGAAAAATAAGACATTAATGCATTGTTGGTAGAGTTGTGAACTGATTCAACCATTTTGTAAGAGCAATTTGTAATTATGCCCAAATGGTTATAAACCCTGCAAACTCTTTGACCTAACAATACCACTACTAGGTCTGTATCCCAAAAGAGATTTTAAAAAATGAAAAGGACCTATATGCACAAAGATATTTATAACAGCTCTCTTCTGGGGTTAAAGAATTGGAAATTGAGGGGATGTTCATCAATTGAGGAATGGCTGAACAAGTTGTGGTATGATATTATGATGGAATACTATTGTACTATAAGAAATGATGAGCAGGATGCTCTCAGAAAAACCTTGAAAGTCTTTAATGAGCTGATACAAAGTGAAATGTACCATTTACAAAGTAACATCCATATTGTAAGCTGTTCATAATTTAGCTGTTCTCAGCAATACAACTATCCAAGACAATTCAGAAGGACTTTGTGATGAAAAATGCTATCCATCCCCAGAGAAAGAAGTGATGGTCCCTGAATACATATTGAAGCAGACTTTTTTTTACTTTATTTTTCTTGAGTTTTTTAATCTTAACTAGTTGTGAGACTATGGGCAAGAGTCATGTAACTTCTCTCTCTGAGCCTATTTCTTCATTTATGAAATATTATCTATGTCACAGAATTGTTGTTAGAATCAAATAATAAAATGTATATAAAGTAATTTGTAGGCCTTAAAGTGCTATATAAATACTGGGCATTTATTAAAGAAGACCAAATATTTATTTTTACACTTGTAGGTCTTCAGGAAGGAGAAGATATTTCTTATAAAATAATTTCATATGGTTTCACATTTGTTAAGGGTCATCAATGTTTTCATTAATAATTTAATAAATATTTAATTTAATTAATCAAATATAATCAATGTTTAATTAATGTTACAACTTCTGGAGCATTAATTTTTTTCTCCCATGAAATATTTATCACATTTATTGCACATTTAAAATGCCTTCTTATTAGAGAGCACAATAATTAGGTGATTCTGATAAGATTCTATTTTACTTTCATTAGAATGATCAAATGAAAATGAATTGTTATGATACATAATGATAACATTGGTTTATGATATTTCTTTTCCTACATGATTTTTTGTCAATTTTTTTAAATAGGGAAGAGAACCAATCAAGTAGAATACAGAAAGATGAAAGGGAAAAAAAGATATGGAAAATTAAGTCAATTATCATGCAAAAAAATATAAACTATTAGCTATTTTGGTGCAAAATAGATAAAATTATAGAACCAAGTAAATAGTGTTTATTTGATACCATCAGGTAGGGAGAAGATAAAGCTGACCATATATTATGTAAAGAGGTGGTAGTTACATGTAAGGAAATGAAAAGCAGATGAAACTCACCAAATAATTGCAGGAGAAATCTACACTAAAGGAGATAAAAATTTTAAAGCACTCATAAATTAATTTTCAACCTGTCTCCAGGACAGAAAGATTCCAGAAAAATGAAAAATATTATAGTGGACAATCCTTTTTTTTAATGGAGACTGAGAAAACATTCCCAATCACAGATATAAATGCTTATCAATTCTTATGAGAATGATCTCCATCTACAAAAATATGAGAATAGAATAAATATGCATTTAGATGGTATTTTCTCTGGTGAACTGTATCTTTACATGGTTTCATGAAACAGTCTAGTATTCAGGAAGGAAATTTTTCTCCCAGGACCACAGTCCTCCCCTGGAAAGGAGAGGTTTCAGGTGTCTTCAGTATTTCATGAAGGACGAATCCTTCTCTGGAACTCATTAAGTTTCATGAAAGAGGGGCATTTCAGGGGCACAATCTGCCTAAGAACAATGGGTGAGGAAATCCATTATTCTATGGAAGAGAGCTGACATTTCTGTGGCCTCAAAATGGGTATGCCTAAAGTTGCAAGGTTCTTCCGGCTGAGATAGGAGAATCTGAGTCCTCTTGGGAGAAAGCAGATTCTTATGCTCCAAGAATTATGGAGGGACAGGTCCACTCATGCCCAAAAAGAGACTATTGAGTGAGAGAAATGATTGTTTTTCTCTTTTATTACTAACTAATTATTGAATCAGGTCCAGGAATTTTTTCCTCTTTTCTATTTCCTCATCCAGAAATCAACCAGTGTGGGAAATCTTTCTCAAAGACTGTTCCTGCTGACCATTTACTCAGACAGCTCTGGGAAAACGTGGATCTTGCTTTTTGTCAGACAGGTAAAATGGAAATTGACATCTCTTTGACCAAGACTTGGGTGATCCAAGTCACATACCCCCAAGACCTTCATTAGAATGAGCCCACGTCTCATTTTAATATTCATTCTTTCTTTAATTGTTAACTAATCAGAGCTGATTGCTATTCTCAAGAACACTCACTCCTCCAAGAGCATATAAACTGTGAGCCCAGTGCTATGAGGATTCTTTTGGCATTTGAGAGTGCCACTGACCTCTTATATTAATAACACGCTTGCCTTGTTAATAAAATGATTAAATTACCCAGAAATTATGTCTCTTGAACTTTTAAATGTCACACTAGCAATGATAAGAGAAAGAAGAAATGAATAGTTGTTCCTCAACTACTTAGGAATACCCAGGCAGCTATTTGTTGATCTGATAGAAACAGAAGAAAGGCTTCCTTTTTTTGTCTAGGAAATGTATACTGAAAGACAGGCTGCTAAGACTACTATACACTGCTGTTGATTCATGTATAGTCAAATAAGACCACCAGTAGGAACCTGGAAACTTTAATACATAAGTATTATGTATTATCTGGAAAATATCTGGAAAAAAAACTGGAAAATTAATACATAAGAAGTCCTCAGCAAAAAGTTGAAGAGCTTAGTGCCATAGTATTTTAGTCATTACTTCCTTAATATCTGTAATTATGTTTTTTATCCTTTACTTTATTTGGACAACAGAATGTCCTTCCTTCTCAGTTCTACTTGGAATCTTTAGTTCTTCCTCGCTCAAATCAAATCCCACCTTATAAAGGAAAAACATTTCTGATCTTGCTTTACAGTTGTCTCCCCCTAATCCACTGCTTAAATTACTTTAGATTTGCTAATCTGACTATTTATGGTCCCTTCCTACTCCCAGGAGATTGCACACTCATTGAGGGCAGAAAAAGTTTCTTTTTTGTCTTTGAGTGCACAGTGTCTGAAATAACAAAGTCTTACAGAATTCAATTGAATTTAGTAATTTACCATTAATGGCCCTCTTACACAAAAGTATTTTAAAGGCTCAAAAAACAATAGAGTCACATACTCACTAGAATGGCAGGTGAAAATAAGGTCTAAGTTATAAGTTAATGATGTTATATCAAGTTTTTGTGTTGGACTTTAAAGAACATGACTGGACCACGGTTATAGCAAGTGTCATTTAATTAGTTACTTCATCATTTAATAAATATTTATTATGCATTGTCTTTGCACAATACACTTCCCTAAACATATTAGATATACAGAGAAACAAAGTGACACAGGTCTCCAACCTCCAGGGTTTATGATCTAGTTGGGAAGATAAGATGGTACATTGCCAGTCAAGGCAGTATGATAACCTATATTATAATAGAGGTCTACAACAGTTAATGCCTTTCCCCAAGGTGAGCAATTTTAATTATATAAGTGATTTAAGGGAATCAAAACATACAAATTTAAACAGAGAAATTTAGCTCTACTGAACTACATCTTATTTATGATATCCAATAGTTCAAAGGTAAACAAATCTAGAGAGTCAGGCAAGAATGTCAGTGGTCCTTTTACCCATGAGATTCTGTTCCCTGATATCCGTGGGAACATTGGCAGTATTCAGGTGATAGTTTTTAACTGCAAACATACCTTTCTACAGGTTTTCATTTGCAGAGCCAATCTACTGCAAGGACAGGTGGCTTAGTGAAAGAAATTCTTACTTTATCCTTTATCAAATAGCCCCCCCTTTTTTTCTGAATTGGGATTTAAGGCTATTGTCAACCATAATGCAATTACACTTGTTTTTATTCAGACCCCAAGGAACCAGACTTTGGCAGCCACACCTAATAAGCCGCCTATATGTTTTTAAAGTCCAGTGAAATTGTTTAGGGCATGGGAAAGTGTCTTCCTATAAAACCTCTTAATCTGTTCTCATCATTTGCCTTGACTGAGGTGAAAATGACTAGCTTATTGTCAATATCTCATTTTTCTAAAAGAAGAGCTAGTATTGATTTTATATCCCCATGCTTAAATAGTGAATATGCCAAAAGAACATTGAGTCTTGCACTTAATGAAAGTATCTGTACAGAGAATAGAATTTTTCAAGTTATATACCATTAAAATTAATTAAATAATGGTATGATAGCAACTATTAAAAGACATTTTTAAAAGTATGAGTAGTTTCTTTCAGTCATGAAAAACTGAGATAAACATTTAAATTGATGATAAGGATTCTTATAAAATTAGGTTAATAACATTTAAAATGCAATTTTTTTATTCTGAAAAGTCCTCTAAGATTTTTTTACTCCTAGTTAACATGTTAGGAATAGAGACTGAACCTGTAACTTCATTTAGCATAGTGAGAAAATTTGCTCCACTATGTCAGGTCAGCACCTTCTCTACAACTTAGTCTCAGAGTTATCAAGTGAATTGCCCAAGGTAACAGAGCCAGTATGTCATACAGATAGGATTTGAACCCTGGTCTTCTTGGTTTTAAGGCTGGTTCTCTTTCCACTATGCCATGCTAACTCTCTTAACAATTTCTTTGGGGAGAATATTCTAAACTTTATGGCTACTAAAGTCTTGTCTAACTGTAAAATTCTATGATTCTACAAACTTTAAAGGCTAATTTAAGATAATAGATTTAGAATAAATCATAGATTAAAAAAAATACTTACAAAGCACTTTTCTCATAGCAACTCATTAAAGTGGGTAGGTTCAAAATCCATGTGGATCAATTATCTTTTCTGGATTCTACGGGCAAAGTCTGAACCCTTAATCTCTTCTTGTCACAGTGACATTGTCACTGGTCATAAATGGGTAAAGGATGAAAAACTATAGATAGGTATGAGTTGTCTTCTAGCAGAAAAACAACTCAGTTTCGTGGAATGCATTGCCACATAAATATACACATATGTATGCATATGTTTATGCATAATATATTGCAATGTATTGATATATAATACATTACACATACATATATACATTTAAGCACATGTATTTAAGCACACATATATACACATTATGTTTTATTATGCTTTATGCAATTCTGTCCTTTTGCAGTGGTAGTATCTATCAATGCCATATATACATATATAAAATATATGTGTGTGTAAAAAAACATATGTACATATATATAATATGCACACACATATCTGTACATGCCTGAAATGCAGTCCTATAACTCTATAGTTTTTGGAATCCTTAGCTTCCCTCAGAGTTCTGTTCGCATACTTTGTTCAACATGAAATTTCTCTTGATTTGTTGATTCCCTAGTTGTTGATGATATTACTCTCTTCATATAAATACCTGTGTACTTTGTAGAATATACATACATATACATGTATGTGTGTGTATAGACAGCACTCAATTTTCACAGAGGTAATGTTCCCAGAGAATAGTTTGGAAGTCAAAAATGTGAATGTTGATACACTAAACCCATGGAAAATAGGGGGTTAGGTTCGTGCAACCACAAAAAACTATAATCTTTCCCTGAAGATTGCAGAAAATACACTTTTCTGCATACAATTCTTTTTAACAAAACATTGATTCTGCTAATAAGCACTTTTCCTAACACGCTAACCATAAAGTAACCCATAAAATGAAGTACATAAAATAAAATTGGCACCGTGCAAAACACTCTTTCTTACTAGTAATTCCCTAGAATTCTGTGACCTGTGCTTACATCTCAGTTTTAAAAAATGATTTCAGACAATATTCACTTCCCATAATATGTGAAATCTACAGTACCATAAATACTATAAAGCTAATAAAATCCTTAAAACTAAAACTTTTTTTTACCTGACTCTTACCTTCCACTATTTTGGATAGTGCATTAAACTATATACTATACAGCTGTAAAGCTCTCTGACTTGATCAGCATCTGAAATAGAAGGGAGAGGTTGCTAAGACTTTATTTACTGCAGTCAGAAAACACCAAGACTGGTGAGGTCTCAACTTCACCTGAACATTCTGCCTTTCAGGGCTGGTGGATGGTGCTATAGGCCATGAAGGACATACCAGACTGATCAGATCAGCCAGGGCATTATTGCAATGCAAAAGTTGAATTTAAAAAGCAAACATTGAAAATAAGCAATGAATACACAGATAATTCTTTACAACAGAAAGATAAACGAGACCAGTGAAGAACATAGTAGAATACCAGCCATACCACAAAATTGTGTGCATCATGCCTCTCATTGTTTTCTCTACTGCACATTCCCCAATTCCCAATGTGAAAGTCAAAATGAGGTTGCTAATAAAATCACTGACCGCTTGAAGTTGGAGAAATTAAACATGAACATGTTGAGGATTGACCCTATGCACATGTGTGTGTGTACTGGTTGTTCAGTCGCATCTGACTCTTTGTGATCCCATGGACTATGCCAACACTGTCCATGAGATTTTCTTGATAAGGATATTGAAGTGGTTTGTCATTTCTTTCTCCAGTGGATTGACAGAAGCTAAATGACTTTCCCAGGGTCACACAGCTAGTAAATGTCTGAAGCTGTATTGCAACTCAGATCCTCCTGATTCCATCATTCCCAGAGTTCTGTCCACTGAACCACCTAGCTGTTTCTCTCTCTCTCTCTCTCTCTCTCTCTCTCTCTCTCTCTCTCTCTCTCTCTCTCTCTCTCTCTCCTTCTTCTCCTACTCCTATATGTAGAGATAGAGATAGAGATAAACAGAGACAGACATAGAGATAGAAACAGAGAGACAGAGACAGAGATAGAGATAGATTTTTTAATTTATTCCAAAAAATGAGCCAGGGGCTTAACATTGCAAGATGTTGCTATGTGCTCCACCAGTTCTTCCTCCAACCGAGATGCATGTCACTTTGTTGGATCAGCAAATTGGCCTGAAAATCAGTGGATTGGTTTGAAAGAAAATTGCCCTTGGTGTGGGTAGACTCTGGGAATCAGGGGGAGACAGATGCAGGAAGGAAACGGAAACTAGAAGTAGCAAGGTAAGTCCTTCTCAGTCACCAAGAGCTCTTCCATCAGACCATACTGCCATCTTTGTCATTAAGGAACTTGGTGAAATTCAACTTTATAACAATCCCTTTGGGCTGGATTTTTATATATTTGCACAGGACATTGTCTCCACTGACACCTGTTTTGTTGTATGTAACAAACTTGATATTGTAGCTGGTAGCAAATCCTCAAATTTCTGCATTATTCCCCAGTTCCTGACTCCCAAACTATTTTCAGGGGAAAGCTAAAATCTGCAAACTATTCTCAGCATACAAACAGAGTGTCTACATATTGGTAAGAGGAAAGAGAGAAACAGAAACAGAGACAAAGAGAGAGACAGAAAGAGAGAGATACAGAGAGAGAGAGAGAGAGAGAGAGAAAGAGAGAGAGAGAGAGAGAGAGAGAGAGAGAGAGAGAGATGTTGTCTCTCTTAGAAGAATATAAAGCTCTCTAGTGGGTGCAGCTTTTTTCTTTCCTACATATTCCCCATTGGCTAGCATAGGATTTTACACAGGATTTTATCAATTTGATGTTTAATAAATGCTTGTTAGACCATATGACAATATTATTATAATATTGGCAGAATCAACATTGGGAGAAGGGATGGTTTTGTTCCACAGGAGGTAATATTGGTGACTTCCTTGTGGAAGAATATTTGGAGTAAATAGGACAGAGTTCAAGTCTTAAGCTCATACCCAGCCTCTTAGATCTATAGACAGAAGGGGCATCAAAGTCATTTAGTCTAAAACCCCTTCATGTTACTGATGTAGAAACTGAGACCAAGGGAAGTTAAGTAACTTGCCTGAAGCTGTATAAGTAATACTAAGTGCAGAGCTGGGATTTGAACTCAAGTGCTCTAATTTCAGAGTCTGTACTCTTTCCAAAACGATTTTGTCTACTCTAAAGTGCATCAATTCGTCATTACATTCTATGACAAGACATCATTACATACATTTATTAAATTGGGAGTAGTGAATACGATATAGAGCTTAAAGTCAAGAAGACCTAGACTTGAATCTCTTGCCCTTTGCTTCTCTATAAGAGCAGTGATGGTGAATGGAAGGACATGGTGGCAGAGACATATGCTTGCCCGTGTGAGCCTGAGACTAGATCACAAGTCCTTGGCTACATTGTCTGATTTTTTTATTGCTTTCCCTAAGCACAATTTACCAAACGTAAGAGATGGGTTTCAGACTTGGTAGCTATTCTGTGAGCTCAAGAAGTCTGGAATCATTGAAAGAGGTATGTATGTCCCGAAAGGAAGTGTTCCTTTCAATTACACTGTTTGTAGAGTAAATGATCACCAAAGGAGGATGAATGACGCATGTCAGGATGGTCATACACAGGCACCTCGAGTGAGTACACCTTCACAGAGTACAAATCCAAGGTGAAAGTGAAGTACCTGTTCAAGTCCCACAAAGCGTTTCATGTTTTAAGTATCAACATCCTGGGCTAGAATTATAGAGATAATAGATTATAACATACAGTATGCTTGATGTATGTGTTATGTGCTTATGTGCTTCTTTTATGGTTTAAGCATTTATTTTTTGGTGGAAGAAAATAGCTGATACATGGTTTTTGTGTGTGCATGTATAGACACACAGGCACACATATACATATATAAATATATACATGTATTTACTACTCCATACATTTATATTATATATGTATCTATATTATACATACATACATACACACACACACACACACACACACACATATAGGCAGAGGTTGGTGGCATAGTGGATAGAGCACCAGGCCCAGAGTCAAGCAAGAAGACTCATCTTCATAAGTTCAAATCTTACCTCAGACACTTACTAACTGTATGACTCTGAGCCTTAACCCTCTTAACCCTGTTTGCCTCAGTTCCTCATCTTTAAAATGAGCTGGAGAAAGAAATGGCAAACCACTCCAATATCTTTGCCAGGAAAACTCCAAATAGGGTCACAAAGATTTAGACATGAATGAACAGACTCAATCAAACACACATACACACATTCACACATACGTACATGTATACATACATACAGACATACAGACATACAGACATACAGATCATGCTTGCTATGTGCCAGGCACTGTACTAAGTGTTTTACTATTATCTCATTTGGTCATTACAACAACCCTGAAAGGCAGGTACTATTAATATTCCTATTTTACAGATGAGGAAACTGAGGCAAATCAAGTGAATTGACAAAGATCACATAACTCACAAATGTCTGAGGCCAGATTTGAACTCAGTTCTTCCTGATTTCAAGCCCAGCACTCTATCCACTGCATCACCCATAGTGAACCAGACCTATATTTTCTTAAGAGATTTCTTTTGGAATATTGCCACAGTTCAGTTATATTAAGTCAGGATTGCTGGAAAAAGCATGCCTTCCTTTTTAGGAGGTCAAGCTCTCCCAAAACTGAATCTATTTTGGAGACTCCCTTGACAGAGCCCTATTTGTGGCCCTTGTGCTTTAGGCAACATAGAATAAGAGTCTAACTAATGATAAATCTTGCTTTCTATAGAGGCAGGATTGGCAAGGAGTCCTGCCATGAAAGATTCATATCCTTAACAAAGAAATGAATGATTATGAATCTGTCAGGGCTGCTGACTGAATGTCCATCCAATGTCCTTTTCTCCATGTAATGCCATTAGAAAGCAGCGATCTTGTCTTGGCATGAATCATAATCACTTTGTTGCACATTAGAAAAAGAGAGAAAGGAAGATTAAATCTCCCTCCCTGCTTCAAGATGACTAGAAAGCAAGTGAGAATCATTTCTGAGTCAATGTTTCTTCTGAATCAGGTTTCTTTTCTGGATTATGCCTGTGGATGCTGAGCTGGATACAGGTTCTTCCAGGTACTGATACCTTAGTACGGTGCCTGCCTGGCACATACTAGATGTGTAGTAAATATTCATTTACTTGACTTATTTTTCTGTATAAATCTATCACTCTATCCATTGTAGGAGGCTGCATCTCAAAAGCAATGCCAAGATGTTGTCCATCCAAAATCAGTGCTGTGAAACTCAAAGAGAAACAGAGTCCACTAGCCCATACTCAAGGATTCCTACAGGCTGCATATTGACTTAGAAAACTACATATTAACATCATCTATGTTCTATTGTATTTTTAATTATTTTGTAAAATATTTCCCAATTACATTTTAATCCAATTCAGTTATACTCAGGAATGCCAGGCTGCTCCGTGTGTTTGACAGCTCTGATCTGAATAACATAATATAGGCACCAAAACTGGTTTGAAACCAAATAATAAACATAAACAAATTCAACGAACCTCTATGTTACTATTTCTAGAGGATGAGTGTTAGAATCAGGTTTTATAGGATTACTATGATTTATTGATATAATCTTGCTTATTATTCAAAACTGGAATTAATTTTTCCACCAAGTTCTGTCTTGTATCAAAAAATACATGTATGATTGTCTGTATATACAGACACAAATACATATATATTAAAAAACACCAAAAACCTTGTGTCCACTATGTCTACGAGTGGATAGTATAGACAAGCCAAGTAAAATTTTGACTTTGATGAACAATTTAATGTTAATACTTTTTCCCACAACGAATGAAACTGAAAAGGTTTTCAGATGTATTGTAATTTTTAAATGTGCAAATAGCTACAAATGTGCTTATAGTTACATAATTACTTGTAGAAAAATTAAAATGTCAGACTGTCAGGACTTGAACAAAAGAATAGGCAAGAAAAAAATCTGAATGTGTTTTTGGCTATGATCATCAATCAATTAACAAGGATTTATTAAATGTCTCCCATGTGCCAAGTGCTACAGGATACAAATACAGAGAATAATACAATCCCAAGGAGGAAAGAAGTAGCAGAGGGCAAAAAGAAAGGCAAATTTTAGCTCAGTGGCAGGGGAAGAAACTTCCTAAAAAGCTATCCAAAAATAAAATATTCTCCCTCAGGTGGGAGGGGACCCTTCCTCACTACTAGAGGTCTTCAAGTGAAATCTGGATAACCATTTGTTGAAGATGTTATAGAGATGCTTTTGTGTTGAATATACTTGGGACTAGATGGTTGTTCTGAATCTGTGATGTTCCATTTTTCTATAATTTGGGAAGAGAAAGAAACTCAAAGGATAAATAAAAATGCACTTTTGCTACATTTTCTAACTGGCAGGGTATGTAGTCAAAGTATATTTCTGTTCTATGACCTGTTTGATGGCCCTCCATATACCCATCACTGGCAGCTAAATGTCATTCATAGATTTCTTCTGAAATCATTGGCCTTCCACTTTGACTTCCAATGTTCTTAAAGGTCACCATTTGATGCTCATAACATCAAATTCACCGATTTTTTCTAGACTTTGTCCTTTTGACCTCTCCTCCCCATTTGAAACTACTGAGTATATCCTTCTTTCTATACATTTTTGTCTACTACCTCTGTTTCTGATGAATAGGCGTTCCTCAACCCTTTTCTCTTCTTTTTGCATAGTCTCTCATAGGAATTCTATTTACTCTTTGTTTATACTATTACCTCTATGTGGATGACTCCTAAATACAAATCTCTAGGGCTGAACTTTTCACAGAGCTCTAATTATACATTTTCAGCTGCCTACTGGATATTGCCATTTCCTTCAGGGAAATCTTCTCATACAGAAGATATTCAAAACCTAGCACATCATTATCCTTCCCACTCCTTTCCCCTTTAAATTCACTCATCTTCTTGACTTACTCTATCAACCCCAAAGAAAAAACAATCTAGCAAATCTGAAGAAGAGTTTATTAAGGATTGAGATTGAAATGATAGAGATCACATTGAAAGGACCATCATTCTTATTAATATGAATATAAAACTTAACTGTTAGCTTTAACTCTTCTCTCTCCCTTACTAGATTCCATGCAATCAGTAACCAAATCTTACTGCTTCTACTCTGTCAATATTTCTCATATCCCTCCCCATTTCCATTAGCATCCTACAGTTCAGGTTCTCATTACTTCTCGCCTAAAACTATTATAATAAACACCTATGACCTGTTCTACCTCTTGTCATCAGATTAGTTTTAAGGTGATTTAGATCATGTCTTATCTCTGCTCAAAAATCTTTGGTACACCCCACTGACAACTGAATAAAATCCATACTCCTTAGTATGGCTTTGGAGACTCTCCATTATTTAGCCTTGCTTTGGTTTTCTAGTCATATCTTCCAATATTCTGTGCACATGCACTTTATGTTTTAACCAAACTGAATTATTCAGCTGAAGGGTTCAAACTCTGCTTTCTTACTTTGAGATTTTGCTCACATTGTTCTTTCCATTTGGGATGCTTTCTTCCACCTACCCACTACCCTACCCTACCCCACATGCATTTTTTAAAAATATTTTATTGTTTATTTTATTTTGCTACGTGGAGGGGGGAGGGCAGGGCAATTGGGGTTAAGCGACTTGCCCAAGGTCACATGGCTAGTATAAGTGTCTGAGGCCATATTTGAACTCAGGTCCTCCTGACTCCAGGGCTAGTGCTGTATTCACTGAGCCACCTAGATGCCCCCTTCCCCTCCCCTCCCCCAGGTAGACTTTTCAAACTTTTTAAACTTCAAGACTGAACTTGGATAATGCTTCCTTCCAGGAAACCTGTCTTGATTTCCACAGCTAGAAGTAATAGTTCTCACTTCAGAACATGAGTTGTATTTCATCTATACCTTCTTTAATGAACTTGATTTTCTCTTTTACCATTTATGAATAATATATGTATAAATCTCATATTACCTGCTAGAACTATAATATACAAGGACCATATCTTTTACATCTTTGTCTGCCCCCTCCCTTTTTCCTCTTCTTCCCTGATTCCTTTGCTCTCTCCTCCCTTTCCTCTTTCTTTTCTTCTTTTTTGTCTTCATTTCTTCTTTTCTTCCTGTCTATAGAGTCCATCCCATGGTTCCAGGTGGAGGTTTGGGGTCTACTTCTAGTCATGTGTAACTTGGAGTTTAAAGGCTTATTACTGGAATCGATGAGGTATCCACTTATTAGCTACAGAGTCAAAAGTGCTAATAATATGAATATATAATAGTGAGCTATGAATATTGTGATTTATTAATAGTGAATATTAATATATAATAATGAATAGTGACTATACTAAAATATAGTTTTTTCAGACTCCTTTCAGACTCCATTTTCTTTTCTACTTGTGAACCTTGTCAGGATGTCTTTGAAATGCTTTTTAGGAAGAGTGCAGCTGTGGGTATATGGTATCTAAAGTATATAGCCTGTCTGGACAAGCCTGAGACTGGGTTTGGGCCTCTTTTATGTTTGTTCTTTCCTGATCTTGGGTGATCAGTACCCATCCCACTATAGACATGCTGAGCTTTAGAGGAAACTTTGTGAATTGGAGAGGTCTGGAACTGGATGGGAGTAGGGAAAGAGATCATGGCAACTACTCCACCAGTAATCTTGGAGAGGATAGCTATAGACAAGAGAATGGGCCCAAACTTGTCTGTTTTATAACAAAGACATACAAGGAGGTGTTTGGACCATATAATGCAAATACCTATTAGAAATCCAATAAACTGCTTTAAATTTCAATGAAGTTAATCAGCTTCCCAGTGAATATAATAATAGTCAAAATTTAAGTTTCTGGATCCTGTTTAAGTCACAGTGTTAAGATGCATTATGAGTCTTTTATGTTTAACATTTGTGTTGTGTATAGGAAAAAATTACCTTTCCCACACCTGATTGGTGTTAGGGTACAGGGAGGAGCCTAGCTTTCCCTCCATAGGAGCTGGCTCCCCATGGGACTAAAGCCAGTCCAAACAGTAATCCTGAGTAAAGAAAACAGATTAAGCACAGTAGCCCAGTATGGGTAGATCTAGCAGGTTTCAGGAGGTTTTCTTCCTTTCCTCTTGCCTCCTTATTATATAGTTTAAGTGTCCCTTTCACTCTTTATAGATGAGAATATCATTCCCCAAGGGAACAGGACAATTCTTTACTTCTTTGATAAACTAATCAAAGCTAATGGTATAATACTTGGTTAATGCTCTACTCCTCCAGGGTAAGATATTTACATTTTAAGTGGGACTTTCTCAAGATAATGTCTTACCCTAAAAGAATGATGTTAATAGTTGGAATTTAATAGGTTGTTTCTGAGGTTGGCAGGTCTTGTGGTGCTCCCATGTCATATCATATCATATCATATCATATCATATCATATCATATCATTCAGCCAACCTTGAATAGTAGGAACACAATTAAAGGTAATTTGTATGACATTTTATATCTCATTGTTCTAAATTATAATTTTTTTAAAAAATCCACAGTGCCAAGCATACCTTTTGATTAACTTCTGTTCAGGCTCATACAGAAAACATTGCTTTAGCATATTTGAGGCTTAGGGTTTAGAGGAATAGTAGATGAATGCAATATTACTAATGACATAAAGCTTGGCACCCAGTCCCTTTGAGCACCAAATCCCATGATCCTATTATCAAAGGTAATTAATACAACTGTAGATAAAACTCCTTAAAAGAATCTAAATTTAGAAATGAGAAACCTGGTCTTGACACTGATTGAAAATATATTAAAATATTTAGCAATTCGAGCAACTTTCTACAATTTTGTCAGCACAAAATATCTCTTGTTCATTTTTATTAGTATGTGCAATGAAATTTTTAAATCCTATTACTGTTCAATATGTTGTCAGTATCCTTTAAATATTAGCATACTTTAATTTTACTTTTACTTTCATTCTATTGCCATTTCTCCTTTCTCTTATAGGATGTGGTGGTGTTCACTAGCATTAATGACAAAAATAGATTATTGAAACACTATTGAATATGTTCCATTTTTCATGTTTGTGTGTGTGCGCACGCATGCGCAGGTGGAGCTGTGTACTCCTGTTTCACCTATAAATATTTTTGAAATGATCCAGCTTAGTTGGATCTCATGACAAGTTTTCTAATGACTTATTTTCCCTATTTATATTCTATTTCTTTGTGAGATATTATATTGTTTTCTATCATTCTCCTCTTTAATATTCTATGGATAAATTTGTATTTGTATTAGAAACTAGTATTATTCTTGGTTGTCTTGCAAGGACATACAGTCCTTATGGTTAAGGTGTTTCCTTGGGATTTTTTTGTTCTTACAGTGATTACATCAATTAATCTGCTGTCAGAAATTATGTTAATAATATCTGATAGTACTTTGTGGTTTGAAAAATTATTTGTGTGTATTACCTCATTTACATCTTACAACATGCTTCTGAGTTAAGTACTGATGGCATTATCATCTTCATTTTCCAGATTAAAAAAACAAAACAAAACAAAAACTTGAACTTTAAATAAGTTAAATAACATAGTTTATGTCATTGTAGTCTTTAAATGCAGGTCTTCCTGACTTAAATACAAAACAGTTTCCACCCTGGAGTGCTGCCCTTCCTTAAGAAACATTATTGTTTTCTTTCTCCAATACATCGATGTACCTGTTATCTTATTAATCCATGTGCTTTCTCCAGTGAGGAAGATCACTGACCATTCTTCAGCTTCACTGGAGCTGTTATAATTTCATGCCATGTCTTCTTATCATCTTTATCCTTCTGATTTGGTATTAATTTTAATCTTTTCTTTAACTGTTTGGTAATCTGATAGGCTAAGTCTAGATGAATTTGAAATGATTTGCACACCATTAACTAGTCATTTCCTATCTATTAATACATAGCCAATTTCAATTTTCATGAGATTGCTTTATGATCATTATATCCAATCTGGGAGGCAGGGACAGTAGGATAAAAAAAAAGCATTGGAAGTTCATGGAAGAATAGTTCCATGTAGAGTGAAAAGGGGTCCCCTAGAGAAGGCAAAAACCTCCAGAAGTTCATCTTTCAGAAGACATTTTGCTGACTGCATCAAGTCCCAGAATACTGAAGATTTTCTCAGTGAAATCTGCAACACTCAAAAGAGATTGTTCTTACATTGCACACAGAAAAACAATGAGAACAACAACAGTGGACAAAGATGGTCTATTTTAATAGAATAAAATTTGTTGATGGCAACCCACTGAGTTAAACTATCATTGCATATTTCTGAAAAAGGCATTGAAAAAAGACAATGAGACGAGTCTATAATTGAATGGCATTTTTTCAAATGAGGTTCAGAACTCTCCATATACAGGAAGAGAGCAGATTGTACTGCATTTGGGAATGTGTGCAGTGTTTTCAATAGTCTTTAACTGTTCCCTGACACCAAAATAAAACAAAGAAAAACAAAATCAAAAGCCGTATTTTAACACAAATACTTTCCTAATGATGCTCTATAGCACAATTTCTACACAATTTCTGGAGAACCAAAATTGCAGATGCTTCAAAGGGCAGTAGAACGATGTATGATAGGACTTAAGTAGGCTGTTGCATAATAACAGTGATGATTTGCATGTAAGAAGTAGAGTAAAAGATATCTTCGAAGAAAAGTATGATCATAAAATGAGGTAAATCAACTACATATCAAGAATGAACAATAACAGATAGCATGAATGATGCATTGGATACCATAAAATGTAAAAATACATATAGGGAGGTCACTTTGGGCAAATTGTCTATGGTAGGTTTATGAGAAGAAATTAACAAGAATCATGCAAAATTATAAAGTATATGTAAGTTGCAGCCTGCGCCAGTGGAGGGTGTGCTCGTAATCAGAGATATCAAAGATGACTGAAGTATGAAAGTCTTCTTATTCTCCTAGTGGCTCTGAAAACTGTTGGGTTTTTTTTTTTTTTGCAAGCTGCAAACAAATTAATTGCACATTCATTAATTCTATAATTTCTAATCACGTACTAAAACTCTCTGAAGCTTTAGGCAATTTCAAATTTTTTAAATGCTCATTTGAAAAGTTTTCACAGGGGCAGCGAGGTGGTACAGTGAATAGAGCACTGGCACTGGAGTCAGGAGGACCTGAGTTCAAATCCAGCTTCAGACACTTAACATTTACTAGCTGTGTGATCTTGGGCAAGTCATTAAACCCTGCTGCCCTGCCTTCCCCCTCCAAAATGAAAAAAGAAAAGTTTCTATTAATTGGCAGTTGACCTGAAGATTGACTGATACATAAAGAGACCTAAGATCCAAATAAGACCCATAAATAAGACTTAAATTCACCTTTCAATATTCTTACCCTTTTGTATTATACCACATGTGGTGAAAGTCCTGCAAAAGTATTTTGGGAGCAGACAGAAAATTAAAAATGCCAAATAGAGAAGCTGAAGGATAGACTTCCCTATTTCTAATAAAATGAATTATTCCAGGCTGGTAGTTCTTATATATGCTATATTTTATTGATAATGTGTTCTGAAATAGTAGTGGCTTTTCACGTACTTTGTTGAAATGATCAGTTATTCCATATTTCAATCCTATATGTTTTTAATCAAGTCTTTTGTACTAAATGATATGTTTTATTGCCTGGAGAATAGTGGAGGGGAAAGAGCATGAGATTTGCTTTTGTTAGACCTGCATTTGAACCTAACTCTGCTACTTTCTAGCCATATGGCTCTTAACCAGTCACTTAACCTGTCAGCCTCAAAATATTCTTATGTGAAATTGAAATAATAGAGAATTAATAATGCTTGTGCTAATCTCTCCATAACATTATTAGAAGAAAATTATTTTAAAGTATAAAATGTTTAATATAGAAAAGAGTTGGGGCTCTTTTCATTCTTCCAAATATTAGCTATTTTTATTAACATTTGGCATTTTGCTGCCATTTTTACAACTGGATATATGGCTACAAATCATAAAATACCATAGTCTCTAAAGAATAAAAAAAAAAATTGCGAATCATTCAAAGTCTAATATAAGAAGTATTGTAGGAGTGGCTAGGTGGCTCAGTGAATAGAACACCAGCCCTGGAGTCAGGAGAACTTGAGCTTGAATCCAGCCTCAGACACTTACTAGTCTTGTGACTTTGGGCAAGTCTCTTAACCCCAATTGCCCTGCCTTCTCCCCTCCAAAACTGCAAGAAGTATTATAAACTTGAATAGACTTATTTATTTTACTGAGGTGTAGCTACTGCACATACTACAGCTTCTTGGAGTCACATGTAAGAGTTGAGTGACAGGTGAACACCAAAGGTGGATGAGAAGCCATGGAAAGGGTCTAGCAAACCTCACATCAGGGGTACTAGTCCTCCCTGAACATCCCATGTGCTCAGAACCTTGTATACCCTATACACTTGGCAGATAGAATAAACCAGGTTGAAGGTAATTGACAGGACTCAAACCCATCAGGGATGTCTATCCCAATCGTGTTAAGATTTCTCCCAATGGAATTGCTGGATGAAAACAATTTGTTAACCAATGGCCATGAAGGTGACTAAAGTGGAGTGCTTAGAACTTAATCAGACATCAAAGACACCAAGATCGCGGCTTGACTTTGATGACTCTGTAAGAGACTCTGCCTCACTTAAATCCAATTCACAAGCATGTCAAGACATCACCGCATGATGTCATTGGCCCTCTTTGAAAATGAAAAATGAGCAACAACAAACTTTAAATAAACTACTTCCATTATAATTGAAAACTTACATGAAAAAGAATTAATGTAAAAGATATCAAAATGACATAAGTCCAGAAAAAGAGTGGATTTTGTCTGAAAATGAGATATGCTATAGACAGCCTGCTTGCTGCAATTATATCCTATCAATAAATGTAGAAGGCAGACCACAACAGGTAAGGATGATTCTCTCTACCCTGCCCTGGAGAGGGTTTGTGAAAGGACATAAGAAATATTTGCAGAGGATAACAAATCCGGCGATCTGTACCACTGAACAGAGTACCCCACAGAGAATAGATCCTTTGAAGTACACACAATGTAAGCATAAGTATTAGTCACTGTGTCAGAGTTGAGAGCAGGAACTATCAGCTTCACCCTTCCTGCTTTGGTGTGATTTCTTGCAGAATTCTTCAAGGCTAAATTTAGAGTAGTAGTAGGCCTGGTAGTAGGATGCATGGGTAGAAGGATGGACATGGCAGAAATGATGGAAGTCAGAAAAACAAACGAACAGGGAACAAATGTTTTTCTCCAGTATCAAAAACGTTCGTTAGAAGATGATAACCCTGTTAGTGGCACATTACATGTAACCTGAGGAGAGCAAGAGGTGAATGGAATCTAGTTTCTGAAACCTAGCTAGAAGTGAGAACTGGAAACCACTTTTTAAAACAAAAAGTCAAGAGGTTTCCTTAGCCCCTGAAGACCTCTGTGCAGAGTAGAGTTGTGGGCTTGATTAATAAAAGAGAATATACAGGGCCAGCTAAGTGCTGCAGTGAACAGAGCACCAGCCCAGGAGTCAGGAGGATCTAAGTTCAAATTTGGCCTTAGACACTTAACACATACACACACACACACACACACACAGAGGTTGTGTGACTTTGGACAAGTCACTTAACCCCAACTGCCCTACCTCCCTCCCTCCAAAAAAAAAAAGAAATATATATTCAAAGGTCTGTGTGCCAAGTAGTCTCATTTTAAAAGGGCTATAGCACTTTCCTCAGGAATGAACCACAGCAAAAGCAAGAGGTGAATGGCAAAAATAGAAATGGTTGCAGAATGATCAGTAGAGGAGGGAGACGTGGAGTAGGGTGACAAAGTGTTAGTGAGAGCCATCACAGCCTTGTGGACCATGATGACCTGAACCCAGATCAGATGGACACTCAGACAGGGACACCAAAAGATAAACAGAGACAGAGAAAGGGAGAGACAGAAACACGGTCCAAGAGACAGAGACAGAGACAGAGACAGAGACAGAGACAGAGACCATTAAAGGAAATATGAGATCCAAAAGATATTAAGAACTGGCTGAATATGAGAACCAAGAGTCATGAAGCACAGAGTCATGATACAGAGAAGCAGACCTGGCCCTTGCCCTTCACTGGCACCATGAATTATAAGGACAATGAATACCCAAAGGGAAAACTCTCCTATGATCTGAGTCTTTTCCCTGCTTGGAGACATTTTAATCCCATGGGGGCACTCAGGCTAGAGTAGACCAATGATATAAGTCCTTGGGGAAAGAGAGGCTCAAAAGAGGAGCAGGCTGATTGACTCCCTAGCAAACCAGTGTTCTTTACCTACTTCAGATAGGGGTTGAGAGTGCCTGTAGTTAACTTTTTCTGGGCAAAGGTGGGACCTATGGGAGGGGAACCTTTTCTGGTACCTGCACTCTCTGCTCACTTTGTTCTTTATAGTAAACTTGTTCCTTGTTCTAGTCCTAAATAGACTGATTTGTTTCTAAGTGAAATGAAGATATATATATATATATATATATATATATATATATATATATATATATATGGAAGAACTAGAAATAAGCCACCTTCAAATGTTCCTAGGTACTGAGCCTGGATTGCTTGTAAACATAAAGATTGGGACTAGGATAGGAACTGAACCATGATTTCCTTAGTTCAGGAAACTTTGCCTCTAGAAATGCAAATCAGTACCTTCTCTGGAACTTAGTTTTAGAGACTCGCCCAGAAAATACAAATCAGTTAAGTGACTTGCACAGGGTCATGCAGTTACTACATTTCAAAGGCAGGATCTGAGCCCAGAACTTCTGTCCACTACATTGTACTGCAGCTCCCAATGAGCCGGAGAATACTGATTATTGAGAAGATTCCGATATTAAACTCAGGTCCATGTGAGTCCATGGCTCCCTTTCTAAGATAAAATTCATCACAGAATTCAACCCAAATCCAGGTGAAGTTAGTGGCAGGTAGGAGGGACAAGAGGAGAAAGAAAAGGAGGGAAATTGAATACAATCCATTTTCATCATTTTTTTGTGCCAGTGTCTATGAAATACACTACTCCATTTACAACAAAGCATTATAATAAATAAATAATATCAAATATCATAGATTAACATTTTTAAATTTGTGCAGATGATAGGTCAACTACAGGTCCACTCACTAGTTGAAATAAATTTTCTCTGAAAGGCAAAAATCATTTTTGCAATGTGTACACACACACACACACACACACATATACATATATTTACAGATTTATGACTGAATTATGAGCTTTGGCTTTCTTCAAAGCTTATGTGTGAATTTGAGATCATGTTTGTATTTGAGATCGTGTTAGCAATAAATGCTTATCTAACGTTAGCATTGTTTGGTTTCTTTTCATCTGTTGTTGAACATTTTGGAAGGCTACTTTTTCCAAACTACTAAATTCCCCTCTAAAGACTTGACTTATAGAAGCTGTCAATTAGTGGTCTCAGGTTACTCTCTTCCCTCAACCTGCCACTCTCTCTCTACCTGTTGAACTGGGTGTAGGTTCTGCTTGGATAAGAAGGAAGAAGGCTTTGGGTTTCTATACCAATACCCTGGAGAAAGAACATTAAAATGTAAGAAGGGATTTCCAGGCAGTATAAATACCTGCACACGCCCTCTGTGTGTTTCAGAGCCCTCATGATGTATATATGCAAGTAAGGAGAATTGAGACAGCACTTTGTAGGATAAAAGCCTAAAGTTCTAATCCAGAAAATAGCATTCTTTCTTTTCTTGCCCTGATTTTGGGGATGAGTTGCCAACCTTTTACTTCACCTGATAGTTTTGTACCTCTGAATTCTGAATCTTCTGCCACTCTGCCTCTGATAATGCATCACAGTGTCGCTGAATGCCTGCCAGCCTCCAACCATGCTACGAATGTGGTGTCAACAGGTACTGACTCTATTCATTTCAATAACATTGTTTTTCAGGTCTAGTAATTTCAGAATTTTAGCTTTAAAATTTATATTATTCTGAATTCATTAATAAAATTCAACCATATTTGAGTAAATATGGTAAATGTTATGGAGCACTGCAAATTAAAATTTAAAAAATGAAATTAGCAGTTAAGAACAGGTTAAGAACACTTGTCTTAACCAAAAATCATGGTAATGATTACATATATGAAGGAAAATTAATATGGAGTAAAAAATGCTACTTTCTGTATTTTGTGATATAGGCAATGAAATCATTTTTCATTATTAGCAAGTGAATTTGAATTTGTTATATCATGACTGAATCATAAGAACATTCGTAACCTGATGACTATTTTAAAGGAAAATTCTGTTGTAAAGCATAATGAATTAACTAAATGAACTAATACTTTGGAAATTGCAATTAAAAAGTATTATGTCTCACTGGTTTTGGAAACGGATAGGTTCTCTTAAGGATTTACTTACCTTTTTAACTCCAATTACACTATATCATTTTAATTCCTAAAAATGTGTCCCAGAATCAGATAAATGAAACTGTTGTCTAGTATCCATGATTGTTACTAGTAGGTTTTGATGATTTGAAAAGTTTAAGAAATACCAACAAATTCATAAGTTTGTAGCAAAGTGAAAACAGAAATATTATAGTGCTAATATCATAAACATTTATAATTGTAATAATGAGTCCTAACCTGTGGTCATTGTCCTCTATATTGAATAAAGAAAAACTTTTTAAAATAAATTTTCTATATCATTGTTCTAGAATTGAGCAAACCTTAAAGAACTAAAGTCTGATCATGCAAAAAGATTATTACAAAACTAACAACTCATGGACTGAGTACTGCTGACTTTTATTTTTTGTGTGTGTAATGATATATTTAATCACATTCTAAAAAATTGATCTATAAAGTGGACAAGTCCATGAGTGTAAATTGCCTATACCAACAATATTGGAAGAGTAGATTGCAATTTTCCCCTTTCTGAAATTCATATAAAAGTCTTTATTAAAAAGAAATAAACTTTTTTATGTAAAAACTGCTTACTTTTTTGTATATAAACTATATTTTAAATTTTCTGAATTTTTCAGAACATTCTTTTATGATAAAATTCATAGGCTGAATATGAGTAGGTCCACAAATATGTTAGTGACCACTGTTCATTTAAGTCCAATACACACTCCAAACTTTGTTGAAGGCTTAGATGTCTGGGCTCTGGTGAAATCATGTAACTGTGTAGGTATAATGAATTTCCTATGTTACCGAAAGTTCTCAAAATATAACATTTCATCATCGATAATGTTAGAGGCCAAATTGAAAGAATATTTCATTAACACAAGAATAGTATTGAAAGTACTAAAAAATAAATTTCATTTGGAGAAAAAAGAACAAAAGGCATAATTACTGAAATGGTTGATTTTGTTCTTGTAAAGCAATAATGAACCCCACTATACTTGTTCAATGGTAAATATGGAAAAGATAACACACTGTGACTTCATACTCTATACCAATGTAAAAAGATCTTCCATGTTGCCTATTTGTGCATAAAAAAAGAAATATAAAACTGAGGCAATTATCCATATAACTAGCTAACTAAAAATCCTGCTCTTGATATGTTTATTTTTATTATAAATTTATTTTCTTTTCAGTTTGTGGAACAAAACAAGCATTTCCATAACAGGATTGTTGATTTTTTAAAATTCATTAAATGAACCTGTATATCCCAAAATAATTTTATGTATTAAACTTCAATATAGTATACCTTCAACCTTTCCTAAATTTCAATCAAAACAACATAAAAATAAAATAAAATTCAGAAGATTAAGTTAGAATTAACTCTAAACATGACAACTGCATATTGAAGAATATTAAGTGCGATTTTTTTATTTTGAAAAAGGCCACCATTCCAGAAAAGTTTTGGCAACCTGGCACAAGTTCTGTCTACAAATCTGGAAAAGTTTCAAACATGATTCTGGGGATGGACTGTTGTCTGAGGTCAACCTAACTAAGTTTGGAGAGTCTCATCATCAGGCTAGCTAGAGGGTGATGAATTTTTCAGCCACAGGACAAATAATATTTTTGGCCATAGCAAACTAAAAAAGACTGTTTTTTAAGACAATCTGCACTGGCATTTGATGAATGATGGACTACTAATGAAAAATACTTTTGGTATTAACCAAACTGAAGCTTTGTAATTAGTCATTATTGGCAGCAAAATATTTAGGCATCAAATTTTGTGCGTATGTATGTTTAATTACACATTTTCCTAGGCCATAGTGAGGAATTTAAATTTGTCAAGCCTTATTATTTAAAGATGAATTAGATTTTATGTACACATATATATATTAGTTGAAAATGGGGAACTCATCTATACTATGATTTTTTTATAATTCAGATATTTAGGGGAAGCATTTTATTTAAGATAAAAAGAAAAGGATCTTCTTAATTAATTTTTAAGTCCTTTAATTTGACTTCAGTTTGAATTTCCCTAATTTTAAACTTTGTATTATCTTTCACACTTCGTATTTTAAAAAAAAATTAGTACCCTTATCTTAAGGGAAATCAAGCACACAATCAGCATACAAACAATGACAAATAATTAGTATCAAAATTAGAACAACATAGATACATTAATCTATAATATTTTGTATTCCTTCTTATGGTGGTTTCTGATCTTTTAAAATTTGACAAGAATTTTGTTAATGTAGCAAACCTGACAAGTTGGAATTTGGGATCTCATTGTTATAGGGACTCCCAAGAAGGAAATCCCTTCTATCAATGCAGATCTGTACATTCCCTATACTTTATGGACTTAGAGAGTAAACTGGGAGGCTGAAAAGGTAAGGAACATGGCCAATACACAACCAGTATTTGTCAAAGATGAGACTTGAAGCTGGGTCTTCTTAATTCTGAAGCTAGCTTCCTATCCACTCTAACTTTGACTTTGGCAAATATGATAAAGCTCTCAAGTTACATGATTTTGATTTTGAACGAAGTAATATCTATACATGCAGCTGCTTCAACTATCAAAACCAAGCAACTCAAACCATTTTAGGAATATCTTGAATCATTTTGGGAAGACTTTAAAACCAGAATGGTAGAATTGAACAAGTGTATTGATTCAATTGTATGGTTTATAAGATTATGAGCAAATTATCGATATAAATGCCTCATATACTACTGTGTCTAATAAACTAACCTTAATGGAATTTTAAAAACTGTTAATATGAGGCTTTTGGTGCATATTTGGTTTTTGGTGTTGTTGTTTTCCTAGGATAAGCTGTACATGTTGAGTCAGTTTGCTAACTTGCTTTTACAGAAAAATTTTGTAAAAAAAAAAAAAAAAGTCCAGAAATTCAGTTTATCTTTTTTTATGTAGGACATTTTAATTACCACTCAATCTAATAAAAAGAAAGATCACTTTGTGACTTATCCTTGCTAAATTAAGTTTGATATATATGATCCAATTGGGAGTATCTTTGAGTATCTAGTTATCAAAGTACCCGACAAATTTCACTGTGAGGCAGTTTCATCTATAAGGTTCCTGGATATCTTGGCAGTTACTTTACAGTGAGGTTAGAGTCAAATAAGACCTTTTAATGATAATCATCTTTGAGAAATAGAAATACCTTATTCTATGTTATTTACAAGAGAATTTCATCCAAATGAGTAATGATTAGCCATTAACTTTAAAAAATAATAGAACATATATGTAAAATATATATATATATGTATATTTATTTATTGGTTGAAAAGAATATGTCTTGAATCCTCATACATTTTCTTACCAGTCCCGTCTATTTTGTCTTTGATCCAAACTCCTAAATTTTCGCACATGCATTTCTCCATGACAACTTTTGGAAACACATCAGCAAGCCTTCATTATTCTGTTCCTTCCTGCCATTATGGAAACCAACAGTCTGCCTATGGTGTGATGACGGGTAAGAAAGTATATTTTCTATCTGATGAGCTTTTAGCAGGCTGGATTAAGATACAGATTAAGATTAAAGATATCCAAAATTATTAGGTGAGTTTAGTTAGGAATATATATCTGGAAATTGTAGTTATCACCTGGCAAGAGTTCTCTAGCTTTATTTTCTCTGGTCTGTAGAAAAAACAATAATTACATTATGTACCAACTCCTCAATAAGAACCAAAAGGAATTACAAATCCATAATATTTCCATGCTTCATCTCTCCAAAGATGAACAGAAATTGGAAAAATAATATTAGAATAGTTTGTTAATTGTCTCTGAGTTCATAGGTTCATAGAATTGAGGCAGTTTGGTGACAAGAGAGAGCACAGAATTTGGAATCAAGAAGATCTGACTTTGAATCCTGGTGTGTATGTGTGTGTATGTGTGCATGCGCACATGTTCACGTGTGTGTGTATCTAGCTGTGTGACCCTCTTCATACATATGTGTGACCCTGGAAAACTCATTTAACTTTTCTCAGTTTACTCAATTTAAAACAAGACTAATAATAGCACTTATTTCACAATATTGTTATGAAAACAAAGTGAGCTAACAAATGCAAAGTGCTTTGCAAACTATATAAAGGATAGCTTTATTATTACTCCTCATACAAAGATCTATTCCTGATGTTCTTACTGCACTCAATATATGAATTAGAGGAAAGTATTTTAGAAAGAAAATATCTCTAGGTAGTCTTCTGTAGGCAGCCTATGAAAATTCATAAATATATTTTAAAAACAATATGTAATAAGTGTAATATGATTTTTATTTCAGCATAAGAGTTTTATAATAATATATAACCCACCAAATCTATTCTGTTATCTTTTTGTGAAGTTCTCCTAACATAATTTTTTTGGTCTGGAAGGCATCTTAGTTTTATTCTGAGAATGCATACCAATCAATCACTCTACTGCACTCCTACCTTTTTGTGGGCAGAACTATCACAGGATTCACTTTTCCAGTGTGGTGGGATTTTCTCTCTAGTCATTTCTTTTCTTTTTTTCCTCAGCCAAAGAAAAGCAAAGTTTATTTTTTTAATTATTTTTTAAAATTCATTTTCTTGTTTACATCATTCATTGTCATTACATTTTTGAATTACAAATTTTCTCCCCGTCTTGCCCCCGCCCCAACCCCAAAACAACAATCCCACTGTAAAGGCCCTCCCCTGCTCTGCTCTCTTACTTTCTGGTAGGGCAGGGAGGGTCTCCCTATACCAGCCCCTGTATATCTTAATTTCTAGTTGCAGGTATTACAGAACTTTAAATTCTAGATTCTTTTGATTCCTCCCTTGTCACCCACCCCCACTGGAAAGACACTCAGTTCAATACAGGCTGTGGATGTGTGATTATACAGGACAT
>CM053600.1:54550067-54587968 GCA_028646575.1 Pseudocheirus occidentalis
GTGAACTGTTGAAACTGTGAACATTGTACTGAATAAAGATTTGTAATGGAATAAACAGAGTGTTCACTAATACTGTGTAATCTGAATCTTAAAAGCTGTTCACAGTAGCATTCTCTCAGAAATCTACTGCTGATTGGCTTTACATGAGGTAGGAGCAACAATATTTATGTGAGTGAAAGCAGAGTCAAGAATGATTAGATGGATCCTTGTGCTCTTGATAGTATATATACATATATGTGTGTGTATACATATACACATATGCTTATACTTACATATTCATATACTGATTCCCTTGAACACCATCAAATATCTGCTGCTTTTTCCAACAATGCCTCTAAATGGGGCAAAAGGAGAACATAAATAGTTGATTCTACAATATCACTAGCACCACTGCTATTCTTCCTCTTACTGACATTCCTCTTCCATTTCCTACTATTACTACTACTATTATTGCTGCTGCTGCCACTGCTACTTATTATTTTCTGCTTATTATTTATTATTTATTTATTTAATTATTTATTATTCCTGCTGCTGCTACTACTACTACTACCACCACCACCATCATCACTCCTGTTGACGTGATGATGGGACCTGGACCTCAAAAGACAAAGACCATGTCTCTGAAAGCAACCTAGAATCTCAGTAGGTCTCTGTGAGAAAATATTTCTTGTTGCAGGCACATAGAGACCTGACCTTGTAATTTCTTTCGCCACTTGCCTGGAAGATAGTTTGAGTGCATGAATTCCTTCCAGGTGATACCACACTGTAACCTGACATTTTGGGGGTCCCAGGACCTCTAAACCATGTCAGTACTCCTAAATCACATCACTATTACTACTATTACCAGAGATGCATTTGTTTATTGAACTGAATTGGAATTGATATTGCATAATATTTCAATCTGGAGTGGTTTGACAAGGTCTGACCCATGATCACAGGCTATGCTGCTACCCAAAGAGTATTATATAGCTATATTATCATAATGACAAAGATGGCCAACCCACCATACCCCACTACTAATGAAAAAACTATTCCAAGTGCATGCTATACTGATGATGAGGCTACAATATGATTTTTGTGCAAAAAGGACAGAATAAAATACACAAAGAGATATTTGTGTTTTAGTCAGCAATTTTAGAATACCAGAAACCAGAAGCCTGATTTCCCAATATTCTAGAAAGTCAAGAAGTATCAAAAATGTTTAAAACAAAGCTTTGCTGCTGCTGTTTTAAAGTCTTACAACCATAGTAATGAATTTCCACCATAAGAAACAGTCAATTTGAAATTGAAATCAGTTCGCATACCTTCATTCAGCAGCAGCTAGGTGGTGCAATGAATGGAGTGTCAGTTTGCAGTCAGGAAGACTTATCTTTGTGAGTTCAAATCTGGCCTCAGATTCTTATTAGACCTTGGGCAGATCACTTAACTCTGTCTCAGTTTATTCATCTGTAAAATGAGCTGGAGAACGGAATGGCAAACCAATCCAATATCTTTGCCAAGGAAACCTCAAATAGAGCCACAAAGAATTAAACATAGCTGAACAATAACTAAACAGCAACAGCCTTCATTCAACAAATAATTATTAAGTATCCTCTGCATACATAGGACTAGACTAGGCACTAGGAGAGAGAAAGTTTAGATGAAAGTGTCTTTCTTCACAGAATAATGTAGAGATATGCAAAAACAGATCATTTTAATTCACAATATTACAAGCTATGTGCATTAGACAGATGTGAAACAGTTGTATGAGGTCCAGGGGAAAAGTTCTGGATGGCAAGAAAAGGTAGATGTCACTTCCAAATGACTAATGAAAAATGATAGCTTGGGAGCAAGGGAGGAGCTAAGGGAAAAAAAAAAACCAACCTAAAAGCACAGCTGATTCAGGTCATTTGCCATACGGACAAGTAGTACTATATGCCTCAATATCCATTATAAGCACTGTTTTATTTCAAGCATAAACAACACAACATAAGAAAGGGATAATGTAGGTCTGAAATGCCTCACAATCTCTGTTCTGAAAAGCAGCTCTGTATACACTTAACCAGAATACCATACGTAGATTTCCATGGCAGAATTGCCCCAGCTTTTTTGTCACTGGTATTATCCAAGTATTGGCCTCTTTGGCCATCTAACATGCCCTAAACTATATTACCTCCCTTTCTAGTCTTTGCTAGACTGACAGTAAGAGTAAGGGCATCATTACAGTTGTCATGCTTTCTAAATGTGCATAAGACTCCATGTATATTGTTAGCATCAGAAAATATCCCAAGACCAGAATCCTAAAGATAATTCCCTTGAATTCCATCAAACATCTGCTGCTTTTTCCAATAATGACTCAAAATGGAAGTAAAGGGGGCAAGATATAGTTGATTTTACAATATTAGCAGCACCATTATTCTTCCTCCTACTGGCAATCCTCCTCATCTTCCTCCTCCTCCTATTAGTGATATATTTATAAAGTGCCTTATAATTTACAAAGTGCTTTTGCATATAATATATTATTGGCCCTTGAGGTAACCCTAAGAGGTAAAAAAAAAATCTCTCCTTTTATTCCTGGCCTTGTGATTTCATTGAAGAGATTTACCTGGTGAGGAAATTCTCTCTACCTATAGAATAAGTAACTGTTCTGCAACTCACAGTCAGATACTTGCTACACAGTCCTGAGAAGTCAACTGACTTGTCCAGGGTCACACAGGCAGTATATATCATGATCTGGTGAATACAGATCTTCCTGACTCCTAGTCTGGGTCTTTATTCACTACACTACTATGCTACATTCACTGCTGCTTCTACTTTCATTTTATAGTTGAGAAAATTGAAACACCAAAAGAGTATTAGTGGTGTGCTAATGGTAACCGGCTAGTTAAGTGATAGAGTCAGTACTAGAGCTTTCTAACGACCTAACAAGTTCACCGCTTGTTCCATAATTTATCATCCAAGACCCTGTGTCAAGCAGGTCTCTCTCTTATGGATAGCATCACTTCAAGACTTGAATAAGTGACTTTTTTTCAACAAATAGCCTTTTGCTGACCTGATAGACACAAAGTGATAAAGCGAAAAGCAAGAAATCATTTTTCATAATTCTTCAGAGTCCAATTTAACCTTCAACCTACTCACTTTGCAGTCTACTCATGTTGTGAAAGTTGAATTTTAGTGGGATCTGTGGTATCAGAGTAGAATAGCTTCACATATTTTTCACCCTAAATTAGCCCCTGGAGGATCTTTCTTTCTTTCGTTCTTTCTTCTTTACACTGAAGGGCAGTATAACTTAAAGCATTTTCACTGTCTGAAAAAAATATAAATTATATACACATGCATGCACACAAAAATATTATAAAACTAAACCTTGTTTTCAATATTTCAAACTGGTAGGATGAGTGAAAAAATACAGATGAAATTCCTATATCTTTCCCTCTCTTCCATTCTTCTACCCCCACCTCAAATGGATCTAGACAGTTTAGAATATTTAGATTAGTGAGATCAGTAAAGGAAATATCAGTTGATTAGTACATCCAGAGAATTCTAAGTTAGTATAACATGAATGTGAACCATCATCATCCAAGGAGATTCAATTGCCATCTGCAATGGAATAATTCCTCCTTTTCAATGAATGATGATCAATAATAAATTTAATGGTTAAAATTTACATAATTGGAACATTTTAATCATCTACTCTTTTTTAGAGTACTAAATATTGACTTACATTATTGTAAAATATTTCATTGTTAATGACTCCAAGATCTATTGTTCCAACCATTTTCCTAAGGCATGGGAAGTTTGAGGATGGATGCATTTAGGGATGCTTGAATGCCTTTACAAGCCTATTATAAGCCAATATTCAATCAAAATGATTATTGTTAGCCATTAAAAAAATATACTAAGTACCAAGGGTAATAACTCTTGCATGTTATTACTGGGAATTCCTACAACACACACGCTTTTTGTTATTGTTGCTGCTATTTGCAGGACTGTTTAATTTATTTTACATGGTTGGAAAGAAAAATCTGCCATTCAACTATTAACAAAAAGTAGTTCTGTTCCCATTAACTCAGAACATGAAGTCATGTCATAGAGCTTCAGGCTAGAATTACCATGAGATAGGCTATTACACTTGTAAGAACATTTAGCAACACTCCCTATTGACTTAGCAGTTGATAATATATACATTCCTATGCAATCTTTCTCCCTCATTTCTCTTTCACTCTATTTCTCTTTCTTCATATGCATGTCTTAATATAAATGATGATAAAATGTTAATAGTAGGGTTCTTTTTCCTTAGGTGACATTTTTCCTTGGGCAAAGTCATGTAAAGAGCCAATATTTACGTGCGACTACTTAAGAAATATACACACACACACACACACATATATACATATATATACACATACACACACACACACAAATATGTATCTCACCGAGAAATATGAATGCCCCACAGCTCTCCTACAGTTCCTTGAAAGTGAATCAAATCAGGTATCCTTTCTTCTAGGAAAAAAGTGTTACGCTGCTTCTGATTTGACAAAAAAGAAAAAAAAAGAAACTATGAAGTAGCAACTGTAATATTTGGTAATAAGTAAGGCTGGTCTCACCCCTTCCTACTGCCTAATCTATAAAATAGTCTATTTACTTGATAACTTTTAGCTCCTTTGGTTTAATGTCATTTTTGATCTGGTTAGATGACAAATTGTTAGGAACAAAAAACAGTAGGTTTTTGGAGTGAGAGAAGATGGGAAGACAATCTAAATGGCTGAACAAAGGCTTTCACCATTTGTTTTTGTTTTTGTTTTGTTTTGTTTTGTTTGTGAGGCAAAGGGGTTAAGTGACTCGTCCTGGGTCACACATGTTTCTGACATTGGAGTTGAACTCAGTTCTTCTTGACTCCAGAGCCAGTACTCTATCCACTACACTACCTAGCTGAGCTGGTTTCAACATTTGGGTCATTTAAAAAGAAAATGGAAAAGAATAAGAAAAAATTTCCCAGGTTAAAGTGGGTGTGGGGAGAGAAATCAATTCTGAGATGAATTGGAATAGATTACATGTTTTTTTGGTACCAAACACCCAGGTTTGTATGAACATTTACAAAAATATTACCAACAAAATCTATGAACTCATAGAAAGCTGACTATTGTGACTTAATAGAGAATAGGGCCCAGTCTCAATGTACACTGAGGGGATGCAGTAGCAGGTTCTGGTGCAGCTGGAGTTCTAGGCTTTTCCCAGAGTGCAGAGGCATGGGGACCCAGTTTGAGACCCTCACACACATATTTCAGAATGCCAGGTCTAAGTTGTAGATTCTACCAGCACAAATTTCCTGAAGTGGAAGATGTGGTGATGGTGAATGTACAGTCCATTGCTGAAATGGGAGCTTATATCAGCCTATTGGAATACAACAATATTGAGGGCATGATTCTTCTTAGTGAGCTGTCTAGAAGACATATCCGCTCCATTAACAAACTCATCCAAATTGGCAGAAATGAATGTGTGGTTGTGATTAGAGTGGACAAAGAAAAAGGATATGTCAATTTGTTAAAAAGAAGAATTTCTCCAGAAGAAGCAATCAAATGTAAGACAAATTCACCAAATCCGAAACTGTTTATAGCATACTTTGCTATGTTGCTGAAGTGTTAGAGTACAGCAAGCATGAGCACCTGGATAGCCTATTCCAGAGAACTTCCTGAGTCTCTAATGACAAGTACAAGAGACCAGGATATAGTGTCTATGATGTATTTAAACATGCAGTCTCAGACCCTTCAATCCTGAATGGACTGGATCTGAATGAAGATGAAAGAAGAGTGCTGATTGTTAACATAAATAGGAGCTTGACACCACAAGCTGTCAAAGTTCCAACTGATATTGATGTTCTTATTATAGTTATGAGGGAATTGATGCTGTAAAAGAAGCTCCAAGAGCAGGTTTGAATTATTCCACAGATAATATGCCCATCAAGGTTTACCTGATAGCACCTTCTCAGTTTGTGATGACTACTACAACCCAAGAGAGAACAGAAGGCCTGTTTGTTCTCAATCAGGCTATGGCTGTCATCAAAGAAAAGACTGAGGAGAAGAGAGGTGTTTTTAGTGTTCAAATGGAGCCCAAAGTAGATACAGACACAGATGAAACTGAGCTTGCAAGACAGCTGAAGAGGCTTGAGAGGGAGAAGGCTGAGATGGACAGAGATGATGAAGCTAAAGGAATAGAAGCCAACACTGAAGATGAACTTTTTGGGAAAAGGTGTCCAACTGGAGAAACGCAGACCAGCTCTTTCTGTCTTAGACACCGTAGACTTGAAAGTTTTCCAGTATTGAAAACTTCAAAGCTGTATATTTTGTATATATATGTATGTATGCATATGTATGTGTATGTATAAGCTAGGATTCATCTCCATAGAATTCTAGAAAATCCATAGGCTTTCTTTTGTCTAGTAGAATGTTTTCCTAAATCGCATCCTCTGTCTTGCCAGTCAGCATTGAGAAATGGCAGGGACCATCATTAATTCTATTGTAAAAATACGCAACTGCAGTCACAGGAATAGAAACCACACAGCAAATCAGATGCCATTTGGTCCAACCCAGACCTCTCTATATTTTTGACAAGAGGCCTATAAAGGGGCTTGAAGACCTTTTAACGTGGCCCATTCCAGGACAGCTTCTACCTCTCCATAACTTCCAGTCATTGCTCCTAGTTCTGGCCTCTAAGGCCAAGCAGAGCAAGTCTATTTCCTAGCTAGATGGTACAGTGACTAGAGCATTGGAACTGGAATCAGAAAGCCCTGAGGTTAAATTTGGTCTCAGACACTACTAGCTTGACAATAGGTAAACCACTTAACCACTGTTTGCTTCAGTTTCATCAACTGCAAGGTGAGGAAAATAATAACACCTATCTTACATTGGTGTTGTGAGGATCAAATTGGATGCTTCTAAAGTGTCCGACAGTACCTGGCATTCAGTCGGCATTTAATGAATCCTTTTTCCTTTCCTATTCTATCTTTTTTTTTCCTATTCTATCTTTTAAACACTTGAAGCTAAATACCCTGCCCTGTGTCTTCTCTTCTTTTGGTGAAATATCCTCTAAAAGCATTCATACTTCAATAATATCTCCATGGATCATTATTCTCATCTATGTGGGCATCCTGTCCATCAGCGTAGGCCACACCCTAACCATGCACATTTACCCTGTTTCAGCCTTGCTCACATCCTTCCATAAATCTTCCTTAAAGCATCCACCCAAAATACTGATGGATTTTTTTAGGGCTTTTAGCAATCTGGAAAGACCAAAGCAACACTTGACTTGTGTATTTGTTATCCCTTATTCACTCAACTCTCCTTTTTTTCTATTCACACATATCTCTTATTTTTTGTGTCATTTCTCTCCGATCAGTAAATCACTCTGGATAATGCACTGCAGCCTCTTTATAACTACATGTAGTTTTCTACTGTCCTTTCAATGGTGTGCAATTTTGATGCTTGCAAGATGAATATTACATAATTTAAATGGAGGATGGTCTATGAAAAGTCCAAATGGAAGTGATATTCCCTCCCTCTGGAATAGTTCTGTTTATTAATGGCATTATGGTGACTTCATAGAGTCCTAAAACACCATGGTGCCTCGTCAAGGAGACTTGTAACCACTCAAGCAAGATTGTACTCATCATTTATGTAGAAAAGCAAAGTGGATGAAAAAGGCACATTGCTCAAATTATGACATATAATGGTTTGGCTCTTCATTGATTTCATACCATAGTACATAAGTCTTAGGCAGGTATTACAAATGAATGTTGAGGTTTGATTATCCCATTTAATCATAGTCCTAAAACTGAAGAGGGAGAAGGAGCTGAAATACACTTGGCAATCTATGTAGTACTTTAACCAATCCCAAGCCATTACTTGCAATAAAAACTATAATTTTAAAAATACCAGTAATTTCCTGGCAATATCATGTGCCTACAAATCAAAGAACATTAGTGTCTATATTAAATTAACATTTAAAATTCATGGTTTAAATTGAGGTGATTAGTATGGTGTGTATGTGTGTGTGTGCGTGTGTGTGTGTGTGTGTGAAGTACAGAGAAGTTAATTTACTTTCCTATGGTTGCACAGCTCATAAGTGTCAGAGGTGGAATTTAAAAGCAGATTTTCCTGATTCTAAGTCCAATAATCATCATTAAGCCACATGTACCCTTTATTCTAGCCACACTAGTCTATTCACTCTCTCCTGAACATAATTTGCAAGTATTTACTATGATATTTTGCACATACAATTACCTTCTCCTAGAATTCTCTACCTCTTTGTTCTTCACATATCTGCATCACATACTTTCAGTTTCATTTCATGTCCTATCCTGTCCATACTTTTCAAGAATATTCCAGTCCACAGTGATCTTTCCTATCTCCAAACTCTTGTAGTATTCTTTGACTCTACTATTTATTTAGTTCTTATATATTAACTTAGTTGTCTGTTTAAGTGAATGTTCCTTGTCTTCCCAACTAGATCATTACATCTTTCCAGTTAGGAACCTTCTCTTACAATTGTTTCCAAAACCAGACACTGATAAATAATGACAAACTAATTAACGGCACTCTGTTCTCTACCCAATTCACTGGATTTGATTTTTTAGCACAATTTGGGGATGGTGGTAGAAACAACAAGTTTTAAAAAGCTGATATTTAGTTTAAAAATACACATAACGTTCTTGGGATATAGAGCAGCACAGATTCATCCCATCTATTTCCTTTCTATAACTATCCTTGAATACAGGAACCATGTTCAAGTTAAATTAATATACTGTCCTTTCAATGGTGTGTAATTTTGATGCTTGCAAGATGAATATTACATAATTTAAATGGAGGATGGTCTATGAAAAGTCCAAATGGAAGTGATATTCCCTCCCTCTGGAGTAGTTCTGTTTATTAATGGCATTATGGTGACTTCATAGAGTCCTAAAACACCATGGTGCCTCGTCAAGGAGACTTGTAGCCACTCAAACAAGATTGTACTCATCATATACAATATTTTACAGTACTTCAAATAGAGTAAGATAATAGAGGTAGAGCTGAAGGATACCTTAGAAGTTATGTAGTCCAACCTCCTCATTTTCAGATAGGGAAAATGAGGACCAGAGGGATTAATTGACTTGTCCAAGGTCATATTCAAAGCAAGTAAAAGGGTCACAATTTGGATTCAGGTGCTCTAAGTTATTACTCTTTCCATTGAAACATGTTGCCACATAGGCATTTGAATGTTTGCCTGTAGTATTGTCCACAGTTTTGCATAATTATAAATAATATTTAGAATTATGATTCTTGATCAACAACAGCAAAATTAAGTTATCCTTATCATGCTTTACTTACGAAGGTAGAAAAGTCTATCCACATCATTTCCATAGATTTCAACAAAAAGCCTTGATTTTTTTGTTAGGAATGGGGGCTTAGTTAAGCAGAAATTTAATTTACTCTAATCCCTAAACATTCCAGTTCATTAGGGTTTTATTGCAAAAGGATTATTTATGTATTTTCATTCTAATTCAGAAGGTTCCACTTTACTTCAAAATGAAAACCACAGTGCATACTTAAAACTTAAAAGCACAAGAAATCAAATACATTCTCTTCCTTATTTGGTTATCGCCCCTTTGGTGAGAATATTTGGACACTATTTATAAAGTATTAGGAACAACCAGCAGAGTGCTGAACATTGCCTAGAACAAGAAAAAATCCTTTTACACTTGCTATGTGAAGCTAGGGTAGTCTGTCAATAGTGACATACTCAGAGGGTTCATTTAAGTTGCCAAAGATGTTTGTAGGGTCAGAATGTCATTGTCCCCTGCCTTCATGACTCTTGAAGTCCTGTAGTATCCAACTTAACTAACTCTTCATGATTAGGAAAGGTGATATTAAATTTCATGCAAATTTTGATGAATGTGACTTTTCAGGAAATAGCTTTCCTACCAGGTGAACCAAGATTCTGATAGCCTAATCAGTGAAGTTTCCCCTATTCACTTTATATTTCAAAAATTATTCATAATAGAAGCACTGAAAATGGCCAGTACAGTCACTTTTTATTACGCGCTCTTTACAACACACCTGTGAGTTTGATAAGTATGATGATTCCTGCTATACAGATGGTAGAGCTGAGGTATAATGTCATACAGAAGCTAACTAGCAGAGCAAGAGCCAGAATTTATGATTCCCCAAATCACACATACGCTATAGCATTTGCTATGATATTTGTTCCTGTCCTCTCTTTGATGCTCATGCATGAAAAGCTAAAATGTAATTTGAGTCACTATCCAAAATGTCAATTACATCCTCAGAGTGGTTTCAGGCAGGCCACTTTAACAGGAATATAAACTATATTCATAAACTCAGATTCAAACTCATTTTTTGAAGTAGCCATCATTCTTTTTTCCAGTCTGATTCAGCAATTAAATTACTAATTGGTAAGTTGCTATCTCTAGACAGATGAAAGCACCTGAAATATCCTTTTACACTTTAAAATAGATGTTACATTCCTAATGTGCCCATTCCTGTAACATAAAAGCTAATTTACCCCTTCACCAACTTGATTCTTTTTTCTTTTTTTTAAAATCAGGTTTATTAAACTAAACCATGAACTATTAATGGGAAATATGTTGCTTACAGTGTCATGGGATATGGAATATTTTGGTTCTAAAAGCTAGAGATTTAACACAGGATAAAAGATTTGGAAATATTCTAGCCTGGCCATTCAGGATAATTCACATTTTATGTTGCTAGGGGAGAGAATAGAACATTCAAAAAGATGTTGATTTAATTTGCTTTACTATTAGTGTACTTCCATAAGGAAGGGCAGATGAGGGGAGGGGTAATAATGTAGGATGATAAATGCTAGGTCCTTAGTTGTCAGGCTGCTATAACCCATTTTAGTAAAAAGGTTTTCCTGAAAATTTAAGAGAGATAAAATAATAGTGAGCTAACCTATTTTTTATTCTCTTTTGTCCTTCAAAATTTAAACATTACAGTATCTTGATTAAACAAATTATGTATTATCACAATTACCTTATTTTTTCCATAAGCTTGAGCTCAAAATATAGTTTTATTCCATATATCTTCCTATACGACATGTGCAGAGTCAGACGTTATTTTAAAAATATTTTAAAAGTTCTGTTTACTATCCATGTCATTTGGACTTGTTTTCTGCCAGTTAATGAAGCACAGGGGTTAACCTAATTCATAGGATTCCCATCTGTCATCTCTATAGCAGTGATGGGGCCCAAAATGAAATTCCATTCTTCATTTAATTCCTACAGCTTGACATTACTCAGGTAATCAAGCACAGCTCTTGGGCTTCCCTGTTTTCAGATGAACAAAACGAAGGTCAAGTAACTTGCCCTGGGTCACACAGCAAGGTAGCGTAAGAGTAGGGAATAGAACTATAAAGTCTTGGAATGTTTCAGACATTGCCTAGGTTAGTGAACCATACTTCCTTCCCAGGTAATTGCTTATCCTCGTATCTACTGGGTCACATTTGTTATCTTTTTATTTTGAATAGAATCTAGGTCTATTTTGTTTGTCTGGTAATTATCTTCAGGGGGAATGGAATACAAATTTAAACCTCTCATTAACATGCTGATTAGAAAATTCTCTCAAAGAATCATAAGGCTAAAAGAGACCTCCAGAGATCATCTGGTCCATCCCCCTGGCTTCAGGCATAATTCACCTAAATAATTTCAGACAGATGGGAAACTAAACTTACGATTTCCAGGAAAGCTTCCCCAATATCCCTTGGCAATACTTAGGCATACTTTTTACCACAATGTACAAAATATCTCCCCTTAAAATGATAGATATTAACACACTTTTTAACATTAACCGCAACATATTTAGTGTATATATATATATATATATATATATATATATATCATCAGTCCAATTTCTCTCCTGAGAGATCACATTATGAACCACCTAAGAAACATTTTGAGCTGTATAATTATCTCAAATTCAACATGTCAGTTTCGTTTCCCCCAAAAACCTAACCTTCCCACAAATTCTCCTATCCAGATTCACATTCTCAGTGTCACCTTCAATTCTCTCACTCATCCTATAGTCAGTCATCAAATCTCATCACTTGTATCTCTACATCTTTCCCATATATCCTTTCCTCTCCACTCTCACTCCAAGCACTCCAGGCACCTAGATGATTCAACTCATACAGAGCAAGGTCTACAGCAAGGGAGACTAAGTTCAAATCTAGGCTCAAACACTCACTACCTGTGTCACCCTGGTAATCCATTTAACCTCAATTTGTCTCAGTTTCTTCAAGTGTGAAACGTGAAATTGTGAAATCATAGCACCAGCTTCACAGGATTGTTGTGAGGATTAAACGAGTTAATATTTGTGAAGCATTTACCATAGTCACTGGCATGTACTAGGTGTTTAATAAATGTTTACTTCCTCCCTTCTGAACCTTAGCATAGGTTGCCTTTATTATATATTGGATCTTTCTCTCCCTCATGCTTCTCCATATTCCATACTGTCCTCAATGCAACTGGCAAAGCAATTTTCTGCACGTATAGCCGTGTGACCCTTCCCTCTGTTCATTAAACCTTACTAGCTCCCTACCACTTCTAGGATCAAATAGAAATCCCTCTGTTTGCCACTTATCAAGCTGGCCTCTTTTTACCTTTCCATTCTTCTTGCACATTACTCCCCTTGATGCATTTTAGTCAAATTGGTCTCGGGGCTGCCTCTCACACACAACAGGCCAATTTCTCATTTCCATGCCTTTGTATTGGACGCCTAAAATATACTCCTTCATCTCGTTTGCCTCTTGGAATTGCTGTTTTCCTTCAACACTCAGCTCAGAAGCCACCTTCTCTTTGGGGTTACTTGATTCTTTCCAGTTGCTAATTCTCTCCCAATATTACATTGTATCAATTCTGTATATACTTATGTAAGTGCATATTGTTCCCCATTGGAATGTAAGTTCCTTGAGGGTAGCCAGGGTTTCACTTTTAAATCTTTAATCCCAGAATTACTGGTACATAATAAGAGTTTAAGAAATGTTTGTTGACTGATTGATTTGTATGACTTCTCAAAGATTACTAATACTTTTTATGCTACTTAGGAATATAAAGACATTCTGTTATTTAGCATTTTGTTAGCCTAAAGCTTATTACTAGGCAGCTTTAAGTTCTTGTGTCAGATCCCCAAATCCTTTAACTAATGCAATATTTCCCATCATATTTAATCTATGAAATCCTATTGCCTTTCTTATATGTATATTAGGAAGTGACTTCTCTGTTGGTTTATGTGTTTAGAAGCTAGGTTTATAGCCAAGCTTTCCCTCCAAGTCTTTTTACTTTTACTTTTTGGGGTTTTTAGTTTTGTTTTATTCACGTGAGCTTGTCTCTAGTTTCCATACTCATTCTTGGACTGTTCTTCTTCCTGCAGCACAAGTCATCCACATTCTGCTTGAATTGAGATATTTGGTGGTCTGGTTATTTATATGGCCAGAATGTTTTCTGTAGGGGGAGGACTAACCTCCCTACTTAGATTTCTTAGATCTCTTTCCCTCAAATATGGAAACCAAGAATCTTCTCCATTTGACTCTGTCCTATCCTCTTCTGCCCTCTCTCATCTCCAGTTGCTCCTCCCACGCCCCACCCCCCAACCCATCACATAGCTGAAAATAATCAGTATCTTCTGCCTTTTGTGTGGTGTGATGGGGATAAAAATTGAGTCACTGCCATGGGGAAGAGGTCAGAGACACTTCTCCCCTCCTCTCCATAGAAGATGCTGAAATACTGGCTCATGCAGTATTTATCTTTGCTACATCTAATACCTGATATGGCCTAAGGATGAGGATATTGAGAGGAATCTCTAATGAGGTTACCTTGCATGGTGCTTTTTCTTCTGATTTTGTGGGTTCAGCTTTAGCTGAATAACAATGAATGAAAATGCATTTATTGAGCACTCCTAGGAATTCAGGAATTGTGCTAAGTTTTAAATATAAAATATTAAATAAAATCAGCAAGAGTACCTGTCCTTAAGAAGCTTACAGTGTTATAGTTACTTTATACTTGTATATTTCCTGGGGAGGGAGTATTTAGATTTTTGTAAGTAGTTAAATTTTGGAAAGTAAGTAGATTTTGGAAGTAAGTTAGATTTTTGGAAAACATCTAATTCATAGTCTTGCTGATCATGTGAACTTTAATTAGAATATGAATTACAAAACACTGTTTTTTGTAGGATCTTTGAGGGCAAGAACCCAGTCTTACTTCCTCTTATCTTTGTAACTTACTCCCTTCCCTTCCCCTCCCCCCCCCCCAGCATAGACTGGTAAAATGTAAAAAAAAACCTCTTCAAGATCCCAAATTATTTATTTCTTTGTGAGTGTTTCCTTTACTGATATAAATCCTAGTTATTAGTCTTTGAGAGCTTGGTCTTACTTGAAGCCTTTCAAACTATATAGAGTCTGACAAGAGCTTGTATTACACGCTTAGCCTCTGAGAACCCAGAGTAACCTCCACATGTGATGCAGCATTAGAATAAGATTTCTGATGAAAGTATGACAATGTAATGGTTTTCAAGGTTTTCAAACATTTTAAGAATGTTTAAATTTTGCTTGCCATCATGAGAACTCAGAGATACTTCACTTATTTGGGAATTGTCAAATAATAGTTTGCCAAGCTTTCTTTAAATTGGTTTTTACTTTCCACTGCTTCTGCTTCAGAAGATAGTACTTATAATTATCCATCATACTTTTTCATAATGTTTGAAAAATAAATCTACATTCTAACCTCTCCATTTGGCAAGTAAATGAAGTCACCTGTTTACTGACTAAGGTGTTACTCATTTCTTACTTGTGACAACTAGCTTACAAATTTCCAGATAAAATTAATATACCCAGAATCTATGTAATTTCTGTTATGCATTTCTCATTTTTGCTTTTTAACTACTTGTTTAAATAATCCAAGTTTTAATCATTCCAACTGTACACATACATTTTTCCCATTATTCTTTCTTCTTTAAAAAAAAAAAACTCTGTGGGGCAGTTAGGTGAATAGAGCACCTGGAGTCAGGAGGACCTGAGTTCAAATTTATCCTCAGACACTTAACACTTACTAGCCATGTGACCTTGGGCAAGTCACTTAACCCCAATTGCCCTACTCTCCCCCCTCCAAAAAGCAATAATAATAATAATAATAATAATAATAATAATAATTCTGATCTTACCTCTAACAAATTGGTGGACTAACAACACAGAGAACTGACTCAGGAATAATTCCGACATCAACAACAAATCTTTTCCTGTCAAAATGACATCTATTCCAATATTTTATGGTATTGCTTGGTGCTTGCTATGTTTGAAACAATTATGATACAGAAATGTGAAGTTTCTATGAAATCTATCATTCTTTGCAGGTTCTCATTTCTTATTCCTGGACAATCCTTTTCCATATGTTTCCCCTGAGCTGCACCTTTTCATACCTTTTGTATTAAAGGCATCAAATATCAAAGTTCATGCTGATTTGATTTATTGGGTCTTACTAAATTGTCTGGATGAAAGAAATGATATCAACACGGACCATAATAATTTCAACAGGAAGTTAAAACCAAAAGTTAATTGCCACAACAAAGAGATCAAAAGAGCCCAGAAAACTCCTTAGAGAGCAAACATCTAATTCATAGTTGTATAGGAAGAAAACAATGGCTATATTGCTTTCAGACAATTGCAAAGTTCTTTTACTGATCTGAATCTTCTTGTAAAGATAAAGGTCCATCTTTTCAGCACTAACATATCATCACTATTGCTATGTGGGCAGCAAGACATGAAACATGGCTAACACTGAAGAACTAAAAATCAGTACCACACAAAGGACAATATACACGATGGCGGGCAGGATACAACCTAAAGCCAACAAGAAACTCCACAGAAGAAAGTGAATATGAAAATATATTCTAGGAAAAGAATATGGGCTAGCACCATGGAAATAGTAAGGGATGACAGATAGATTGTCACAGCATTCAGGTGAATAACAGGAAGGCCTTTAACATTCTGGTAATGAATTTTAAGAAGAAAGGACAAGAATCAGACAAGATGAGCAGGCAAGGATGACTTTCAATCTATATCATTTGATGGAACCCCTGAGTCAATATCACTAACCTATCTGAATATTTTTTCAGTAACCATAACATTCCAAATTAAAAAAGAAAATTCCTATATCTTTTGCATGAAATAAAGTTACAAGTTTTTCTTTTCATTTAATGATCTTTGGAGTTGTAATGAGAAACCATTTAGATATATCTTCAACTGGGGCCCATGTTAAATTGGCTACTTTACATATGGACTGAAAGTACAGTGCGTTTAAATAAATGATCAATATTTATGTATTATTTCTGTATCATGTTCTCTAGAATTCTCCCTCCATGTTTTCCCATTTATTACCAATAGAACGTGATTGCTATTTGAATCTGTTTCTGTTAAAGAGAATAAAATGCATTGTTTCATATTTAGGTTCATTCGTATTTTGTATGAAAGTGGTTATACGTTCTATTAAACAGTAAACATAAATAAATATTGTGGTATGCCAGAGGGCATAAACTCTGGCTTGATTTACTCATCTACAACTCAATCAGGGTACAATCTAGTTTATTTTTTTTTAAATGATCATATTGCTATATATTTCAAATGGTCTTTGAACTGTTTCAGTGATGTCTAAACATCTTTATTCAATATATTTGGTCTTTAAAAAAATTCAATAAGTACCTGCATAGCTGTCCATTAATATTTACAATAGCATCAACTTTCTTTTGGAAATATTTTAAAGTAGCAAAAACTAAAAACCCAAGACTATATGGGGCAGGTTTTGAATCCATATAAATGTCCTTGATTTTTTAAATCATATTTGAACACCATAATTTTTGCCTGATACTATAAAATATCTAAACATCACTGGACTCATTTTGTAATACAAAAAAAGTATATATGCTTATCTAGACACATCAAAAACTCATTGCAGGGCTAATTCTACCTATATAGGTATAATATAGAGATGCTTAAATAGCTTGATTTTGGTAACTTAAGGTTCCCCCCCTCAAAAAAAAAATCACTCCACAAAACCACTCATTGATGCTTGAAATTCCTTTTATTTGTCTTTCATTTCTCAATGAGATAAGGTTCAATAATGCTATACCTAGGTAACACACTGACTTAAATTCACTTTAAGGAGTACATGGCTGATTGCAGACTATCTTAAGAGGAACTGGACCAAATAAAAAGAGAAAAGTAGGAGGAAAAAGCTCATAAAATGAAACAGCGAGATTAAAAATGAGTTTTGCCTACTTCACACAGAAGGGTACATGTTTTAAAAAAAGCTACATAAATGTAGTTATTATTTGTCACAATGTTATCTAAGTCTAGTCTTGTCTCACAATATTCAGTATAGAGTAGAATCAGTATAAGGGCGTTAGTGACTGGAGTAACATGAAAGAGCAGGCAAAGATGAATTAGCAGGGATTTGAATTTAACCAAACCAAGAAGAAAAAAGTGGAACAGACCCACATAATGTGCTAAATCATGAATTTAACCTAATGCAAATACGTACGTATGTGCATTTTGCGTATATCTTTTCTAAACTACAAATTTAACCAGTTTTTTTCCCCTCAAAAAGACATTTAATGAACCAGTTTGAACCAGTACTGAACCTATTTTCTAAACTACTGAATCAGAACAAAACTAAAAGCTCAAACTACCTCACTATTGAAATGACATTCTATTCACTTCCAGTTCAGTTATACGGTCGTTTTGCCTACAAAACTAGCTCACAACATAGAGCAGAGTAATGAAACACTGATCAATCAAGCAAGCATTTATTAAGTGCCAACTAAGTGGCAGGCACTGTGCTAGGCACTAGGGAAAGCAATGGGCCCTGCAGTTCCTTGTACTGTCTGAACATGTGACAGATGCCCTGGTGTCTTAATCTACTTTCATCTCTCTAGAATATTTAATATATGGGGAATTTTCCTTGGTTGTGTCAGGCTTACTTTCTGTCTATTCATTGGTCCATTGTGTTCATCATTCACTTTTGCTAGGTCTTTAGACACATCCACTTTGTGTTTGGCACTGTAAATGATGGGGTTACAAAAATTATCCAGCTCCTTGGATTTCACAACTATTTCCACTATTTTCACCACGGGATCTTGAGTGAGGCTTAATTGTTCTGTGCATTCATCTTACTGTTCAACCAATTCACCCAGGCCATTGCCAGTCATCTTGACTTGAATCTTGCCACTGGACTTTGATGAGTATGCAAGAGAGAGTGAGGTTTATGACTGAGCAACTCTGTTTCACTTAAATCCAAATCATGTAATAAGTCAGGATATCACCCTGTCATTGGTCCTTGACAGAAAAGATTTAGACCCCTATTTTATTCCAAACATCTCCAATCTGTATTAATCAATTTGATATGTTTCCATAAGGGTAGCGAATATAAGTTCTGTATATTAGGCCCCAGAACTATTAACTGCAGATTGTAATTTCACTTGCCTAAACACAAGAATGCTGACAAAGATATCTCCATCGTGTTTAGTTTAAATACCATTTCCAAAACCAGAATTATAGAAAACTTTGGATAAGTCCCGAAAATTTGTTTTTCGTATCTCTCTACTATCCGTACCATCTCCTCTTACCCAGCATGAGTAGGAACCCATCCATATTATGATCACTTAGTTAGGGGATATGTCCCATGCTTTACCCAACTCATGACCCCTGTTTTTGGCCCTCAAGATCAAAGTCTGTCAAACAACATGATCTTGTATTTTACTTTTCCTCTTTTGAGTGCCAGTGTTTCAAACTCTATAAAAATAAGATCCTGGGGACCAGTGGGCATCTCAGATCATGAGGAAAATCTGAGGTCCACTTCATTAGAGAGGCCTATGGATGCAAAATACTTTTGGCTTGGAGCTCTGCTTCTGAATTCAAATCCAAATCCTAGTCTGTGAAATTCAGATTCAGTCAAAGGGCCATACTTGAAAGACCTAGAGGGCTACATGTATCCTCGAGGCCACAAGTTCCCCACTCCCAAATTCTAGTCCATCACTCATATCATTTTATTACTTTCCTTCCTTCCCATTCTCAATCTTAGAGTGATCCATTTCAACTATACACTGTCCTCAATCTTTTCATCGTTGCCCCCTTGTTCTTCCACTATACACTCCCTGACAGTCTTCAATCCAAGGCTATCTTCATTATTTGCCTCCTCCACTCTGATTTCTGAGTTGCTGATTTCTCCTTAAAGAAGTCACACAACAACCCTGGTGACTGGATCCAACTATTATCCAATAACAAATGGACATACCATTCCTTCATTCTTCTCTAATTGGCTCCATATCATACTTACCGTTATCAGCTGTTTCAAACTTTCTCCTCTCTCTTGGTAACAACACGAACCCTGCCCACTTCTCTCTTGACATGAACTTAAAACCAACTCTTCTGAGAAATAGATCATCTGTTATGAGTATTTTTTTTACAATCCAAACTTCTGTACATTTTTACATTTTTTTTATCTCCTTTGATCACATAGGGTTAGGTGGGCCTCCTTCTCTCTTAGTGAAACTTTCTGCCTGGGCTCTCAACCCCATGTTCTCCTTTCTTCTTCTGTTTGCTACATCAATCCCTTCCTCTTCCTCATCTTCAATCTTTTCCTCTTTAGGGACTTCTTCCCTACTGCCTACAAATTTACTCATATTTTTCTGAATGTTAAAAAGAGCTCTCTCAATAGTTAACAATGACTCACTAAAGGCTAAGGCATAGAATCATGATCTAGGGATAGAAGAGTCCTTAAATATCTAACCCCAGAGTTCTGAATCTCATTTTCTGTATGTATTTCAGGGGATCTATGAACATGGATGTGAAAAAATAGGTGCATCATTATTTCCTTTATAATTGTTTTTCTTTGTAATCCTGTAACCAAACACCATATTTCATACATGGTCTGACTGTGGCAGAGTTCAATGAGCCCATCATCTCCACATCACAGCCCAAGATAGATTTTTCGATTTTTTATTTTGTTTTGACTACCCCAACACACCATTGACTCATAATGAGCTTGCTGTGTACTACAATCCCCAGATCTTGTTAGATTCTGAAGAGTATTCCAGACTGTCAAAATCTTTAGGGATTCTGACTTAGCACATTAGCTGTATCTTCCAGATTTCTGTGATCTCTGAATTTTTTTAAATCATGTCACCCATATTTTTATCCAAGTCAATGAGAAAAATGTTAAGCAGCCCAGGGACATTAGTTGCTGTGGCACTTATTAGAGACAACTGGCCAAGCTGATGTGAAATCAATGATAACTCTTTGGGATTAGTCATTCAATTTCAAATCCAACTACATTTACCATTGTCTAGCCCACATTTTCCCTCATCTTTCCCATAAGAATGTTATGAGGGATCTCATAAAATACCTTGCTAAAGATCTAGGCAAATGATCTCTAAAACAACCTCTTGGTCCATCAGTTTAATATTTTCAAATAGATCTATGTGTGATCTCGTCAATGTACATATTCTTTCCAACAACAGAGATATTTCATTAATGTAAGAAACGCTTAGTTTGAGTTGACATGTTCTTGATAATTTTTGTTGTTTAGTCATTTCAGTCATGTCCGACTCTTCACAACCCCTTTCTGGGTCATTAGAATTTAGGTATTAGAATATATTCATTATACCTCATGTTAAAACTACTGGTTTTATTGTAATCTTCCTATAATAAGGCATTTCAGAGTCTTTTAGTAAATGTCTCTAATTCTAGTAGATATATTGGAGTGTTTTGCCATTTCCTTCTCCAATTCATTTTGCAAATGAGAAAACTGAGGCAAACAGGGTTAAGTAACTTGCCCTGGGTCACACAGCTAATAAGTATCTGAGGTTGGATTTGAACTCAGAAAGATTGAGACTTACTGATTCCAAGCCCAACGTTCTATCCACTGCATCACCTCATTTATAATTCCTTGTAATCAATACTTCTTTTCCTAGATGTTTACTGATGTCTTAATGCACTTAGGAAGGTTGGGAATACTAAAAATCCAGCATAGAGAAACATGGAGTTTACAACAAGACAGTAAAATAAGTTAATTTTATTGAGAGGAAATATTCACAAAGGGGGTGATCAGGGAGGTTGGACATAGGACAATTTGATAGGGTCTGAATAGAATTGAGCATTTTACTGGGGCCTTTTTCCCCAAACCAGTAAAGTCTGGTGGGATTTTATAGGTTCTTATCCGTCTAGTGAGTTTGACACAGGGTCAAGGGATCAGGGAGTCCAGGAGCCCCAATAACCAAAATCCCTGGAAAGCAGTCTGGAATGAATTCATGAACTGAAGCATTCTCTAAGTCAAGGTGGCAGAGATTTATTGTTATGCTATATAGCGGGCAAGAGTTCTTAGGGAACATGAAACCTTAGAGGGTATGGTTTTTATAGGATATTTTATAGTAAAACATGTGCCGATTATGTTAACTAGATGAGTCAGGGTAGGATTAGGGATGAGTTAAGGAGCAGTCAGTTCTCAAAGGAACATACACTTTTAAAATCTACTGTGCAGGTATTTTACCCAGAGTTCAGTGGGAAATAGCCCAAGGTGGGGCTACGTGGAGGTGTCGTTTTAGGCTTGAAACATCACTAAGTCAGCTAGCAGTCAGTGCTGACCAAGCTGCCACCCATCAACATCATATCTGACAACATAGATGTTGGGAGTATATGTATATCCCAAGCTAAGGATAGATTTAGGATGTATATAATGTGCTAGGGAGTATACATATGACCGAATCTAGGACACATAAGTATGACCCAGCACACAGCTGCTTTAGCCAGTACACAGTACACAGTCAAATTACTAAATTCTATAGGTGCAGCTGGCTACTGTATGAGGAAGAGAGGTAAGTATTTTGTTAGGGTATGCTGCCCTTGAGCTAGAGGGAAACTGTCTGAGACAAGTGTTATGAGGCTAGGGAGAAATGTGATTTTGGAACGGGACGAGATTTTACAAACTGGGGTACAAGCACAGGTACCCAAGCACCCCATCAAGTTCAGGTACTGGAGGAAGGGAAAGGAGAATCTGGTGTTGATTGATGTTAGGGGAAGAGGTATGGGAAGGGGATCCTAGTTGATATGGCTGTCGACAATGGAGCCTTCGCTTCCCCTCATCTCAGTCTCTTCTTAAACCCTTAAGCTCAATCTTCCAACCTCAACATTCCACCAAAACTCCTTGCTTCAAGTTACCAATGATCTCTTAATAGCCAACTCCAATGGCTTTTTTTAATCCTCATTTTTCTGAACCTTTCTGCAGACTCTGACTCTCGATTTCCTTCTCTTTAGGTTTTCAGTATATCACCCTCTCCTGGTTCTGCCACTTATCAGACCATACTTTTCAGTCTCTTTGGCTGGATCCTTATTTAGGCCACATCCTCTAACTGTAGTTGTCTCACAGGGTTCTGTCCTGGACTCCCTTCTCTTCTCCCTCTCTATTACTTCATTTGGTGATCTCATCGGCTCCTGAGGATTTAATTATTATCTCCAGGCTGGTCATTCTTAAATCTACCTATACTGCCCTAAGCTCTCTGCTGACCTCCAGTTTTGAAACTCAAACTGCCCTTCAGATATCTCAAATCAGATGTCCAGTAGACATTTTAAACTTGACATACTGAACTCACTGACGTTCCTTCTAAACCCTGCTGCCCCCCCCAACTTCTCTATCATTGTCAAGGGCACTTCCACCTTCCCAGTCACCCAGGCTTAAAACCTAGAGAGATGAACTGTTTGTATATAACTTGTTTGTACATATTTCTTTGCTTACTGTCTTACCTATTGGATTTTAAGCTCCTTGAGGGCAGGGACTGTCTTGGCCTCTCTTTGTATCCCCAGCATATTTAATAAATGCTTATTAAACTACAGACTGTTTGGATTCCCCACAGGTGTGGGCCAGTACTGCTGGACTTCAAGGGTTGTGAACTCTGCCCCACCATGCTAACCAAAGAAGATACTGAGGTCATTACAACTACCCCACTGTTCTCATGTACAATACATTCTAGAATTTTGCTAGAAATCAAAACAAAGCTCACTGGCCTGCAGTTGACGGGCTTAGGGTGGTTTGCCATACTCCTATGACAAATATTGCTTGTATCCACCTCTATCCTCTTCACTAAAAAGCTCTCTATTATATGCTTCCATACTCTAGTTCCTAGATTTCCTCACATGGGCATTGTTTTAAAAATGCAGAACTACATTTTACACTAGGTACAAAATACAGCCTCAGTAATTTCTTTATATTAGAAGCATTCATTTTTTTTCATTTCTAAAGATTAGTATAGTTCTTTATGTCTGCATATAGCAAAGCTGCTCACAGGTGCATCAACAATGTGATGTAGTTTATGACATCTTCCTTTGCCAAAACCTACATGTACTTGACTGTGAATTTCAGCCTTGGAAATCTCATACTTATTAAGATTTTAGACTTAAATAGAATCCACACTTTTAACGACTTACTGGGAATGATGGAGCCCTGCTTTTTGCTCCTGCTGTGTGCACTTTGTGTGGGTCTTACATCTGGTTGCCACTGAGGGTATTGGCACCTTCCCAACCAATACATTACAATCAGTGGGGGGTTGTCTATAGAGGCCATAAAACAAGAGTGACTACAGCTGGGATAAGTACTCATGAAATAGCTTCTTGACTCATTCCTTTGAAGACAATTGTGCTATCTCTGCACATGCACATTAAGCTAGCCCTAGTTTAGTATTTTCCGCCCCCCTCACATAGCCCCACCACACACACACACACACACACACACACAGAGTCAGAATATGAGAAGAAAAGTCATTACACATTGTATTCTGCTATAAGTCATCATAAGAAACTTTTCCATGAACAGATTGATTGACAATTCTCAGTGGTAGTAGTATTATGGGAGGCCCTGTGGGCCATATTATCTGGCTTTTCCTGTCTTATTAAGGCAAAAAAAAAGTAGGGTAGCAAACTTCGATTTCCCTCAAATGCTTAAAAAAACCTGTGAGACATGATTTATCAATCCAGAGGTACCTGATATTATTGACACCACAACGGGAGTGCCTTTCACATCAGTACTCATGTATCTGTGGGAGAAATTATCTGAGATACGAGAGCTAGCATTTTCAAAATTTTTTTCAAACAAGAATTATAAGTAGGAAAGTAACACTAATAAAATGGTTAAAATGTAAATATTTGATCTGATGGTTCCCCTTCTATATTAATGTAGAGTTTTAAATGATTTAATATTTTTCTGCTTTTCTAAGTTGTAAAAACTTTCTCTTCCTTTTTTTAAAAATAGGTTACCCATGCAGTGCATAAGTGGGCAGTGTTGAGTTAAATAAGTTAAAGTCCACTCAAAGTAATCATTATGTTTTTCCTACCACTGAATTAAATGCCATTCAGAGATTTCAAGGCAGCATGTTGTAGTGACTAGAGTGATATAATCAGTGCCAGGAAGACCTGGGTTCCAATCTTGCATCAGACAATCTGTGAGACCTTGGGGCAAGACTGTGTTTTTCTCTTTTTTTCCCCTCAAATACTAGGGGATGGAAAACACAGATGAGCACAAAAGCAGTCAAAATAACTCTGCCTCTCCTGTAGCGCTTCTATCTACCACTAGGGAACCATACAGTCCTCCAGATTTATAGTACTCTCCAGTGAACTACCCCAAAAGAAGAAATGTGTCTTTCTTCAGCGGTAAGCAGAGGACCATAATAGCGACAATCTCATAGGGCTGTTTTCAGGATCAAGAGATGATAGATAAAAACGAGCCATTATTATTCATATCATGATGCATTTCGATGTGTCCGGCACATCATAAGCACTTTAAAACATTACCAAAAAATAATTGGGTTTTTATTTAACCTGGCTTTTGTATAGTTCTTTAAGGGTTACAACGTGCTTTACAAATAATCTGTTGTTTAGCAAAGAGCTTAATGCTGAATCAAACACTTCCCCCCCTTCACAACTCGAAACTAAGGTCCTAAGTGATTAATGACTTTCCCAGGTCAATAGAGGCATTAAGTAGCAGAGTTAGGTTTGGAACCTCCGATTCTAGAGTCCATGCCAACCCCCGCCCCCCGCATTGTACCACTCCTTAAGTTAGGGATTCAAATGTGTCTTTAACAGAAGGCGGGGAAAAAAAGAGGAATCTGGGTCACACAATCAAACCACTTACACAGCCATCAAAATGGAGGTACTCTGGGATACAAGAGATTTCCCAGGCTTCTTCTTGGCTCTTAAAAGTTACCTGAGAAAAGTACCTGTGGCCCTTTCACCTTGGCTAAGCAGGCTACCTAGGCCGTGGAGGGACAGTGACATCTAGGACCGGACCAAGTTGGAAGCATTTGCACTAGTGTTTTGTCTTTGGCAGTGTGTGTGTGTGTGTGTGTGTGTGTGTGTGTGTGTGTGTGTGTGAGAGAGAGAGAGAGAGAGAGAGAGAGAGAGAGAGAGAGAGAGAGAGTGAATATGAGAATATGGGATTGCCTGCCTCGAGGGAAAGAAAAGGTGATTCCAGGACTGCCCGCTTTCCGAAGTGTCCACGGAACACATTTTTAGCTTCACTCGGGTCTGAGCACACACGAGGAGGAAGCAAAGGCAGACACCAGCAGCGCGCGTCCACAGCCGCAGCCGCAGCGCCCTCTCTCCCCTGCTCAGTCTCCCTGGCATCCGAGGCGCCATGCAGCGCCATCCTGCCAAGCCCACAGGCTCTGCGCAGTCCCGAGGTCGCAGAGGGGCTGGGAAAGGAGGGGCGGGACTAGCAAAAGGAAGGGCAGAGTCCGGGCCCCTTCAGCGTCAGCCTCGCCCCTGCGCAGGCTCTGCAGCTTGAACGCGCAGGCGCTAGGGAGGGGAGACGGACTTCTTAAAAAAAAGTGTTTGCTTTTTTTTTTTTTTGGTCACCTGAGCTCCCTGCTAGGCGACAGCTGAGGGCCCCGGCGGTGGAGACCCAGCACCACACCCCTGGCGGTCTGGGGTACTAGTGGCTCCTCTTACTACCCCCCCGCCGGTTCTTTCCCTTCCAAGGTCCCCCGGACTTCTCTTCTGTCCTAGCTACCACTTGCTTGCCAGGGGCGGGGGTCTGTGATAATGGCCTCTCTTTTCAAGAAGAAGACAGTAGATGGTAAGTTTGGGGGCCTGAAGCTGGATGCTGGGGTCCGCCTGTATCCCGACTGGCCCTGGGGGAATGGACGGGTGAGGGGCAGTCGGTACTTCCTGCTCCTGCGGCTGGAGGCGGGACTAGTGCTTCCACAAGTGACTCCCCACATCTGTCCAGGGTCATCCTGGACAGCCTCCCACTAGATGATAGCCAGCCCTGGATTTGTGGGTGCCTGTAGAGGAGAGTGAGATCCGCTGTTTGCCGACATTTCTACCACTTTAGGTTTTATGGTTTTACTTAATTAAAAAAAATAATAAACGTTTAACTTTCCCTCCTCCCCCACTGGAAAAAGGGAGGGGAGGGAAATCTAGTAACAGATAAACCTGTTCAAGCAAATGAAATTCCCACATTGGTGAAGTCCAAAATTTTATTTATAATAATTACATATAATATCGGTATATCGCTTTGTCTTATTGCACAGTATCTGGCACATGGTAGGCACTTAATATATCGTGTGTGTATGTGTGTGCATATGTATATTTATTTATTATTGTTACGTGCTGTATGGATTCTACGTATTTGTGCGTTTGTGTTAAGTTTGTTTACTCTTGACCTTTGGGCTGAACTGCTTCAGGAAATCAGTACAGGAAGTGAGAGAGGAGTGTTCTGAGTCTGCTTTTTAAAACTGGGCCATTCTTTAAGTTGGTCTCAAATAAATGCTTGTGGAAGAGCAGTCTGGTTGAGCAATAGGTTACTTACTTGATGCTTAAAATTTGGATCCCTTCAAAGTAATGGCTGTGTCCACCTTATTATATTCTCCCATATTTTAAAAGAGGCGTCAGAGTTTCGTTATGACTCTATTACGGACTTTATTAGGATATTATGCCTAGTCATACTTCCTTGAAAGTTATAAAGAGGTTCTTTTTAAACATATATTAGTAATATTTCAAGTGGTTGACATAGGAAAAAATGAATATGTACACTGTTCTTGTCTATGTTAGTATTTCATGTACTATTCATTAAACTCTGCTTGAATTTTAATTGGTTATTAACAGCAAACCAGTTTTTAAATTGTTAAACTTTTTTTTTTTACTTTTGGTTTCAGGAGAAAAACTGATAACCTGTTTAATTCTGTGAAATTTAACAGTTATACAACACCTGTTACTTGCAAAGACCTTGAAAAATGTTTTCTTAAAAATACTTCCATTTAATAAATTACCTTGTTTAAAAAACTTTTTATAGGTAACAGCTCCCCTGGCATTATGCCAGAACTATAAGAATATTTTGAAATCTGTAATAAGCTTATTCTTTTACATGCTGTTGTAGTAGGACCAAGAATCACTTCTTTGTGAAGTGTCTACTCAGCTTCACTACAAAAGAAGCAATGGTATTTAGACAGTGGTTGGTACAAACAGAATGTTTTGTCCAGATCTGGAAATAATTCGTTTATTCTCCTGTGGACATGTGTATCTTGTTTTTTTGTTCAGATGTCAGCAGAATCATGATTTCTCACCACTAAGATATAATATCTTCTACCATTCATTTATTTCTTAACCATATGTTCAGAACGATTGCAGTATTTTACCAGTTTTTTGGCTAACTAAAAGTTATATATTTGGTATGGATTGTCAACTTAAAATTGGAATACTTAATTATGCTTAATGTTAAAACTATTGATTTTGTTATAGTCTTTCTCTAATAACACATTTCAGAGTCTTTTAGTGAATGCCTTTAATTCTGGAAGTCAGTTAGCATTGTGCAATGCTGTAGGTTTGAGGTTTCTGATTTGTTTGGATTATGAATATTTAAGAATTTATTGTGTATAAAGATAAGAAATGAGTAAAAATTTTAATAATTTTCAGCAGATAGTATCCATCATATTTCTTACCTGGATGGTTATAACCTTAGTAGAGTTTTCCTTATAAATATTAGGACATGTTTACATAGGTGTTTTTTTATATTAATTATTTAAAGGTACTTAAATATCAATTTATTGTGTACATTGCTCAGCTGCACCGTTCTTTTGATAGCTTTTAGGGAGTCTTATCAAGTAGAAAAAGAGGGAAGAAGTAGCCAGTGAGGATACCAATTGACAATAAGATTGTGCATTGAGGAAACATTCCATTGTCACTGAATTCATTATTCTATAGCTGATGCTGTTTCTTCTAATATCTGTTGATGAAAAGGTTTTAGTGATGTTTCTGTGGCACTGTTTTGTTCTTATATGTTAATAAATTTAAAATCTATGGTTAGATTAGCATTCTAAGTTTAAAATCATCTATCTCATACTTATTTCAAATAACTATTAGGATAGCTATTTGACAACGTTTCCCTGAATAATCACCTCAAGTTAGACTGTTAACACCATTCTTTTTTCTTTCATTACTTGATATAGTGTTTTTTCAATGTATTTCTTCCTAGTTTTATTTTAATTGTTTGTTTTTTTCCTTTCCCTGAGAGATGACACGTGTTCTGGCTAAGCAATAATGAGGCTATATATTATTCTCTTTAATGCCGCTTTATACATTTCTCTTAGATAAATCCTTTGACTCAATGATTATTGATCATAAGAACCTTTTATTGCATGCTCTCTTTTCATCTATTTCAACTGTAATGAAGTCCTGATATATAATTTGTAGTCACAGTGTGATATAATTTACATGTTTACGTGTCTAGAAAGAATTTGAATCTTTTTTCTTTCACTTGATAGATATATAATAGATCATTAAAGAATACTGCTATTGCAAATTAAACAAAATATTCTACAGTTACTAGATTAAATATCTATAATTTATGTTAATTCATTTTTGATATGAAAATGAATTAACCATCTCACCTCACTGATAATGAGAATAACACAATACCAAATACTGGGTTTTTTTGTTTGTTTTTTTAATTGGGAAATAAATTTAAAGACTTTATGTGCTAGACATATCTTTCTTTTCCTTCAATGAACTGATGACCTATTTTTGCAGCTAAGTATGAAGCTGTAATTCAAGATGCCATTAGTATTTGTCATACTGACATAACTGACAAATTACAGGAATACTTTTTTTTTTAATTTTTTTTCTTTTTGCTTTTTGGAGGGCAGTTGGGGTTAAGTGACTTGCCCAAGGCTAGTTTTTGTGTTAAGTGTCTGAGGCTGGATTTGAACTCAGGTCCTCCTGACTCCAGGGCCGGTGCTCTATTCACTGTGCCATCTAGCCGTCCCTACAGGAATACTTTTATGCACTACCTATGTGTTTTAGGATTTTGAAGTACTGTTTGTCTTTGGTACATCATTCTCTTCTCCACTGAGTGTTTATTTCTACTGGAATAAACTGGACCTAGAACTGACCATGTAATTTCATTGGTAATAGGAAAATCCAGACTATCCTCTGCAAATTTATAGTCTTAGAAAGTTGTCTAGGGGACTGAGTGGTTAAATGACTTGCCCAAAGTCATTGTCTCATAGTGTATGGCCCTAGAGTTTGAATCCCAAGTCTTGCTGGCTCCAAGGCCAGCTTTTTGTCCTCTGTACAATGCTGCTATTCATATTCAAATTAGAAATTACTTGCATAATAAAACACCTACTATGTCCCAGGCACTGAGATACAAGCATAAAGAATGAAACTCCTTGCAAGGAATTTACATTCTACTAGAGGGCACAGCAAGTGCATATTCAAAAAATACAACATAAACATGAACTTCATAAATACAGATATGGAGTCACAAAGAGTCAGACACAACAGAAAAATGACTCAACAACAACAAATAGAAATATATGCAAAGAATATATGTGTATATGTATACAATTATACTAGTAACTTTTTCAATATTGTATAGTACAAAACATTTTTATAAAGTCGAAATAAAATTCTCACAGTATTCATGTAACTGGGAGAAGGAGAGAAATAGTAACAAACTCCATTCTAAAAAGGGCCCCAACAAGTGTACTAGTTATGGCAATAGCTTTTATGAAGGTTTATTTAATGCATTTCCTTAGACAGAGCAGACCCAAGTTTCCCATTTTTGCTACTCAGAGACAGAACTTGATAGCCAGCCAGATGAGCAGTGGAAATTACGCACTATGAGCTGCCAGTACTCTTAAATTTAAAATCATTTCTTCCATTCTTTTTCAAGTTTAAGGCTGAATACAAGGGAGTTTGTAGCGAGGACACTCATAAATCATATATCAGAAAAGGGGTCCTATAGAAGATGGTACCTTAAAGGAAGAGAATGACTCTGAAGCTGAGGTAGAGAGGAAATTTCAGGGATGAGGTGTGGTCAGTATAAAGATGAGTGATAGGTGAGTAACAGAGAGAAGACCAGTTTGACTGGATTGCTGAGTGTGAGAGGGTGAAAATGTCCAGTGAGGTTGGAAAAATGTTAGGTCCAAGTTGTGTGAAGCCTTAAAAGCTAACCTGAGTAGTTTATATTTTATTCTTCATGCAATAGAATTCCACTGGTTGAGTAGAGAAGTCACTTGGTTAGATCTGTTCTTATAGTGCATAATTTAGGCAACAAGGTATAGGATGAATTGGAATGAGGAGAGATTAGAGGGAGGAGGACACAATACCTCAGATTTCATTTGGAGATACCTATTATGGTTTGCATAAGAGGTAATTTCGGGTAACTTTTCCAGGCTAACTCTTCCCATGTTCTTCAGCTGATCTCAGATGGTGTGATTATCAGTTTTCTCTCTGTCCTCACCTTTGTGATTCTTTAATATTATTCTTATCTGGAGTCAATCCATTATTCTCTAAACAAAAAAGAAGATTGCTATTGTGTCTAATTTTCAAAATTATCCTTGTAGGGTAGGAATTCTCCAGTTTTCTTCTGCAAGAATTTGATGCAACTACTGTTAAGTAAATGAGTATTAAGGATTTACTATGTTCTAGGCACACTACTAAAAACTAGAATACAAAAAAAAAGTAAAAGGCTTTTGTTCTCAAAGCACTTAGATTCTGTCTAGGGAAAGAGCATGTACATGAATGGAAATATACACATGATACATGAAAAGTAGTTGGAAGGTAACCTCAAAGGGGGAAAACATGACCAGGAATGACTGGGAAAATCTTCCTGTAGAAGGTGTCATTTGAACTGAATCTTGAAGAAAGTCAGAAACCTGAGAGATGAGATGAGAAGGGAGAATATTCCTGGCATGATAGGCAGCTAGTGTAAAGGCCCTGTCACAGGAGATGGACGTCAAGCAGACCACTATGACTCAACCATAGAATAATTGAAGGGAAGTAATGTGTAAGAATACTAAAAAGATGAGAAGGGCCAGGGTGTGATGAACTTTAAATGCCCAGCAAGGCATCTATATTTGATCCTAGAGGTGATGGGGAGCCACTGGAATTTCTTTAATCAGGGTAGGGAGAGAGTAAAGTGGTTAGGATTGGAGTACAGAGAGACTAGCTGCAGACTAGCTTCAGTGAGATTAGAAGTCTATTGTAATAGTCTAGCTAAGAGCTGATAAAAAAAAAAACCTGTACTAGGTAATGACTGTGAGTGATAAGAAGGTGACATATTTAAGAGATAATGGAGAGAAAAAGATGGTAAAGTTTGACAGCTGATTAGATAATGTGGGATGAGCAAAAGTGAAGAGCTGAGTGTGCTACCAAAGTTGTAAACATAGTGACCAAAAAGATGGCAATGCCCTGGACAGTAATGGAGAAGTTTAGAAAAGAGGTGAGTTTTGAAGGGGGTTGGGTGGAATAATGAGTTCTGTTCTTGACACGTCAAGTTTTAGGTGACTTCTAGACATCTGGTTTAACACGGTCCAATAAACAGTTGAAGCAGAAATGGAGGTCAGAAGAGACACTAAGTGTGAATATATAAGGTTTTGATGGAGTGCTGGGGTGCCTTTGTAACTTTGTTTGTAACTTTGTTGTAACTTCAGGCTGTAAAAATCTCGCTTGTGTTTGGTTACCTGTGTCTGTAACATCACCCTGTACAATTAAGTTGTAAAAGTCACACTTCCCCCCAGTCAGAAAGCATTAACTCTGCCTCTCCGGTTTCCCCAGCCTAAAAGCGTTTTCCCTGAAACCATTAACTCTGCCAGCTGTAATTATCCTTGCTTGGTGTAATAACAAACCATACCTATGAATCCTTCAAAAGCATTCTATAAACAATTCCTTAGTTAGAGAAATGTATACCTCCTTTGTTCTAGTGGCCAGCTGCAAACTATGAATCTTTCAATGCATTATCAGTAAGATACCTCCTCACAATCAGACATACTGAATCCCCAATTAACCCAGCTTCCCAACATCCATCTTGTCAAAAGGGACTTTGATGGCTAACAGACTGGGCACCTCTTAGTCAGAATTGACCGCTGGCTGACTCAGTGACATTTTAAGGCAAAAATCACACCTCCTGGTGGTCCCCCCCCCGCCCCCGGGGAGTCAGGCTTTCTCCCAGTGAATTATGGGCAATACTCCTGCACAGTTGATATAAAAAGTGCATGTCCCTTTAAGCACTGACCACTCCGTAACTCCTCCCAAATCCCTCCTTTACACACCTAGATAGCATAATTGATGTCAAATTTATGGTTTTATTACTATATAATCAGTATCCCTTATTCCTCCAGGTTGCAGGCTTTCTCTGACACTCCCCCTGCCTGCTGAAAAGCATAATAAACTTTTACAAACCAGCCAAGATTGCTTGTGCCTGGTAATTCTTTCAGACTAAGAACCCTCAAAGGATTTCCTAGAAATCCATCTCCCCCTTACCCGCTTCAGTTTGACAGTCCTGTGCATAGAGTGACAGTTGCAGAGGAGAGCACCCAGGGCAGAGCCCTTGGGGAGCCTGTAAGGACACCCACAGTTAGTGGGCATGACTTGTATGGAGATCCAGCAAAGGAGTCTGGAGAAATCAGACAGGCAGGTATATGTGGAAAACCAGGAAATAGCAGTACCACAGAAACTTAGAAGAGTATCTAGAAGGACAAGGTACTCATCTGTATCAAATGCTATGAGGGAGTTAATGATAAGGACTTTAAAAAGGCAATTAAGGTTTCTTTAGTAACTTTGGAGAAAGTAGTTTAAATTGAATGATGGCAGGCTGCAAAGGTTTTAGAAGAAAATGAAAGGTAAGTATATGGAGACAGTGAATGGTTATCAGGGTCTGAAAAATGACTTTTTCAGAGTTTAACTAGCAAGTCAAGATTTGGAGGTTGGTAGCTAATGAGGATGGCAGAGTCTAATAGTTTTTTTTAAGGATGAGAAAGACTTGGGCTTGTTTATAGAGTAGATGTCAAGGAAGAAACCAGTAGTCAGGGAGATTGAAGATCAGAGAAAGAATGAAGATGATTGTGAGGAAAAATATGCTAGAAAAGAATGAAGGGGTTGGAAACAAAACTACATATTCAAGGGTTTGTCTTGGTAAAGAGAACTGGCCCCCTTTTCATTAGAGATGGTGCTAAGGCAATGTGTGATGAGAAGGGATGAAAATGGAGTTTGTGTTGAATAGGAACATTTTTTTTAGTGAAGTTTGAGGCAACCTTCAGTAGACAGGATGAGAAGAGGTGCTATTACAGGCCATAAAGGAGAAAATGTGGACAGATATTCTGTTATATGAGATAGAAAATTTATTAGAAATGAGTATTAGGATTGCTTTGCTGTGGGGAGGGCCTAGTTGAAATTAGACAACATAAATTTATAAAGAACATAGTCATCAGATTTTCCTGAGTTACTCTGGATCCTTGGGATCTACCTGAGTTTGGTGCTTAACCAGGTTCAATCTCCAAAAGGAATAGGGGTAAGGAATTTGATTATAGAGGATAATGTAGATTTGAACTAATTCACCCAGGAGATGAGATTGAGAAGGGAGGAAAGTTTATCCAGAACTGTGATAATTGCCTAGGGGGAAGTAATAAGGGAGTGAATGGATTAGAGGTATGAAGAATAGGTTTTATGGTAATAAGGCCCTGAGAGAGATGGTAAAATATTATGATCAGATAAGGGAATTTTAAGAGTTCTCAAATATGGAAGTAGAATGCTTTGGGGGTGGTAAAATCAAACACAAGACCATCCTGGTGAGTTGTTGAGGTAGAATAGAGGAGTAGGTGATGCAAGTTGAGTAGACTGAGCAATAGGAATAATGAGGGAACATCAGTGTGTATGTTGCAGTATTTTAGTATGAAGGGAATAGTTGGAGTAGAGAGCGAGAGTGGGAGCCAGGCATTGAGTTTATTGAGAAAGAAGAATGTTTTTTGTGGCAGTAGATGATGCACCACCCCCCATTCCCCACCCCAGGAACTGGTTTGGACAATAAATTTGGAGGGAACCTTTGCTTCATCATAGAAGTATGTAGCACCTTTTAGCCATGGGGAGCAAGGAATGTGAAATTGCCCTACTTAGCTAACAAGGTAAAGGTTAAGGGGAAGGGGAGGTAGGTAAGAAAGCAATTAATTGCGACCAATACCAGAAAGAGTAGCCAGGGATGCAGTGGCACTGGGGTTGGGGAGAAGCTAAATCTCTGTATCAGAAGATGGTAAAAACAAAAAAGATATCTTAAATAAAAGGAAGTTGTTTATTATAGAGTATGTGTTCTAAATTGCACAGCTGAAGGGTTGAAAAAATCTGGAGTATTGGGGATTATTGGGTTGAGGTTTGCAAGAATGGTGTAGGGGACAGCTTGGGTTGAGGTGATTAAGAAGGGATGGAGTTATGCTATCCATTGGGGAATTTAATTTATATACATTACTTGTAATTATATAAATTAAATGTAAAATATATAAATTTATTTCTCCATTGGGAAATAATGAAAGGCTACAAGGCAAGAGTAAAGTGGAGAGTTAGTGTGCTATTCTTTGTTCATAGATGATCATGTACTCAGTGAAGCCTGTGAGGTTGAAATGGAACAAAGTATGGATAGAGCCTCTGTTGCTTGTGCTAATTCCTAGTGTTAACTAGCAGTTAACACTAAGAAAACAGGCTCTCCACCAGCCAGCACTTCACCATCCATTTGTGGAACTGTCAGTTACAGCAAATGGAGAAATTTTGAATGCTGTGGATAAATTCATTTACAGTATAGTTAAAGTATAGTCTCCAGGGATGGGATTGACACACTCGTTGCCAGAACTGAACTATCTCAGCATTTGGAGGCTCCCAAAAAATGTGGGAGAGAAGAGGTATTAGGCTGCCTATCAAACTGAAGGTATACAGAACTGTTTTGTGCTGACCTTATTATTGTATATATGTGAAACCTGGACAGCCTATCAGTGCCATGCCATCATTTGAATTGTCTTAGGAAGATTCTAAAGATGATCTGGCTTTAAGATAAGGTACCAAATACTAAAGTTCTTTCTCAAGTTGAACTGCAGAAAGTACAGCTCCAATGGGCTGGCCATGTTATTTGAATGTCAAATGCCTGCCTGCCTGAAAGACTTTTTTGGAGAACTCAAACAAGGCAGGAGCTCTTGTGGTGGTCAGAAGAACAATATAAAGACACTCTTAAGCTCTGAATTTATGCCATTCTTTGGTAGGTGCTATGCTGTATGAGCAAATCTGAATTTCTGTAACTCAGGAGAAAGATGAGATAGGCTAAATTATGAATCCCCCTCCCAAGTGCTCATAAGGACTATTTGTGCTCCACCTGTGATATAACCTGAATTTTTGACATATGTATTAAAGAATGACATAAATTCAGACTTATATGATATTTTGCTTTGTATTTTGATTTTTTTTTGTTTTGTTTTAAGATTGAACAAAAATGTTTTTATGCTTGTTCACTTTTATAGCTTCTCCAAGGAATCCAGGTATAATTTTGTGTTGAGATATGTAAATTTATGTTTAAGCCCTATTAAAATAAAAAAATATAAACTCCTGTCATATGTTTTCATCCTTTTTTTCCTTTCCTTTCCTTCCTTCCTTCCTTCCTTCCAGTTCAGGTTTGAAGCCTGACTGGTTTTATTATTATAATGACAACAGGAGAAAGATAATACATATGTCTAATAAAGTGCTGGGTTTTTTTTTATTAGTTTCTTTGGTCTCAATATTGTAAATAATATTAAAGAAGACTTTATAATCCATAAATTTGGGGATTTTTTTGTTGTTCTCTTAGATGTAATAAAGGAGCAGAATCGAGAGTTACGAGGTACACAGAGGGCTATAATGAGAGACCGAGCAGCATTAGAAAAACAGGAAAAACAGCTGGTAAGTAGAACATTAAATTTCAGTTTAACTTTTCAGACAAATTTGGAAATTAGCATTGGGATAATTAGCTAACTAGGAAGAGGGGGTGGCAGGTGGTAAGTGATAGAGCATTTCTTAGTCATATCAAGGTTTTCCTGATTGTTTTCTTATTTTCTCCTTTTCCTCCTACATCCCATCCCCACCCCCCTTTTTACCCTTTTATTAAGATTCTGTGTTCAGCGTATGATCAGACACATTCTCATTTTCAAGACTCTTTAATTTAGAATATACAAATGAACTTATTATACTTAGAATTCTAGAACATAACAGACTTTCTTACAGGGTCACCATTCATTGTCTTAGGAAAAGGAGATAAAAAGGCAGTTTTGGTTACTATCAGATGGAAGCAATCTCAAAATCAGTCTCCTAAATCTGTCTTGCAGGACCTTGGAGTTATGGGTCTGCACTTCAGGGTCTTTATTGTGTGTGCGCAAAGTAAAACCTTCCCAAGTCTTTGTCTAGTTCTTTTCCCCCCTTCATTTATGCTCTCTGGAGCCCCCTTTATTAACACATTGCTCTTCATCATAGACCTTTTCCTCTTCTATTACTTCTGTCTTCTTGAGCTCATGGAATTCTGGTTCCTCCTCCTGTTCTCCACCCATTTACCCCCAAGAAGACAGTATACTCGTCTTGAGACAGTTTCTACAGTCTTAGATCATCCTTTCTCATGGACTCTGAAACGCTGGACAAGGATCATGCATACTTCTTACTCTTCACTGCCACCTCCAGACTCTGTTCTGCCAGCATCTCTCAGCTCCCCCTCCTTTGAGGTTCCACCCAGGAGAATCATCCTATCTCAGTACTAGTAGCAAAGATCATTCCTTCTTCTTCTTCAAGGAATTCAGTACCTGGCTCTAGAATTCTAAATATATAAGTTCATTTTTATATTCTAAATTAAAGTCTTCCTTTCTATCCTACCCCTGCTCTTCTACTCAGTGGCTCCAGTTTACATACTGACCTCCCCTCAGTGGCCTCTCAACTTTTCAACCTTCATAATCCATCTTTATTTTAGTCATATAGGTTTGATAACTCACTTAATCTCATTCTCAGCTCTGAATGACCTTAACTCCTTAATAAAGAATTCTAAGACTTGTCTGTTGGACTATAACCTTTTAGCCTTCTATCATTCTCTGCCTAATCTCCCTTAACCCTAGTCTTAATCTTCACTACAACCTCTAGTTCTACCCCCCTTTATTTGCCTAGGACAGCACCTCATTAGCCTTATTTTCTTCCCTTTACAACTTCAACTCCATGGCTAATCAGTTCACTTGTACCTCCTCAGTTTTCAAATCAATTGTCCCTTGTTTTCTTGACTTTAATTCCTTGCTGAACCATAACCCTGAATTTTCATGTAGATATTCTCTCCTGGTTCTCCTTATTGACCCTTTTAAGTGTCCTTTGCCGAGTCCATACCTGCCTGCTAACCATCGATATATCCCAAGGTACCCTCTGAAGAGGAGCCCAAAGAGGGTTAGGGCTGCCTGAGACCCCAAAATACCAACATGCCGGGTCCTGCTGAAAGAATTCCACTCAAGTCTTCTCAGCCAAGGAAAAAGTAAAGTTTATTGAAAGTTCAAGTTCGCCACGTG
>CM053600.1:54588468-54620159 GCA_028646575.1 Pseudocheirus occidentalis
GTCAACAGGGAAATTCACACCTTTTCACCAATGGACAGAGTTCTGGGAATTCACACCTTTTCACCAATGGACAGAGTTCTATACTAAGCACTAAGTTACTAGGATCTACTTAACATCTGATCAAACAAATTAATTACCATTACACCTCAACATCTGTTCCATCTGTCTTCTTCTCACCACCCCCATATCTACTAGATTAGAGTAATCCCTATCATGTCTCTTCTGAACTATCATCTAACTTTCTAATTGTTCTCTTTGCCTTGAGTCTCTTCCCATTCTAATCTGTCTTCAGTACGGCTGCAAAAGTGGCTTTTTAATTTCTCTACTCAATAAATTTCAGTGACCCCCCTGTTACTTCCAGTATCAAAGATAAGCCCTACTCTTTAGCTTTTAAAATCCTTCAAAACCTGGCTCAAACATACCTTTCTGGTCTGAAACAAGCCAAAACATTTGGTCTTGGGGATCAGTTCATATGCAGATGTCTTGGAGAAGCAGTTTTGGCCTAGATTTATGTTAGACAAGCCTTGACTCTTTGAAACTTGCTCTCGTTAGCATCATCTTCGTTTATGCCTTTAAAATGTTAACTGACTTCCAAAAACCTGTTGGATTTCCCAAGACTTTTTGGTGCCTAGAAATCAGAGGTTTTGATTGTATCTGAGTTACTTCCAGGATGTAGCAGACCACTGTAATAATAAAACTATGATAATATCCCAGAATGTGAAAAACTAAGCCTATTGATGAGAATACTTGAAACTTTGTCCTTTGGATCTTTAAAAACCTTGTTCAAATCATCATTAAACGGAGTTCATGCTTCTTCCTTGAACTACCCACATTGTCTGGATACTCTCTCTCTTTCTTTCTCTCTCTCTCTCTCTCTCTCTCTTCCTCTCCCTCTCTCTCTCTCTCTATCTCTATCTCTGTCTGTCTCTCTGCCTCTGTCTCCATCTCTGTCTCTGTCTCTCTCTCACATCTTCGTGCACGCCTGAGGTTGGTACTTGGGTGGCTCTCTACACTCGTCTTGTTATACTATTTTCTTAGCTCACTCTGCAAGTTGGCCAAACTGGCACTCGTACAAAGTTTTCCATCTTTTATCTTTATGCCTTTGTACTGGTTGTCCCCCAATCCTGGAATGCACCTCCTGCTAATCTTTGCCCATTAGAATCCCTAGTAAGGCAGTTAAGTGGTACAGTAGAGAGAGTACTGGGTCTGGACCCAGCCTCAGATACTTACTAGTTATGTGACTGTGGGCAAGTCACTTATCCTGTTTTCTCAACTGGAGATAAAGATCACAATAACAACCCTCTCACAGGGTTCTTGTGAAGTTTGAATAAGAAAATTATTTGTAAAGCACTTAGTACAGTGCCTGACTTGTAGAAGTTGCTCAATGAAAACAAAACTTTCCCTCAAACCTTAACTGGATTTCTACTTTCTATCCTTTGCTCAGCTAGATGGTACAGTAGACAGAGTGCTGGACCTAGAATCAGGAAGGCTCACCTTTGTGAGTTCAAATCTGGCTTATGACACTAGCTATGTGACCCAGAGAAAGTTATATAACCCTGTTTGCCTCAGTTTCTTCATCTGTAAAGTGATCTGGAGAGGGAAATGGCACACTGTTCCAGTATCTTTGCCAAGAAAATCCCAAATGGGGTCTAAAAGAGTCAGCTATAACTGTATAGAAATGGAATGAATAAAAGGTTTACTAATCACCTTGATTTGATTGCACTCCCTTATTATGCTGAAATAATCTGGCAGTCAAAATCAGCCAGTCAGGAGAAGGAATGAATGTTGCTTGAGTTTGACATACCAGTGATCCTTTGTGGTGTCTGCTAGGTGAACACCTCTGCTTGCCAGCAAGCTCAGGGCCAGCTCAAATTGGTTCATACTGGCTCCAAATGGACAGACTTTTCACAGACATCTTGATTCAGGGACTCTGTATTCCTCCTATTGTCCTGCATCCCTTTGCAGTAAAACCATATAAATCATTTCCTAGACCACCAATGTTTAGAGCATTAGACTAGGTTCTGCTGTTCTCTGTGGGCTTGCTATACTCACCAATAAATGCATCTGGATTTTTTACTTGTTTTGAATAGCCACCCAAAATCAAGATCTGAGTCAAATTTTGCCCCTGACACACATTGATTGTATGACCTTGGGTATGTCCAGCTACTCAGGGCCCTGAGTAGTTTTAAGATTAAAAAAAAAAAACTTCAGAGTAGTTGCTAATATGCACTGGTAGAAGTATTTCCTTACCAAAAGTTATGGTTATGAAACATCTGTTTCAGAGGTATGAAGCAAATGTGTGTTTGTTTGTATGTCTGCCCATCTGTCTGCATGTATTTATATACACATACATATATATGTATAAACAAATATATACATGCAGACATACACATCCTAGACATACACAAATAGCTATCCACTATATTATGAGGGGAGAATGAAAGTTTAGTTGTCAGGGCAGCAGTATGGGGAAAAAAAAGTCCTGATTTATTTTAAAGATTCACTATGAAAATAGACAATTTGCTGACATTACCTTGCAAAGTAATAAGGAAGGAACTTTATAATTTCTTTACAAGTGCCAATTTTCAAAATAATGCAAAAGATTATCACTTTTATTCAGTATATGATCTAATTAAATCAACTATGCAAGGGACAGTTAGTAACTACAAGTTATGAACGTGTTAATCATGTAAAAACCTTCTGAAAATTTGGAAAAAGAAATGAGGAAGTCTTAGAGGTTTCTCATTGAAACTGCTGCATTATGTAAACAAAATAATTTCTAGAGAAAGGAATAAGTACTTTGTGTTGATTTAATAATTGTCATCTGGTGTGATACATTTCCACTTAAGGCTTTTTATTCAAATTTGTTCTTGCTTTGTCCAATTTCCTATTTCCATGTTGGCGTTGGTGTTCAAAGCTGAGCAGTTGTCATTTGTATTTCTGCTGACTTGCACATTTTGCACAATTGTTCTAATTATTAAGGGCTTTTTGTGGTCATTGGAAACAGCAACATTAGGTGATTTCTCAAATTGGTAGTGAATTCAAAATCAATTAAAGACTAGTTTTTATTCATTAATGTCCATGAAAATATTTTGCTTTTGAGGAATTTGAGGAGAAGAGACAAGGATAAGATGCCTGATTTTCTTTTTGGGGGACGTCACAGCCATGCTCTAATAATCCAGAAGACAGTATAAACAAATGATTTATCAATAGGATGATATGATCACTCTCGGGCACTTTATTATCTGCCTGTTTTTGAAATGATAGGGGGATAATTTTAAAATAATTATTTGACAAAATGATAAAAATAACATGAATTTTACAATTTCATGCATACTTGCCAAATAGGCCAAACCTCAAATAATTTCATATAATCAAATAATTTATTAAATTTGTAAGGGTAAGTGCTTACAGCTAAGCAACTTGTAGCCTAATTGCTTCTCATACTACAGTGGAGTTAGAAATGTCTTTCTGGCCCCTATACCCAAAGCGAGGGAAACCCAGCCTCAGGCAGTGAGTACTATACACGAAACAGTAGGTAGCATAATTCAGCCATGTCAAATTAATGTTGTTATCCTGGGAACATAGATAGTATAATGAAGGAAGAATAAGGACATTTAGGAGAGAGAGTCCTTCACTAGGGCATCTACTTCTGGTTTCTGTTCATGAGTAGAAATCAGTGATTTATTTTCCATTTTACAATTCAATATTCAATAAGTTAATGTTTTTGAATAGATAAATGGAGCTCATGGATTCCTTCTTTATGTCTGTTTACTTTTTCAGAGAAACCAGTTAGATTTCTTCAAGGAACAATTGAGAGAGAAAAACAGAGAGAGTGAGAGAGGAAATTACATATATGAAATATGTGGAAAAATAATATATTACACATATTATTACACGTACATAGGTATAATGAGGTGAGAAATATTAAATTGCATGTTTTTCTATATGTAGTGTTTTGTGTATAAATCTCCTGGAAAGCTGGTCCTTTGATTCCTCTTTGCTCCTATGGTTTAAAACCTTTTCTGCTCCAGTTGGATGATAGATGGTTAGGAGAGAAAAACAGCAGGGTTTTGTTCACGGAGGTAGATAAATGGGAAGACATGTGCATACCTGAATCTGGCTGAACAAAGAGCCTAACCATTTGAGACTTTTAAAAAATTGGATAAGGAACAATATAATATTCTTCAGAGGAGAAATCATTTTCTACATGTACTAGATTATCTATCTTTTCAATGCCTAACTTCTAGTTTTGTATAAAAAGAAACACAAAAGATATATTACTGACTATATGTGTAAACTCAAAGAATGATTACTGTGATTTGGGTGAGGGTAAGAAAGAGAATGTCAGTCTTTTCTAACTTTAACAACTGTGATTACTCTAGCTAGGGCCATGCATCCTCTGGTCATCTCTGGACCTATGTACATGATCCAGACCAGGTTTAGTCTTGGGGAACTCTGACATCTGACAGAAGGATTAGATTTCTTTTCTTCTACTTGTTGGTTTGGTTATTGCCCACCTCCCATTTCATTTACCTAAGGAAGATTTACTTAAACTTAGGTTTGAATTTGTGCCTAAGATCTTCCCAATAGAAGAGGAGAAAGATACTGAATTTATAATATGAATAAGTTATGAGGTAGGTATTTATTTCCTTACACACAAAATGACTGTCAACACACAAAGAAATTGCAATAGATTTTAGTAACATAACTATGTAAAACTCATATGTCATTTTCAGAAATTTAAACAAACAATAACTATTATTCCCACAATACTATTATACTCTATTGGGAATCTGAGACGAAACATCACAAAACAGTTTGAGAGACTGTACTGTTGCATTTCACCTCACCTCTGTACTGTCCAGACAAGCCTAAGTTCTTTTCTTTTGTCAAACCAGACCAGAACATGGATCCAGTGTTTTCCATCTTCTCTGAAGCTAACTTTTTGAACTTAGGAGGTTTTCTCCAAGATTGAACTGGTAGCTAGGCCTAGACTGTTCTGGCCTCAGCACCTGTCTGAATATAGGCTTTAGGCAAGAGGCGAAGCCAAAAATTCAGGTGTTTTTGGTCAGGACCAATTACACATTTTCATCTCTCACTCTTTACTTCCTTCTCCCTAGTCACTAAACTACATTGTACCCACTCAGAAAGATTTTATGGAGGGTGGGGAAGGACCAAAAAATGGCACTCTGACTGAGTAAGTAATTTTTTCCCATCTGTGGAAGAAAAAGGAGATCTTAAGGAGAGCCACTGTCTCTTAGGCACCCTAGAGCATAAAACACGGGTTGATGCATCCACCTACCTAACCATTTTCAGTAACCAGAATTGTACTTCAACCATAAAGATGTCTGGAGTTACCTAGAGATAGATATAAATGTAAATTAGCAAAGACCCCAACATCTCCCTAAATGTTAGGAATCTTCCTAACTGTGGGCATGGAGTAATTTATAATTTCATAATTTTTCATCTAAAATAAGTTCCTTAATGTCTGAGAGAAAGGAACCATGTGTGTTTTAAATGACATCACATTTTCTTTAGGTTTAAAGTCAGCTAATTATTATGACAGGATATTGTTTCATTTATTTAAAAAAATTACTAAAAATACAAATCATAGGCTTCTCTATCAATTTCACTCAGCCCCTAGACAGGAGAAAACTTGGCAGTTTTTCACCGATGTTTAAATCCTGGACCTTTCTATTATCTATGTATACCAATACCCAGACACTGTACCTTTCTACTGAAGCCCTTCTTTTCAGCAGTTATATCCAACTGGATTTATCTAGACAGCAAAACAAATTCAAGTTATTTAAACAAAAGTTAGGAAAGTAACTTTGCAGACCAGAATAATCTTTGTAATCAATTTCTCCCCTACTTGGGTAGGACAGGAGGGGAACGAATGAGAGACTCTTTCAGAGTCTAGAACCTGATATTCCCTATTGGAAAGTCAGTAACTTACTGGTCCTAGTCTGGGTAGTAAAAAAGAGGTTGATCCAATTCCAGAGATTCTGGTAACAACTGCATAGGCTTTTGCAAACAAGCTTAGGCAACAGGATGAACCATCTCCATCATACCCATGGATTAAGTGATATACTGTCTGACCATCACTGCATTCATTGCTTTTGTTTAATTTTTTTTTATTTGTTTTTGTTTTGGTTACAAAGTAGTGTGTGGAATGAGTGAATACTTCTCAATTTGGGGTTGTTAACCTTCCCTTTCCCCCCTTTCCATGGCTGCTGTCAATCACTTTTACCTTCCTTTGTCTGTTTTCCTGCCTTGGTGGGACCCTTCCCCCTCTCTTCTCTTGCTGTCCCAGTAGGGAAGAATTTGGTGAGGTGCCTCTTCACAAATGAGAGACAAAACAGTTGGGAAAGGGAGCTTGACTAAGTTAAGTTATAAATTCTGGTTCTACCCTTTGAAAATGCACCTCTTCTCTATGATTGACTCATGGGGCAGACTTCCCTCTTCTCCCAGGGAAAAGAATAAACTCCTGTTCTTATCCTAAGACATCTCTGTGTTTACTTTTTCACTAAATTAAGGATGGAGGGTATTTTTCAACCCAAACAGTAGGAATCTCTAGGAAAGTGGTGAGGGGATCCTAATCAGAAATGATTGTGATATAAAAACAAGACGTGTCAGTGAAAATATTTTTTAAAAGCAAAAGGAGAAAAATAAAATGTCAACCTAAGCCTTAAATAGTTAATATAAATGGGGGATATATTTCCATCTAAGTATTAACACTCATTCAAAAATTATCTTGGACATAAATAAATTTTTTAATGTCATCAAACTCCATTATTTGTTTTAATCAGCAATAGCAAATGAGATATGGCCTGTTCCAGATATCTGGATTTCCTAATGTGTTGGAATAAATAGACTGTTGTTCAAATTATAATAGATTGAATTCATTGCCTGGGGAGAGGACTGCGTTATAATTTTAAAAGTTGCCACAATATGCCATAGAGGTTACTAGAGAATATTTCCCAGGTTTGTAAATTCCTTTATATCAATGTTTGTTTTATATACTTATAATATGCTTTTATTAATGCTATAGAAACTTACAAAGTAGATATTTTATTTCCATTTTGTGAGAGGTACTGTGAAGCAAAGTAGTTAAGTAACCCAGTGCCTACATGCACAAAACAGTAATTCTTTATTTCTGGAAAGGCTTCAATAATGCCAAGGTTTTGTGTATGGCTTTCATGATGAGGGGAGAAAACAGTCAGAGATTTTTAGCAAAATATTCTCTGGAGGTTAATCTTTCATTCTTTTGTAAATCGAGAAGGTATAATTCTAGCAGCTTTTCTTTAAAATCAAAACCTGGATTTACTTCTGCATATCCATTGTGTGAGAGCTAATGTCACTGGATTTCACTTAACTTAAACCAAGAGGTGATGATGACCAAGACAGATACTAAATATTTATAAGAATCTGGATTGAGAAAGGTCAGGGCAGGATGTTAACTGAACTGATATAGGTCATTCTGGAAAGTAAATGAGGATTACCAAGAAAGTTTGGCTGAAGCAAAAAGTGCCTTGGGGAGAGTATAGTTATACCCTTGAAAAATAGCTTGGCACCAAGTTGTGAATGTCTAAATGTCAAACTAGGAATTTTTATTTTGACCCTACAGGTATATAATAGGGAGACACTGGAATTACTGAATAGGTAAGTGACATGGTTATTCCTATGCTTTAGCAACATCTCTTTGGCATTGGTATAGAGCAGTATTTGTCAATTCATGTTGCAAAGAATCTGGAAATATTCCGTTTAAAAAAAATCAGGATTATGTTCTTTTTGTTGCAGTTGTTCAATTGCGTCCAGCTCTTTGTGACCTCATTTGTGGTTTTCTTAGTAAAACCACTGGAGTGGTTCACCATTTCCTTGTCCAGCTCATTTTACAGATGAGGAAACTAAGACAAACAGGGTTAAGTGACTTGTCACATAGCTAGTAATTGTCTGAGATCAGATCTGAACTCATGCAGATGAGTCTTCCTGACTCCAGGCCCACCACTCTACCAGCCCACCACAGAGAAAGTGGCAATTCAGTTGAGGTTTGAGAGAAGAGGAGTATTTTATTAAGCACCTTCTATTAGCCAGGCCCTGTGCCATCTAATTCCTCTATTTCTCTTTTTCTTTGTGACAGACCTTAAAAATAACAATTTTAAAGGATTTTACTACTAGGCTTCTGACAAAGTTTTCTTTAAACTTTTTCTACCCTTATGGAAAAGTTTGAGAACCATTGGTGTAGAAGATAGAATGGAGAGATAAGAAACTTGAATCAGGGAGCCCAATTAGGATGCTGTTGGAATAGTCCAGGCAAGAGGTAATAAGGACTAGGGTAAATAGAGAAATGTAGAATCAAGTCAACAAGCATTAATTAAGAGCTTACTATTTGCCAGGCTCTGTGCTAAGTGTTGTTAATACAAATAGAAGCAAAAATAGCCAATCCCTGTCCTCAAGGAATTAACATTCTACTGGGGAAAGGAAAAAGAAGACAGATGGCAGAGATTCAACAGAAGTAAAATCAAGAAGACATGGCAAGGGCGACTAGGTGGCGCAGTGAATAGAGCACTGGACCTGGAGTCAGGAGGCTGAGGAGGACCTGAGTTCAAATCCAGCCTCAAATACTTAACACAAAAAACTAGCCATGTGACCTTGGGCAACTTGCTTAACCCCAATTATCCTCCAAAAAAAAAAAAAAAGAAGACATGGCAGCTGATTGAAGGGTTCTCAGTTCTGCCCTTTGGTTTCAAACAGAGGAAGTCTAATCTCTTCTCCCCATGACAACTCTCAAATATTTGAAGACAGCTGTCATGCCCCACTTGAGTTTTCTACTCTCCTGAACAGATAGATAGGTTAGATAGATAGATAGATATAGAAAGATGACATCTAAATTAAACTGTTTATTAGTCTCTTACTGTTGTACCAAGCACTGAACTAAATACCAGGGATATGGATAAAAGCAAGAATAAGCATTCCTAGTTCTTTCAAGTGTTCTTCTATCTCTGTTGGAGGAAACAAGTGATTAGAGCATTAGACTTTAGTTTGCTTTAAGCTACACTCTAAATATAAGGAAGAGTCTGGATCATCATGGGGATATGAGTGCAGTATAGGATAGAATAGACAAGACAGAATAAGAGAGTTGCCTGGAGACTGTCCTCTAATATCAGTCTGTAGGATTCTCCTACTTGCTGCTCTGTAATTTCTGCTTATAATTCTTAGTTCTAGTCTCTGGCCCCAAGGAGGGTCAAGTCAAGTCAAATCAAGAAGCATTTATTAAACTTCAACTATGTACCAGGCACTGCTAAATGTTGGGGATAGAAAGGAGAAAAGTTCTAGTGGCTAAGGTGTTTACAACCTAATTGGGGAGACAAATGCAAGTAACTGTGTATAAATGAGATACTTGTTGTTATTCATTTGTTTCAATCACGTCTAACTCTTCATGACCCCGTATAGGGTTTTCTCGACAAAGATAATGGAACGGTTTGCCATTTCCTTTTCTAGCTTGTTCTACAAATGAGGAAACTGAGGCAAACAGGGGTCAGTGATTTGCCCAGAGTCACACAACTAATAAGTGTCTGAGGCCAGATTTGAACTCACAAAGATGAATCTTCCTGATTCCAAGCCTGGCACTCTATTCACTATGCCATATAACTGCTCTAAATAAGATATATAGAGGATAAATTATACGTATTCTCAGAAGGAAGGCACTGGCATTAAGTAGAACAAATCTAGTCTTTCAAATCTCTTCAGTTATCTGTAAAAAGATATTGGATAACATCTCACTGGCTAGGTTGGCTAAGATGACGAAACAGCAAAATGACAAATGCTGGAGAGGATGTGAAAAAATTAGACCCTTAATGCATTGTTGGTGGAGCTGAGAACTGATCCAGCCATTCTGGAGATCAATCTGGACCTATGCCCTAAGTGCTATAAATAAGTTCATACCCTTTGACCCAGCAATACCACTTCTAGGGTTATATCCCAATGACATCAGAGTAGAGGGCAGAGGACTCATATGTACAAAAATATTTATAACAGCTCTTTTAAATGGTGGCAAAAATTGGAAAGCAAGGGGTTGCCCATCAATTGGGCATGGCTGAACAAGTTGTGGTACATGAATGTAATGGAATTCTACTGTGCTATAAGAAATGAAGAGCAGACAGACTTCATAATAACCTGGAGAGACTTATATAAACTGATGCTGAGAGAGAAGAACAGAACCAGGAGAAATTTGTACACAGTCACAGACACAACGTATATGTGATGACTAACTTCAATAGACTGGGCTCCTCTCAGCAATGTAAAGTTATAAGACAACTCCAAAAGACTTATGATTGAGGGAGATAGTCACATCCAGAGAAAGAAATGCAGAGTCTAAATGAAGATTGAAACAAACTACTTGCTCCGTTTCTTTTTCTTGTTTTGTTTTGTTTCCACTTTCCCCCTGATCATTCCATCAGTTACAAATTTTCTTTACAACCTGACTAATGTTTAATGGGAAGATATTTGTAGATCCTGTATCCAAGTGCATGCCGCCATGATGGGGGATGGGGGGTGGAGAGAGGGAAGGGGAGAAAAGTCTAAAACTCAAGGGACTGTGGAACTGAATGTTATAAACTAAAAGTAAATAAACAAATTTAATGTTTTTAAAAAAGATATTGTATGTCCCTCAAGTCTTCTATTCTCAAGGCTAAATAAGCCTAGCTCTTCTAAGCAACATTTATGTGAACTTGTCTCTGGGTCCCTCCCTATCCTTGTTGGCCTTCACCATACACTCTCCAGTTTATCAATATCTTTCCTAAAATGTGTCAGGTTACATTAAACGTAACACTCCAGATGTCATCTAGTGAGACAGAGTACAAGGAAAGACTGTCTCAGGCATTCAGGTTCAATCTGAGAGAGGCCAAGCGTTTGAATAAAAGCTGAAAAATTCCTTCAGTCACCTGAATGCTTTGAAACACCCACATATTCAGCATCATGTGATCCAAACACAAATATTAACCGATTTTTTTTTTTACTTTTAATCCAGGTATTTAACTACTATTATGTTTTCTACCTTTAGTATCTATCTCCATTATACAAAACTTAGAGGTGTTGGGAATTAATTTTTTGACAGGATGAAAAAAATACTGTTTTGTTTTGTTTTTGTTTTGTTTTGTTTTTTATGGTTTGCCCAATTGATTTTGGAAAGTGATGGGAAATTTAGGAAATGTTAAACAACTTCCCCTACTCTTCCTAAATCCAGGGTTCTGAACTTAAAAAAAATTACTCTGATCATTGTATTTCTACATACTTGGTTTATTTTGTAATTCTGTATATTTTATTTTATACATTTAGATAATTCAAAAAAGGGGGTTATCAGTTTCTCCAGATATCCAAAGTGGTCCATGACACACAAAAAAGATAAAAATCCTTTCTGTGTATCTTCATTACTACTCCAGAATTAATTACAGCTTTTTAACAATATCTTATTTCATATGATAGAAATTTAGATTGTTATCTAAATTTCTTGAATCCCTATTCAAGAACTTAGGAAAGTATTCTAGAATAAGCCTGTCAGTAAATAGGCAGTAGTAATAGGGCCACTGGATCCCCTATCATCTGATACAGTCCATCCTTAATGACTGATTTAGATAATTTATATTGGGATCAGCTAACAACAAACACACCATGACTAATTATATCTATACCCAAGGGTTTCTATTTTGATTTCATGTACAATGTAGAATATATGCATCTGGTAAGCCTATTTTCTACTCTTTCCTACACTGATTAATAATTACAGATATTTATTTTTTTTATTTGTACACCATTTAGAAGTACTGGATTTTCTGTCTTCTAAAACGTAATTATATTTTCACATATTTTCTCTGTATTCCACATTCATGTATCTTTGTTCTGGGTTTCATTCAAATTAGTAAATGTAGATAAAATAAAAATAAACACATTAATGGTGATGATGATGATGGTGATAATAAATATCCCAATGAAATACTCATTATGGTGCCAGTAAATATTATGGTGAAATCAATTTAATTAATCTCTTCTTTGGACTAAATGCTGTTTCATAGATACAGGGCTAAAATGAACCAAAATGAAATGAGTATTAACCTTAAAAAATTCCTACATTTAAACTATTTACAATCATATAGAAATCTAATTAGTATATTTAGTTAGATGTATTAATTTCATTCAAAATAAAAAAAACCCTTTCTAAACAATTATATGTATTTTCTTTAAAAGTACATAAAAATACCACAGCCATGAGCTATGTCTGTGATTTAGTGAACATTGTGTTCATAATTCTGAAAGAGGGTTTTACTTATTTCAGGTCAAACATCCATATAAAGACTGGGAAAAAAATCAGTCCAACTTGGGTATTTTGCCATTATAAAAGCAAATGTTCACAAACTTGGAATATATAGATTTAGGAGAATCAAGTCATTAAAGTGCTCTATTCTTGTATAATTTGGGGGGCAGAAATTCATAGTATTGAGATAAAATTCAAAATATTCTATTTTCTAATAGCCTAGAATTCCAAGCAAAGCAACAGATGGTGGGAAGGTTGCAGTGAGATGGCCAGGGGTGTTCAATAGATTGCTTGCTAATTACCGTGCATTACTATATACATCACAACAGAATTTGTGTGTAAATTGTCAGTTGTGTATTCTATTTATCACCAGTGACATTCTTTATCTGCAGGCTGTTTTGGAATCTAAATACTATTCCCCAACTATTAACCACTTCATTTACTCCAAAGTAGGAATGGGGCTTTTGCAAGCAGAGAGGCATGTAAGTGGCATTTCTGTTCATGACTTTGTAATGCAGACATGAATACTGAACTTTTCAATTTAAATATTTGAGGGCAAATGTAGATTATGTTTCAAAGACAGGGCTTTGATTTGAGCTGCAAAATGCCATCTTCAGGAATGAAAAATCACCCTAATGTAGAAAAAGATTGAGATGCTTTCTCAGTCAATGCTTCTTTCCCAATGGCAACATTTAATGTTATTTTTTTGAACTTTTCAGGAACAAATTTCTTTAACCCCCAAATTCCATGATTGCTCTAAGTGCCCCACCCCCCACAACCATAGTAAATAAAACAGATTAGCGGTGACTAGATGGTACAGTGAACCGAGCACCAGCCCTGAAGTTAGGAGTTCCTGAGTTCAAATTCAGCCTTAGACACTTAACACTTACTAGCCTTGGGCAAGTCACTTAAGCCCAATTGCTCTGCCCTTCCCCTACCAAAAAAAAAGTAAATAAAATAGATGAGAGGACAAATCACCTAATTGTGTCTAGGGGAAAAAAAAATAAGGTCAGTTCCTAACCGCATCAGTATGATTCTTTTTATATTCAGTAGAGAGTTCTTCTAAATAAAATATTCAAAATTTGAAGGAGCAAAAAGCAAACATCATGGCTAAACTGCCAAAAGCAAATTTGGGAATCATTCACATACTAATCACAGTTTAAATCATAAGAGAAAATGAGACCACCATCAGAGCTAATATATAAACAGAAGAGTAGAGGGATTTGTGGAATCCTAGATTTAGAGCTATGTATAAACATTAATCCAACTTCTTCATTTCACATATGAACTGGGGCCCAGAGAGGGTGAGTGTTCTGCTAAGGACATATATGTATTACACTGCAGGCACAGTAAGCAGAGATTTGTTCATTCCAAATTCATTATGCTTTCCCCTGCATCACAGTGATGGACAACTGAAGAGGTACAGGCACAAAAGCAAGCAACCAATTGTGGTTAGATAGGTATGCATGCAGTTCTGGTATATGTGTTACGGCATAGCATCTGTATTCTCTTTTTATCCCTACTGTATTCTTTTCTGAGATTCAGGATTGAGTTAGTTACAGGAAGACACCACATATCCCAAAGATATAGAAAAGTTAAATACAGTAAGAAGACTTACAAATAAATAATTTTTTTTCTGGAAGAATACCTACATACAGACCATGGCCAAGAGGTATTGGGAAAAGAGCAACTTTTCATCCTGTTATTCTGACTCCGCAGCCCATCTTATTGGCAACTAGGTGCACAGTGGAGAGAACTCTGGTCTTAAAGTAAGGAAACATCTTCATGAATTCATATCTAGCCTCAGACACTTACTTGCTGTGTGGCTCTGCGCAAGTCACTTCACCCTATCTGCTTCAGTTCCTCATCTGTAAAATGGGATGGACAAAGAAATGGCAAACTACTCCATTATCTTTGCTAAGAAAACCCCTAAAAGGAGTGATGAAGAGTTGGACATAACTGAAATGACTCCACAACAACAAATAAGCCCATCTTATGAAAACTTACAGATATTGTTAGTTAGATGTATTAATTTTGTTCACAAGGATTTGTCTGATTTTGGGGTCAGAAAATCAAACAAAATGGATATTAATCATTTCATAGCAACTTTGACATGAATGTCGCCTAAATTTTAAGTGAATACAATAGATCTGAAACAGGAAAGTAGAAGTGTATTATTGAATAGATCACAAAGAAGTTGAAATACAAGTGATACAACAACTTGGAAAACTGTTTAAAAAGTAGGAATGGCCAAAAGGAAAAGAAAGTAAAAAGCTAATTGAGGAAAAAAACCTCCCTAAAAGTTAGAATTAGACAAATGGAAGCTAATGACTCTATGAGACATCAAGAATCAATTAGAAAAATTTTTAAAAAAATGAAAACATGGAAGAAAATGTAAACTAATTCATGGGAAAAATGACTGACCTGGAAAATAGTTCCAGGAGAGAAAATATCAGAATCATTGGACTACCTGAAAGCCATAATCAAAAGGAGGACCTGGACAACATCTTTCAAGAAACTGTCAAGTAAAACTGCCCTTATGTCCTGCAACCAGAGGGCAAAATAGACATTGAAAGAATTCACCGATCAACTAAGGAAAGTGATCCCAAAATAAAAACCTCAAGGAACGTTATAGTGAAATTTCAGAATTATCAAGTCAAGGAAAAAAATACTACAAGTGGCCAGAAAGAAAGAATTCAAATATCGGTTAGTCACAATCAGGATTACACAGAACTTGGCAACTGCAACAATTAAAGGACTGGAGGTCATGGAATCATGATATTCCAGAAGACAAAGAAACTTGGATTACAGCCAAGATTCACTTAGCTGGCAAAGGTAAGCATAATACATCAAGGGGGAAAATGGTCATTCAATGAAATAGAAGGATTTCAAGCCATCATAAGGAAAAGACCAGAACAAAACCAAATATTTGACCTTCAAGAAAAGCATAAGCATGTAAAAAGGGAAAAGAAAACATTAGAGATCCAATAAAGCTAAACTATTTACATCCCTACACAGGAAGATGATACTGGTTATTCTTAAAAATTGTGTCACTAGGGTGGAGCCAAGATGGCTGTGTAGAAGCAGGAAAACTCTGTGAGCTCCCCCCGCCATAACCACCTCAAATACCTATAAACTCTGACTCTAAACAAATTTTAGAGCTACAGAATCCACAAAGTGACAGAGAGAAATAAATCTCCCAGTGAAGGCAGCCTGGAAGTCCTACAGGAAGGGTCCATCACAGCATGCTGGGAGCCAAGCCCAGCCCCACATGAGCCCAAGGGTGGCCCCACAGCAGCTGGAGAGGACTTCAGGAGAGTGGATCATCAGAAGTTGTGGTGGTTTCCAGAATTATCGACCCCATAAATGCCAAAGACAAAGTAAAAGGTCAGTGTGGACTTTGTGGAAACAAGTGGACTGAGGGTGTGGTCTGGCCACTGCTCCTGAGGCAAGAAGGCAAGAAGCCCTGGAGGTGCTGTGGCCGTGCAGCTGCCTCCACATGGCTTCTTCAGAGCTCCCAGCCTGTAGATTATAGGGGGACCAAGCAACCATTCAGAGGGTAATCACTCTTGCTTTAACCTGCTTGGACCTGGATCGCAGTCTTGGGTGCAGGTTGTAGGATGTGTGACAAGGGAAGGTAAACAGGGAAAAGAAATAATAAGGAACTTATCAAAGTTGAACTATTTACACGTCTACATGGAGAAATGATAATTGTAACTTTGAAACTTTTCTCAGTATGAGGATAGTTGAAGGGAATATAAATGTGTGTATGTGTGTGTGTATATATATATATATATATATATACACACACACATACACACACATATGTATATATATAGAGAGATTTATAGATATGTACATATATATCTATATATGGATAGATCTATAGATATAGATATGTAGATATATACATATATATGTCTATATAGGAAGGTATATGTGAAAATGAATATATATGTATGTGTATGTATGTGTACAGGTATAAATAGTGGGCACAGGATTAATTGAATAGGAAGGGATGATATTTAAAAGGTGAAATTGAGAGGTGAGAGAGGAATATAATGAGAGGAGATAGGGAGAGACAGAATAGGGTAAATTATATCATCTAGAAGAGGCAAGGGAAAGCTGTTACAATGAAGGGGAAGAACAGGAAGGCAAAAGGGAATGGGTCAACCTTACTCTCATTGAATTTGGCTTAAGGAGGGAATAACATACACACTAAATTGCATATGTTACCCTACTGGAAGGGGGGGAAGGGTATAAGAAGGGAGGTGATAGTAAGGAGGACAGATGGGGGAGGAGGGTAGTTAGAAGCACACACTTTTGAAAAGGGACAGGGTCAAAGTAGAAAAAAATGTGTCACTAATAGTGCAACTAGAAGGAATATACATAGAGGGTACAGGTATAAGGTGAATTTGAGGGAATGGCATTAAAAAAATTAAGGGATGAGAAGGAGTAATACAATGGGTGCAGAAAGAAGGGAGAAGTAGAGTGGAGTAAATTATTCCACACGAAGAGGCATGAAAATCCTGTTACAGAGGAGGGGAAGATGGGAGGGTGGACAGTGAGCATCACTTGAACCTTATTCTCATCAATATTGCTTCAAAAAGGTAATCATATACACATTCTGTTGGATATAGAAATCTATTCTTATCCAATAGGGACATAGGAGGGGAGGAGATCAAGTAAAGTGTGGTTAGGACAGACAGAAGGAAAGGCAGGAGGTAGATGAGGGAGGTGGTTGTCAGAAGGAAAACACTGGTGAGGACATAAAGGGTACAAAGAGAGAGAGGACAGATGGGAGGAAGAATAGGATGTAGGGAAAAGCACAGGTAGAAGTCATGACTGTGAATTTGAATGGGATGAACTCTCCCATAAAATGGAGGCAGATAGCAGAGTGGATCAAAAACCATAATCTTACAATATGTTATTTACAAGAAACCACTAGACGCAGAGGGTCAGGGACTGGAACAGAATCTATTATGCTTCAGCTGAAGTAAAAAAAAAAACAGGTAGCAATCCTGAACTCAGACAAAGTAAAAGCAAAAATAGACCTAATTAAAGAGATAAGAAAGGAAACTACATCTTGTTAAAAGGTACCATAGAAAAGGCATGATATCCAAAAAATAAAATTAAGAGGTGAGAGAGGAATATATTGAGAGAAGGAGAAAGGGCATGATAGAACAGGGTAAATTATCTCATATAAAAGAGGCAAGAAAAAACTTGTCCAATGGAGGGGAAGAATAGGAAGGCAAAAGGGAATGGGTCAACCTTACTCTCATTGAAACTGGCTTAAGGAGGGAATAATATACACACTCAACTGAATATCTTACCCTACAGGAAAGTAGCGGGGAAGGGGATCAGAGGGGGATTATAGGAGGGCAGGTTAGGGGAGACAGTAGTTAGAAGCAAACACTTTTGAAAATAAAAGATACCACAGACAACGGCGCAATATCAATACTAAAGATATGCACCAAGTGGTTTAGCAACTAAATTCTTAAAGAAGTTATGTGAGTTACAGGAAGAAATAGCAAAACTATATTAGTAGGAGACCTCAAATGTCCCCTCTCAAAACTCAAAAATCTAACCAAAAAAAAATAAAAAAGAAAGAAACTACGGAGGTAAATAGAATATTAGGAAAGTTAGATATGACAGAACTTTGGCATGACTTAGACATAAAAGGTGACACCATAAGCAAACTAGAAGATCAAAGAATAATCTACCTTTCAGATCTACAGGGAGGAGAAGAATTCATGACTAAATGAGATAGAGAGCTTTGCAAAATATAAAATAAATGATTTTGAGTATATTAAATTAAAAAAAATTATACAAACAAAATCAGTGCAACCAAGATTAAAAGAAAAACAGAAAGATGGGAAGGATATTTACAGTAAGTACCTGTGATAAAGGCCTCATTTTTCAGTTATATAGAGAACTGAGTCAAATATACAAGAATACAAACCATGCCCCAATTGATAAATGGTCAAAGGACATGAACAGGCAGTTTTCAGATGAGGAAATCAAAGCTACCTATAGGCATATGAAGAAGTGCTGCTCTAAATCATTTTTTATTAGATAAATGCAAATTTAAACAACTCTGAGATACCACCTCATACCTATCAGATTGGCTAATGTGACAGAAAAGGAAAATGATAAATGTAGTCCAGAGAAGATGTGGGAAAATTAGAACATTAATGCATTGGTAGTGGAGTTGTGAACTGATGCAAGCATTCTGGAGAACAATTTTGGAACTATGCCAAAATGTGTATACCCTTTGATTCAACAATACCACTACTAGGTCTGTGTCCCAAACAGATCATAAAAAATAAAAAAGACCTACATGTGCAAAAATATATATAGTAGCCCTTTCTGTGGAAGCAAAATATTGAAAACTGGAGATGCTCATCAACTGAGGAATGACTATACAAACCAGGTAATATGACTGTAATGGAATGCTATTGTGCTATGAGAAATGACAAATAGGATGGTTTCAATAAAACCTGGAAAGGCTTGTATAAACTGATGCAAAGTGAAACAAGCAGAACCAAGAAAATATTATACATAGTATCAGCAACATTGTGTGATGGTCAGCTGTGAATGACTCAGTCCTTCTCAGCAACACCATGATCCAAGACTGCCAAGAAAACTGCCTGTTCATGTCCTTTGACCGTTTATCAACTGGAGAATGTCTTGTATTCTTGTATATTTGACTCAGTTCTCTATATAATTGAGAAATGAGACCTTTATCACAGGCTATAAAGATTCTTTCCCATCATTCTGCTTTCCTTCTAATCTTAATTGGATTGGTTTTGTTTGTACAAAAACTTTTTAATTTAACATAATCAAAATTAGCTATTTTACATTTTGCTAGGCTCTCTTTTTGCCTCCATTCAAGGTACTACACAATATGAGCAGTGACAGTGCCTGATCAAAGACCAGGATGGATTCATATCAAGCAGGTAGGCCTGAGCAGCTCCAGTTTAGAAGGCATCTATTGCAACCAAAGCATCTGTTATCTCCATGGTCTTCTTCAAGTTGCTATCACCTAGGATTAGGAGATTAAGAAATAATAGGTAGAATTCTGGTAAAAGTCGGATAGATTTAGCCTGAAATCTCATTTGCATGACCATGGACAAGTCTATCTATCAAAGCCTCAATTTTCTCACCTGTAAAATGGAAATAATAATACTTGCAGTGTATCTTACATTACATTACATATATACAGTGTGTTATCTCATGACGTGAGATATTGTAATGAGTGCTTTGTAAACTTAAAAGTACTAGTTATTTTTAAGAACTAAATATCACTCTCAGTTGTTTAGTTTTCTTCCCTCCTTCCTTCCTTTTTTTCTTGCTTTGTTCCTTCTTTTCTTCCTTCTTCCCTTTCTTCCTTTCTTCTAACCTCTCTTTTCTCTTTCTCTATCCTTCCTCTCTTCTTTTCCTTTCTAAAGGGAGCAGTATACTAGAACTCTCTTTGAATTCTACCCAAATGTCATTGGATGTGGGACCTGTAGCTTCAAACACACACACTTTGGGTTTATTGAAGGACTGAGTACAGTATTCTGTTTTTAGCAACCTTTAAAGGGATGACAAACCTTTCTTTGTAGCTTACTCAGAGTAACGGCTTTTATAAAAATTGTAACAGCTCTTAAAGATCCTATATTAAATTTTAGATTGGTTTTATGATCTGTGTTGGTAGTGAGAGTAGCTACAGTGACAAATCATGAATTTTTGTCTAGTGTTGTTTTTTGTTTTGTTTTGTTTGTCTTTTTTTTTACTGATAGTCTTCTTAACAAAAGTAGGAATATAGAATGGAGGATGTCACCAGGTCCATTCACAGTATCTGGCCCTTTTAATCTTTTCCCAAGTTGATTTGCCAGATAGCCAAGGGTATTGTGGGCATTTGACAGAATTTTGTCCCTCCTCCTGCACATGGATCTTTTGAAATTTTACTAAGTCAATTTTCCTTGCTATTTTCAATGTGATGAACGCAAATAATAAAGAGGATGGTAAGTGTTGAAAGGATTTTTCTAACCCAGAGTCAGATTAACACTAGAATGAGGGAATCTGAGCCCAGAAAGGAGACAAACAGCTCCAAAGACAGACTTAAACATAGCCTTAGGGTTTCTACTGCCTTGGGCTGAGTGAAACTACAAAGATCTAGGCAGTGCCTGAAAGAGCTTAACAATTCTAGTAGGGAGAGACTACTTAGCAGTTGTACTTCCTACATGCTACAGTAACAAAGGACCTGAAGTTGCTGCATAAGTGAAGATCAGCAGATAATGGCAACTCAGCAGAGATGCTCAGTGGAAGTGGAGATTCTTAGCAGCCAATAGAGGAATCCAGCAGCACAGATTTCCAACAAAAGAGGCATTCAGCAGGCAGTAGCTTATCAGAGAAAAGAGAGCAAAGAAAGACCCTGACTCAGAGAAGGTAATTTGCCTGATGACATTACTAGAAAATATCTAACAATGGCTACATAAGTTACCCTCACCGTAAAGGAGATGCATGTCTTTCTGACATGTATGCTTCCTATGTGTGCTCTTTGGTCACGTGTGTTTTCTGCATGCATCACCTCTACTGCTGGTGATTTGAGAAAACTATATGTAGTGGAAAACTGAGAAGGGAGCATAGATCAATTGGTTTTTCAAATTAAAGGCTATAAAAGCAGTTAACAGAGTCAATGATTCACCTATTTGTGCTTTCTAACACTGACCACTGGATGGATAGAATTGATGTTTGGCTGAGAGGAACAATTACGTCACTTACGGCCCAAATATAAAACAATATGGTCCTATTCTGAGACAAAATAAGGAGGAAGAGCCCAATTCTTCAGTTTGGACTTCTCTTTTTCTCTTGTGGAGAATGCAATGCATCTTTCAGCAGAAGCACATGGAAACCAGTGGAACAGAATCCAGTTATAGAGTCAAGCAGAATTTAGCATACAAGTGGAGTTAATACCTGGATCTGGGATTCTACTCAGGAGGTGGCAATTACCAGAACTGAGACTCCTGCTGGTCTTAGGGTATAGACTCCAATATTTTTCCAAAAGTATAAAGCGGTACACTAAGTTCCTACATCAATTGGACTTGAAACCAATAGTGGGGGCAGCTAGGGGGCACAATGAATAGAGCACCAGCCCTGGAGTCAGGAGGACCTGAGTTCAAATCCCACCTCAGACACCTAACACAAAAAACTAGCCATGTGACCTTGGGTAAGTCACTTAACCCCAATTACCCTATCTTCCCCCCTCCAAAAAGCAAAAAAAAAAAATTGAAACTAATAGTGACAAGAACCAAGTAGTGGAGTGGCATCCTTTGGAGCAATGTCATGATTACTTCTTTACTTCTCCTTCTCTAGACTATACCCACTCCTCACCATCAAGTTTGCCCCTGTGCTAATTATATACTACCCCCCTCCTTCTAGTTCTCCCTTATGTTTATATTTTTCCCTTTTATGCTGTAAATTCCTTGAGAGTAAGGACTATCTTGTTTTCTTGTATTTGCATTCTCAGCAGGTAGCACAGGGCTTGGCACATAATAAGCACTTTACAAGATGCTTTGCCCGGCAATTCAGCAGGAAGAGCATCCAGCTGGGTTGGACTGAGCAACATCAGAGGTTCTGCAGCCCTGTAGGATATGTGAGTTGAACCAATCAGTAAGCATTATTAAGTGATTGAGATGCAATGACAAAATTGAGATAGCCCTTGATCTCACATTCTAAGGGGGAAGCAAATGTGTATATTTATAAATGGACAGGTAATCCTGAGCCATCTTCAGGGGTCCCCCTGCTGTATGGATGCATAGCCCAGGACCTTCCCATTAGTACTCTGGAGGTTTACCCAGGACTCCCTAGCCACATGATCCAGATGTAAATAATTCCCCCATTGGTGCTGATATACTGTGATAATATTGGATAACTATTGAGAGTTACTTATTGTGATTGACTTACCATTGAGACTGATTGTGACCTAACTATTGAGATTTATTGATTGTCACATAACCATTGGGACTTATTGATTGAGACATTTATTATTATTGCTGTTATTTTATTCATAATAGTTGTACTATATAAATATATGTGTATATATGTGTACATATGTATATATGCAAAATGTTAGTACTATATAGTTATATATGTGTATGTGTGTGTATATATATATATATGTATACGTATATGTGTGTGTATGTAAAACCAAGTATGAGCACATACTGATTACATAGTATAGTGAACTTTCTATTTATTCAGCAGTAGACTAAAGCTAAATGTTCGCAGAAACCAAAGTACGGCATTCACAATGATATAATATAACAACTTATCACTAAAGAAGTCGCATAGTTTTCACTTAAAGTGGCCACATAGTTTTAAACAAAAGATATCATTCAGTAGGTCCTTATCTCAATCATCCTTAAGAAACAGTCCTCCTTAAGGGACACAAAGTACAAAGGTCAAAGTTTTCCCCACCTCCTAGGTCACATTGTCTTAAAATCTCAGTCAAAAAGTCTTCTTTCTTCTTCATTAAAGATTAGTTTCCAAACATCCTTAATTCAGTCATCCTTAGTACATGGTAGAAATTACAAAGTTCTCCCATCCCTAGGCCACAGTGAATCATGATCTCAGTCAGCACTAAGTACCCAAGGAGAGGTCTTTTCATCTTGGTTCGAGGCTGGCTCCCAAATTCCATGGTTCCTCCTCCATGGGTCCAGCTTTTGCCTGAATCTACCCAACAAATAAAGAACTCAACACAAATCCTCAGTATAGTCCCAGGACCTGTGAAACCCTCCTCCACTACTTCTATAAATAGACAACAAGAAAATTCACTTTCAAGACCTGCAGTAAGGTCTCAGGGCTTCTGTACAAAGTATCACAAAGAAAAATCAACAGAGACAGAACAGAGTCTTTTGGTTTATTATATGCTAGATTACTGTGGTCTTTTAACATAATACACTTTGTATTTAATCTATTCCACTGGTCTATCCCTCTTGTTGCCAATAACATCTTGTTTGATATTTACCACTTTAAAATACAGTTTGAGAACTGGTATTGCTAGGTGTAATGATACTGGGATGTGAAGATCTTTCATGCCCCTTGAACTTGCTGATGTAGCAAGAAGGGGTGGAACAAGAGAAAGCCAGAAGCAAGCTAGCATCTCTGCCACGGTGACTGGAAGTAGAAGCAGTGGCAGCAGCAGTGGTTGCGGTGTGGATTCCTTTTTTTTGAGCCAGCCAGAATCTCTACTAAGGACTCCTGCTGAGGACTGCTGGGGAAAGGAACTGTGGGGGGCCGGAGCTGCTGGGAGCAAGCTGCCTGGACTCTGAGCAGTTGCATGAGTGAGGAGAGGACAATCTTTGCTGAAATAGCCTGTCCTGTTTTGAAGGCTTGAGAATGTGGGTGTTTACTACTTTAACTACATGTGCCAACTTCATAACTACTGTGTTGGCTTTGACTTTCTAATTTGGGGATTCAGTTTTCTGGTATTTAAATAAATGTTCTAGCTATATTTCTCATGTAGAGAGCCTGTTACATTTTGTGATTAATAACCATATCCGCATACTTATAGTTACTGTAGGCATTGTGAATACTGCATTGCTGATACAATAGGCCATATTTTTTCATATTTTTTTTCATTGATTTCCTGATATCTGTTACCTTTCAGGGAATTTAGAGCTATGCTACATTATTAGGTTCTCTGTTTCTAAATTATTTGAGTTCCAGAAACAAACCTGAAGTCAGTTAGGGAGTTAGTATTATTGCCTTTATGCTTTCAAACTTCTGAAGGACTGTCACATAAGTATCTTCTAAATGTGCCTTATTTCTTCTGCTTATAGAGGTGTTTTGGCATTTGTATTATTAATATGTATCCTTCAAAGTGTACTTACATTTTAGTTGACTTGAGTGGCTTTAAATCACTATTTTTACTTGGTCAAGGTGAAATGGGTACCTCACACAGGCCCTAATGTATCCAACATTTTTATACATATACGTTTTATGAGGTAACAATTTTAATGAATTTCATTAAAATCCCTCTCTCTATGCCATTTTGAAGGGGGAAAGAAACAACTTCATGGATTTTAGATGCTTCCAAGTTACTGTTTTGCAGAACTAGAGACAAATTCAGGAGATAATAGATGAAAAAGCATAGCTTAAAACACTATACACATTGATATTTTGTTAGTAGAGCTGTGAAATGGTATAATTTTTAAAAGCAATTTGGAATTATGTAAACAAAATAACTAAAATATCTATACCCTTTGAACTAGACACTCCTTTACTAAACTTATACCCCAAGGAAACCATTGATAAGAAAAAAAGTCCTCATATACTCCAAAACATTGAGATAGCTAAAAATTGGAAGCAAAATCGATGTCCATCAGGTATGGAATGGCTAAACAAATTGTGGTACATTAATGCAGTGGAATGTTACTGTGTGCGATGAATACACAGTAGCATGGAAAGATCTATATGCAATGATGCAGAATAAAATCCAAGAAAATGATGTACAGTATACAATAACTAAAACAAAGTAAATGGAAAGAATGACACACCAAAAAAATCAAAAGCAAATGTAAAATTATGAAGATCAAGTGAGACTCAAACAGTTATGAGAAGATGACCCCTAACCTCTCCTTCTGTAGAAGTAGAAGGTCCACAGATGTTACACATTACAAACATTTTTGGGACCTTTTCAAATGTGTTGGTCAATTGTGTTGATTTTCTCCCCTCTTTTTCCTCTCCAAAAAATATTGTTTGTCATATGAAATGGCCCTCTGGGAGGCAGAGGGAAGGGAGAAATACTTTAGGATACTGTGCTAATGAAACAAAGTATCCAAGAAAATCTATTTTTTAAAAAGTACTCTTAAATGCAAGATATGCTGTTATAGTTTGTAAGAATTATGATATTAAGTTATTAAATTTATGTATGTATGTAATATATATTATATGTATTTTATATACATATAATATATTATATTAAATATATATATTATATATACATATAATTCTATATATATGTATTGATCTTTTTTTGGCATGCATATTTTACATAGTACCTATGATTTCATTGGAGTAGGAAACTCCTAAATGGATAAATTCTTATTATTCTAAGGCAGTGTCTTCTCTTTAACTTATTGTCTTAAAGAATTTCTGGGAGCATTGAAAGATTAAGTAAATTGCTCACAGTCACAATAGAAGTATGAGTCAGAGAGAAGACTTGAACCCAGGTCTTTTTCACTTTGAGGCTAGCCTTTCTTTTATGCACTCCACCAGAGGTTCCAATTTAGTTGTTTGCAGACTCCTTAGGAATTCTTGGCAATGGGCATGGGAGTTACACTAAAAATTATCTGAATAGTGTCTTAAGTAGTGCTGAATTATGTTACAAATATAGTTTTTAAGCAATAAATAATTGTCCAGTTATATTACATAGTTTTTCTCTGTGATAGTGAACATACGAATATTTGAACTGTTGCTAACTCAAGCCTTGATTAACACAACCTCCCTCAGCCGCCTCTCTCCTCTGATCAAAGGGTTGGAGGGTAGAATGCCAACCTTCTTCCAATGCCTTCTTTAATAAAAGACAGAAACTGGGCTTTCCATTCATTTCACATTGCATCTGTTGCTCTGCCTTATTTTAGTTCCATGCAAAAAGACTCCCTCTTGCCAAATTCCCTCTGGTTTCCCATCTCCCTACCCTGGTTTGTTGCCTCCTTTCGTGTGTTTTCTTCTTTAGATCGTAAGTTTCTGGAGGGCAGGGACTGTCTTTTTAATTAATTGTATCCCCAGTGCTTAGCATAATGCCTGGCATATAGTAGGTACTTAAGTGATTATTGAATTGGATTAGATTGAGATGATATACATTTGTTTCTGCAGTGATGTGAAAATGTCATAATCATGACAATTTCGGTAGTCATTCAGTGAGTCCTTCAAACTGACCGCTTGTGATTGAGCACAATGTGTTTTTGCAGTTTCTCAATGTGCCATTAAATTGTTTCATATTTCTAGGAGATGTAAGGTATATGTATATGTATGTGTATGTGTATATGTGCATGTACATATACGTGTATAAACAAAATGTTAATAGATGGTTAGGGGCATGTATATACCTTGATTTGCTTTCTGTACACAGTACCAAAGTAGCTCATTCCCTTCTGTTGTCCTGTAATCATACTTCATCAGCTGTGCAATCTTGTGCCCAAGATGTTACAAATATCCATATTCATATTAGAATTTTAGAAATAATAATCATTGGTCATCTGCATTACAAGCAATCTTAAAACCATCACAAGCCATCAAAAACACACTATAGAAACAAATTTTATATTGACTCTTCTTGCAGTACTAAGGTAGTATTCCTTTTTAAACTTATCCTTTACGTACATTGGTATTAGTCCAGATGGTAATTTGGTATATTTTCAAGGGATGGGTTAGCAGCACTTATTAGTTGTTCCTTAGAGTTTCTAGTAGAGTTAGCTGGTGTGCAAATGGTAGAAAATAAGAAAGTCATATCAAAAAAGATTCTCTCCTTACAAAATTTAGTTTATATATAAACATTGTTTAAAATGAAGCAATATGTGTAATTCAACTTTAAATAAATCATGTGATATAATGCTTGTCACTAGTCAGCAAAAAAAGCAAATGTCAAATTTCCCTATCATTTTCAATGACATATTTCTGTGAGAAAGTATTTTCACTTTATTCTTGCTTAAATCAAAATACAGAAGTAAACCAAATATGGAATCAGACTGAAGTATGGTGTTGAGCCAAATGTTGTAAACATTTGTTCAAATATGTCCAACATAGAAATTACATTTATATGAGAATATCATATTATCTTGTACACCTTCCACATTGCAACTCATTTCATTAAGATGTTATTTATATTCAACAAAATTTGTAAAATAAAGAAATTTACTATAGTCCTGCAGATAATTATAAGTATATGAGATTTGTTCTCAGGAACAAAAAGAATTCCTGGAAGAGCTTAAAAAAGGATTTTAAAAAGCAAATTAGAAAAGTGTAAGAAAAATTTGGAACAAAATTTAGAATAATACAAAAGAATCATGAAAAAAAGAGCCAATAGCATGGTAAAAAAAAGACATATAAAAATTTACCAATAGAAATAATTCCCTAAAAATAGAATTGAACAAGTGAAACTAATGACTCTATGAGACATCAAGATATGGTAAAACAAAAGCTAAAAAGTAAAAAAAAATAGAAGAAAATGTGAAATTTCTCAATGGAAAAACAATTGATTTAGAATATAGGTACAAAATAATTAAAATAAGAATTATTGGACTGCCTGAAAGTCATGATCAAAAGAGAAAGTCCAAACAACATCTTTCAAGAAATTATCAGAGAAACTGCTTTGATATATTAGAACCAGAAGACAAAGTAGAAAGTAAAAGAATCCATTGATCACTCCCTAAAAGAGATAGCAAAATTAAAACTCCCAGGAATGTCACAAATTCCGGAGCTCACAGATCAAGGAAAAAGTACTGCAAGCAGCCAAAAAGAAATAATTCAAATATATGGAGCTAAAGTCAAGAATACACAGGATTTGGCAGCTTCCACATTAAAGGACATTAAATGTTTCTATTTTAACTTTTTATGTTTTCCTTGAGTCTTGTATTTAGAGGTCATCTTTTTTGGCTTTTGTTTTGTGTTTTTGTTTGTTTGTTTACTCCTTTTTTTGCAACTTGGTATTTTTATGGGAGAGTTGGGCTCTGTTCCTTTACTGTCCGAAGCTTTTTGTGCTGGGGCTCTGGGTCTTACTGCTGGATTTCACTGGGCCTTAGGACTTAGTTGCTTGCATTCTCCAGAGGGTACACTTTCCTTTTGACTTGTACTGAGGAGGGCTCTCCCCGAGTGTGGGTTAAGTTGCTGGCCTCTTATACTGGTGGGCCTTTGCTGCTGGTTTGCTTTGGTAAAAGAGTCTTTCTGGTGGCTGACCCTGGAGGAGATATCTTGGTCTACCTGAGGTGTGGAGCCCTGCTGCTGGGTTGCTATGGAAATAGGGTATCTCTACTGGTAGGACCCAGGGGAAAGGGCAGGGTCTCAGCACTGGCTATCTCTTGGGGTGAGGGTTTACTACTAGTAAGCAGTAGGGTCAAGGCTTTGCTGGTGGCTTGTGCTGGGGGTGGGACCTTGCTGAACTCACTTGTCTAGGGGTCTCCTGGTTTGTAGGACCTCAGAGCACTGCTACAGACCCTCTGTTGTGAGACTGGCTACTGCTACTGCTCTTGAACTTTGCTCCCCTCTGACCCCAGAGAGACACCTTTCTGTCTGGATTGGTAAACTTCTTCCCCCTTCCTAGAACAATCCTGAAGCAGTTTTCTAGTTGTTTGGAGGGGAATTTGGGAGGACTTCAGTGGGGTCTTTCCTCACTCCACCATCTTGGCACTGGAAGGCAGATATGTCGAGTTTTAAAATGCCTACAGGACACCCATTTCAACATGCCTAATAGGTAGTTCATAATGTAGGACTAGAGCACAAGAAAGGTTGACTAAGTTGACTAAATGATCTATCTATCTATCTATCTATCTATCTATCTATCTATCTATCTATCTATCTATCTAAGTCAACTCCTTAGAGATGATAATGGTGCCCATGAGAGGTGATGAGGGCACAGAGAGAGATTGTAGAGAGATAAGAGAATCAGGCTCAGGACAAAGCCTTAAGACACACTCCCTCAGTTAGAGGTTATGATATGAATTATGATCCAGCAAAGTAGACTGAGAAAGATCTGTCAGTTGGATAGAGAATAACCAAGAGGCGAGAGTCATGAAAACCCAGAGAGGAAGGGAGGCAATATTTAGCAGGAGAGGGTGGCTAGCAGTACCAAATTCTTCAGATAGGATGAAAAAGGTGAGGACCAAGAAAAGATCCTCAGATTTGGCAATTAAGAACCTACTGGTAAATTTGAATATGCTCATTTCAGTTTAATGTTGAGGCCAGATTGCAGAGAATGAGGAGCAAGAAGAGATCCAGCAGACTTGTAAGAGTAGATAGTTTTTTTTTCTAGAAGTTTGACTGCAAAAGGGAGGATAGGCATAACGGAAATAATTTGAAGGGATAGTAAAGCCAATTGAGTTTTTTGAGTATTGAACATAAAACTGGGCCTCGTGGAGGCATCAGGTAAGGAGCTAGTAGACAGGGAGAGGGTAAAGATTAGAAAGAGATTAGAGTGACAATTGATTAGGGAGACAGTTCCCCAAAGGAGACAGGAGAATACAGGATAAAGGATGTATGTAATGGGGTTGGTCTTATTGAAGAAAAGGTCCACTTCTTCATCAGAGACAGGGAAGCAAGAAATAGTGGGCGGTGATGTTAATGAGTGAGATAATGGGGATCATCTCTGTAAGTATAAAGGCAAGATGAGAGCCTGACGTGAGAGAGTGCTGTGGATAACTTGAGAAGAGAAGTTTTGAACTAGCCTTTGTGGGGAATGGGGAATCAATTAGGAAGTAGTAAAAGGATTACCTTGCTGCAGTGAGGACTCAAGTCAGATCAGATTTTGGAAATATGTAGTGGATTGAAACAGAATGATTTCTGACTTCTTCCAGCTCTATTCAGCAACATGTGTAAGACTGGAAGGGATAGATTGTAGAAGGAATTCAGGGCTGTGGTCTGGCAAACCATGAGTAGTGATCAGACAAAGATAGAAAGGTTTCATGAGTAGATAGTATAGTGCTAAACTTATTCATTAAGAGCTGGGATAGGGAAAGGAAACGAGTGTAATTTGGATGATAACCTGGCAAAGTAAAGAGAGATAGAGGGGTTGTGGGACATGTTGAGCACAATGAATAGATTTAAGAGAAATAAGTCAGGAGTAAGGAGAAATGGAACGATAGGAGATTGTTATTGAAACACTTGTAGGTGATGTAAAGAAAGAGAAGTTGCTCCTTTCCCAAATGTGTTCCCTTCATATATGCCCCTCCCTTTGTATACTCTATATGTATTCACTTTTTACCTTGAACATTGTTCATATTTGTGATAGAGTATGACACAGTTTATGGGGGAAGATATTGTATTACCACTGACCATTCTATACAATTTTAGTAAATCCCTCTGATTTTGGCTATTTGTATTCTCTGGTTGACTAAAGAGAAGTTAAACATAAACTATAATTTTAGAGAGGTGGACGCACAGAGAACTTTGAACCTGTGATAAATTTCCAGTGTGGGGTCCAACGTATAAGTGAAAGCTGGGGTGTAACTCCATAGGAGCATTACATGTAGAAGGGTTCATTCCTTTGTATGAGGAATCTTTCATTTTGCTTATGCCTTGCTGTTACATTGATTTTTTTTTTTTGCTTTTAACCAATGCATCTTCTGGTTTGCTTTCAGTTAACTAATGTATCCTTTGCCAAAAGAAGTGCATTTATGATGGGGTGGGGCTAGAGATGTATGATACCTGGGGAGCTCATGTTTAAGAGAAGATAGGGACTACACATATAATGATGAGCACACTTCCTGCTTCAAGATTCTCTGTCTGATTCATCCTTCATTCAAATGTCAAATGAGATTCTTAAAATACAATTATGACCATGTCACTTTACTGCTCAGTAAATTCTGGTGGCTCTCTATTATCACTAAAATTAAATATGAATTTTCCTGGTTGGCATTTAAAGCTCTTCACAGTCTAACTTCAACCTACCTTTCCAGTTTCGTTATACATTACTCTTGGTCAGGCATTTTGTCTGCTTTCACATACGGCAGTCCATCTACCATCTCCATGCCTTGTACAGGTATTTCTTTCATGGAGGGGGTGTGTCCTTTCCTCACTTCTGCATCTTAGAATTCTTAGATTCCATCAAAATTTAGCTTAAATGTCATCTCCTACATGAAGCTCTTCTTGATTTGACCAGGTAATAAATACCAGCGGTGCAGTGGATACAACACTGATCCTGGAGTTAGGAGGTCTTGAGTTCAACTTTGGCTTCAGACATTTAGTTGCTGTGTGACTCTGAGAAATTTACTTAACTCTGTTTGCCTCAGTTTCTCATCTGTAAAATGAGCCAGAAAAGGAAATGGCAAACCACTCCAATATGTTTACAAAGAAAACCTGAAATGGGGTCATGAAGATTTGAATGTGACTGACATAGCTCAATAACAATGCACCCACTACTAAACTGTCTTTTATTTCTTTCGCATATGTGTGTATATACCTGTTAAACAGATATATGTATGCATGCACACATGAACACAATATGGAGGTGTGTGGTTATATATACACGCATATATATATGTAGATACTTGTATTATGTATATTAATAACATATTAATACCTTCCCTTAATCCCAATGTAAACTCCTTGAGGACAGGGACCAGAAATTCTCTTATTAAAAAAAAATTTTCAGGGCCTTGAAAATTGCCTGGTATAT
>CM053600.1:54620659-54650929 GCA_028646575.1 Pseudocheirus occidentalis
GGCCCTGTATTTGTCTCTTACCCAGCTCCTACAGATCCCAGCCCTGTGGTGATAGACCTGTGGTTGATGAATCAACTTGCCACGTGCCTTCCAGGCCTTGTCCTGGCCTCTGTGCACTGCCTCTGAAGACAATAATATTGTTAAAGCACCAATCTGACAATGTCACTTTCTTGCTCTCTATTTCCTCTATGTTAAATGTAAACTCCTCAGTTTGGCACTTAAATTCTTTCACCTCCCACCTCCTATCTGTCTTTCCAATGCTATTTTATAATACTCCTCTTTATACATTCTACATTTCAGCCAAAGAAGCCTACTTGCTGTAACTTGAACTTGGAATTATATGTCCTACTTCTGGGTCTTTGCATAATTTATTTCTCAGTTTTGTTAATGGTCTATCTTCCCTCAAAGCTTTATAAGATATGATTCTTAGAGTTTTCTGATTCATAAATTATTTCTCCTAAAGGTTTTTCTTATGTCATCTGTTTTGATAGTAGATAACTCGCGTGTTCTATTTTTAAGTCTATTCACTTTGTTCTAATATTTCTTGCTTTCTCATTGGATTATTGAGTTCTGTTTGCTCCATTTTATTTTCCTAAGGGTACTCTACTTGGTTAAGGTTTTATGCCTCCTATTCTATTTATTTTCCTTTCAATTGTTTTCCCATTAGAAATCTGATTTCCTTGTTTATCTCCTTTCATTTCTTCCACTATGGAAGTTATAGTTCTTTGCAACTAAGTAGTTTTTTCCCCCTAGAAACTCTACTTGTACTTATTATGAAGCTCCTCTCTTCTTCTTGGACTAACTCTTGGTTTTCTTTGAACACATTTAAAAATTGTACTTTGTGTCTTATTTTGTTTATACATCTCTAGTCTCATTTGTTGCATTTGGGACTTTATGTCAGAACCATATTGATCCCTATCATGCTCTTGGATGGGGTGACTGATTTTTTTGTCTTATCCACAATGCATTTTTGAAGCTGCTTCCCCTACCACTGTTTTGTCAAATATCTAGATGGGATAACAGACTTGTGGTCCCATTGCCTGTCTTCCACTCAAACCATGCCCTGCTGCAGGGAATTGGGGAAAGATCTGGAACCAGGCTTTGCCTTTTGCCTCAATTCTAGGCCTCTACCTTAATTTCCTGGTATTCACTTTGTTTTATTCTGTTCCTTGTGAAATCACCAACCAGGAACTGACTTTGTCACCTACTTCAGCCTTTACACCCTGGATGGATACTGGAGGTGACTGGCTTCCAAGCTTCCTAGATAGCAGTTCTTTTGTCTGCATCTTCTTAAGTTCATTGTTTGGCTATTGAATATTGAAGATAGGGCTTGTATGGTCCATGTGCATTTCTTCATAGGGTGCTGACCATCTTTATTTTCTTGGCCTAGGGACTATCAGGAACTGGCTCTATTTGAAATTCTATGGCTGTGAGCCTATTATTCCAGCTTTAAACTTCCTAGAGAGCCCTAAAGGATGAATATATTGTCTAGATGCCATAATCTTGATCATTTACTTAGTGGTATTCAGCTTTGTCCCCTATTTTATCTGGAAATGACAAGACCAAGATTCTGCTGGCTTTACCATTTAATTTCATGATCCCTGAAAAATTCTGCTCATTGTTTCTCTAAGCTTTGGGTAATTTTCTAGTGCATTCCTAGACTTGACCTGGTAGAGGAGCTTACTGATATTTCCCTGTGGTTTTATTTTCATTGCTTTATCTGATGCCTTTCTCCCATCTTTGCTAAGGAACCTCTTAGATGGAATAGATTTTCCTGTATACTTTTAAACTGCAGTAGTCTCCTAATAAAAATCTCTTCCTGCATCCATTTTCCCCTATCCAAATTATCCCTCACCCTTTTCTCTTAGTAATCTTTTAGATATAAAACTCGATTCCATAAGTCTCTGCTCAAAACTCTTCAATGGCTGTTTTCTGTGTAGAACTCTTAACTCTCAAGCATTTTTCTACATTTTAATCCTCATTAATTCCTGCAGATACTCCATCCTCCAGGAAAATTGAACTAATTACCCTACCCTATGAATGTTCTACATATCATTCCTATGTGTAGAACATCCTGTTCCTTTCTTGCTTTTTGAATTCCTTCTTTGAATTCTAACTCAGATCCAACCATTTCTATGAACTCCCCAGTGGGAAAAATGACATCTCCTGACATGACCCTTCAGGACCTCTTTTTTTTTTTTTTGCTATTCTTCAAAACACTTAATGTAAACTATTTTTTATTATAGTTAATTTGTGTATGGCTTATATACTCCTACTCACACAAAATCTCCCCTTACAGGGATGGCATTTTATCTAAATCCTGCAACTCTCCTAGCACCTAGTACAGCATACAGCACAGGGCAGATTCTTAATAAATGTTTGTTCAATTTAAATTGAATTTAGATTTTAAATTTTGTTGTTTGGTCTTTCGTTTTGGTTTATTTGATGCCCAGTGGAATAGATACTCCTTTTCCTTTGGATAGACACCATTAGCCTTTTGGCATTTGGGATTTTTTACTTTCTCAGGTGTGTGCTAAGCTTTTCATATCTCATCTTTTTGCATGTTCTATTTATTTTATGCATTTCCCACTTCTTATTATTTAAAGTCTTTTTTCAGACTATAGCTCAGCATTGAGCTTAGTTCCTTTTTCCATTATATTTTTCTCTTGAGAACTTGATTAACACATATTGCTGAAATTATCACCTTAGTGCAAAAGACATATGGTTTCATTCCATTTCTAGTCTCTGTGGTTAGGCACACATTTTTGAGAATCTAATAGATTTCTTATCCTGGAAGCCTCTTAATGCTTTGAAATTAAACATTAGCATTAAAAAATGCAGGCTGTGCTAATTGAGAATGGTAATCAGTATGTCACCACTGGGTCCTATTTCAAGTGAGTTAATGTAGCTCAATTATGCCTGGTATCCTTAGCAAAGAGCCATGACACTGAGCTATTGTTTTCATTTTATATTCTATTTCAAAGCCATGCCTTTCCACATGCAATATTTGTAAAATAAATTTAAATATTTAATGCTTTCACAATTTAAAATGCCTAACTCCTCCTACTGCTAAAATATTAACTGACCATTTTGTTGTCTTAGTCTTCAACTTTTTCATACTGTTTTGCACACGTTTATTTTTTAAAGCGTAGCTATAAATTTGATTTTTCTCTTCCTTTCTTTGGTGGTTTGCTATTACTATTCAAAGAATGTTATTTGTATGTCCTTTAACTTGGCTAGTATCAATATATTAAATTTTATAGGAAAAATTTGTCAGCCATTGAACCTGTCATACCAAACCCATTTATTTCCCTGTAGTAAAATCTGAACCTGTATTCACTACCCAGAAATATAACCAAGGATGCGATCCATCTCTCTCTTCTTTTGTTTGCTATTCTTTTTCTTTTTTTCCTTAGCAACAAGGTTACATGAAATAATTACTAGATATAAAAAATTTGAAAAAAAAATTTGATTTTATCATTCTCTTCTCATCTATCATCCTTGACTAAAGGGAAAAGTCCCTTTCCAATAAGCCACTTGAAATGACTCTTGCAATTTTCACCTCAAAATAAAGATGTGAGAGCCCAGGCAATTCCCTTAACCTATCTTAGCCTCAGTGTCCTTATTATAAAATGGGGATAATAACAGCACCTACCTTTCAGAATTGTCATAAAGATCAAATGAAATAACATATGCAAAGTTCTATTTAAGAAGGCCCGGATTCTAATTCTTCCTTTAAATTTATACCAGGTTAAGTATATGTTGTAAAATAAAGTGCCAACTATAAGTACTAAAATAAGTGCTAATAATTGTTATTAGCAATAACCACAATAACCACCGTCATCAACGCTACAACTATGATCACAATGCCTGGGAGGGCACTGTATACTACCCCATGAAAAGGAATATACCAGTACTTTGTGAGGATAGGAGCAATTTACTCATTCATCCCTGTGACTCACTTACTGCAAGACTGGCTCACAGCAAGACCACTGGTTTACATTTGTCTTTCCAGTGGCAAGCCTGCCTGTTTTTACAATGTAGCAACAGACAGCATAGTTGTTCTCTAATAGCTAACGTATCTTTTTAGAATATGCTATCAAATTGTTCCACCAAAGACAAACTAACAGTTTAAAATCTGCATGTAAAAAAATGACAAAGAAGCTTTAAAAAATGGTCTCCAAAGCATAAAGTCAGAGAACTTCCCGGAGTTAGTAGAATCATTAGAGATGATACCCCCCCCCCCAGAAGATAGGCCAACATGTGTTCAGAGTATGGTTTAAATGCTGCCAGTTCAGTGTTATATTCTTTTTGCTTTATGTACAAATTTAATCTCAATCAAGATTCCAGGATCCATCCCTGGGATTTGATTTGGGCAATTGCTATAATTTGCCTGTGGCTGAGACTATTTTGTATTCATATCTCTGACATCCCCCACTGCAATTTTAGAGATCTTTGTTATTATTTCTTTGTTTCTTCATAGCTTACTTATAGTATTTGTTAGCATCAATTCAATTCTAACTCTAATGCTATCAACTGGGATCTCAACTTATATTTCAACATCAGAGAAGATGTGTTGTCTTTATGTAGATTGGTAAAGAGCTTTCCTGATCTATTTAGTTTTCAACTGGGGCAGGCCTTTCCCCTTTCCTACACTGTACTCATTTGTAACTTGCAGAGTGCCACTAGTTTCAAAGAAATGCTGACATGTGGGAGATCTGCACGAAGGTGAGAGGGAGGAGGAGGAGAATTAGGGCACTTTGCTATAAACTTTTGTATGTGCTGAATATTTCATGGGCAGCTGCATATGGGCTTGTATTTTGCTAAGTATGCATAACATCTGTTTCTTTTTTCACTGAAATAATGTGCAGCTCTGGTTTGTACTTAAGAGCAGATTTTCTATTGTTTCATAAATAATTTTTTTGTTTGTACCAAAGACATTTCAATTAATTCAATATGGTGTAATAAAAATCTCGCATGGAATGAATGTTACCATACTGTTTATTGATCTTTCCACTTATCAGCTTTATGTTCAGTTTGGGCCAACTACCACATCAAGTTATTTGGAATTCATTTGAAGAGTAAAATTAGACATTGAATGTATACTTACTATTTATATTCCTTTCCATTCTACCCTGGTGTTTGGAAAGCAGTAAGCAAGTGAAATAATGTGGTCTGGAGAATGCCTCTTTTTCCTAAGGAATGAACTACATATGCATAGCTCTCTTTCAGTTGCTAAGCTTAGCACAGTAGATGTTTGACCACTGGAGATCTTTGGTATTCATCAACAACCAGGGCTGCAGCATTCAACTTCAGGTCCACTTAAGGGACAAATTTTGTTTCGACCCAACAACCTTAGCTTTCTGTTCCAGGCAAGTTGTTCCATTTAAGAAGCCTGGATTCTAATCCTTCCTTTAAAGTTACACAAGGTAAGTCATTTAAACCCTATGAGCCTCAGTATCTTTGTCTATAAAATGAGAAAATAATACCTGTTGTACCTCCCTGCCTAATTTGATTGTAAGGTTTAAATTACATAATGTAAATAATATGCATTTTGCAAACTTTTCAACATCATATAAATTTAGTTATTATTTTTATTTCTTCGTTTGTTCCTTTGCTTTTGGTGATTTAGCTCTAGACTCTGAGAGACTACGCTCTACTGAGCCTGAGGCAAGCATCTCCATGTGCTTGTTGAACATTTTTTCATGTATAACCTACCATGACACCAAAGTGAGCATGCTGGTACCATCACTTTTCTGACATAATGTGATTGTCAGTATGTCCTTCATCTATCATCAGAAACCCCAGTCTTCATCAACTGGGCTAGAAATTATGGGACCATCATAATTTTCATTCTTTTCTTCACCCGTAACATACAGTTAGTACTAAGCACTCTCATTTCTTCCTTCAAAGAGGAAAAAGAGGAGAAGTGGTTGTAGGATATTGCAAAGAGCACTAGATTGAGAATTAGATTAACCAAATTTAAAATTCAATTTTTCTACTAATTAGCTCTGTGACCTTGGGCAACTTATTTAATTGCTCTTGGCCTCTGTTCCCTCAACTCTGTTATGAAAGATTTGGACCAAATGTTCCACAAAGTGGGTTTTTTTTTCTAATTCTATGATAATATAATTGTAAACCTTTCTTTATAACAGTCCTTTTTCCTGAAATGCCCTCCTTTCTGCTTGTTGAAGTATTACCAGTTTTTCAAGACCTAGTTTCACTCTCAGTTTATCCATGAAATCTTCTCTAACTAACCTAGACCACAAAGATGTACCCTTTCTATGAACTCTTGAAGCTTCTGTACCACTCAATTTGCACTTAATGCACTTCTATGCATTTTTCTTTGTCCTTTGATATATAACTTCTGTCTTCTACTAGACCATAAGTTACTTGATGGCAGGGACTTTGTTTCTTGTCTCTTTTTATGCCCATCACTTAGCATAGTACATTTGCCTATAATATTCCCTCAATAAAAGTTTGTTGATGATATCAATCCCTTTTCCTCCCTTCAAAATCCTTCCTAAATGTTTTTGGGGTGCCCAAACCAATTTACTGCCCATTTACAATGTATATACACAAATGAATGGATGGATAGATAGATAGATAGATAGATAGATAGATAGGTAGACTTTCTTAAAAGAGTGCATTATTGCACTATTAAAAATAAAATTTCTGTTTCAGGAGTCAGAGTACTGGTATTCAGTCCTAACTCTGGTGTTTGCTACATATGACCTATGGCAAGTCACATACTTTCTCTGGGTCTTTGTTTCTTCCTCTGGAAAATGATGAAATTTGACTACATGACTCTGGAGATTTCTTCCTTCCTTTAGATAGATCTGTGATCATATGATAATATGGTAGGCCTTTGATCTTATTGAGGAAGCCATGTAAGTTTTCTGTGTATTGTTGTAAACATCACAATCCTATCTAGAGCATATCTAAACCAGAGCATCTTAATGACCTCATCATTTTTAGGGAATAATTTTTTGATTTTCATTGTTCACAGGATATTCTCCATGTGAGGGGCAAACACTGTTAGCAAGTAAATGTTTTTAAAGCCAAGCACAAGCAGCTTTCCAGAAGACTGCGGCTGTGAACAGCTTTCAAGGTTCTGATTACCTAGTATAGCAAACTATTTATTTAATAACAAATCAGAGCAAAACATTCACAGAAAATCAAGATACAGCATTCACAATGTTAGAACTTATCACTAAATTGTTTTCACCACAGTGATCACATAGTTTTGAACAAAGTACAGTCATTTAGTCAATCAATCACTTAATAACTCAATCATTTAATCAACTTAATCATTCAATCATCTTGCCTCCTTAAGGGTCACAAAATATAATAATCAAAGTTCTCCATTCATGGGGCATACTAAGTCACTTCAATCATAATTCACTATTCAATCATCAGAAAATACACAAGCCATCCACCCCTTGGTCACAAATAAATCACAGTCTTCTTAGTCAGTACACAGCATCCATGTAAAGTCTTCTTTCACCTTGACTCAGGGTAGGCTCTCAGATTCCCTGGATCCCATTCCATGGTTCCAGCTCCTACCTGAATTCACCAAACTGTTACCTGGGTTCAAAGGCAGACATCTCTGAGCTCCATATCTAGCTCTCCATGCAGTTCCTGTTCCATCCTGAAGGTCACAGTGTCCACTCTGCCTTAAATCCTCCACAGTTTCTGTTCCTAGGAAGTCAAGCCTTAACAAAGCCACAAACAGACAAAATACCAGCACCACAGTTGTACTTCCTCAGTCTTCTGCAGCTCTGGCTGGTCCTCGGAAATCCTTTGCATGTCCTCAGCAGCTCTAGCTGGCCCTTGGACTCAGAAGTTTTAGCTGGTTCCCAGAATCAAAATCACTTCATCCAGGTTCTCAAAATAAAAATCATTCTCTCCAGCTTGGGCCTCTCTTCCTCAGCCTCTAGAACCTGGCTCCAAGAAGATCTGAAATTCCAGCTAGGGCTTCTCCTTATATACCTATTAGCTCCTCCATGTTCTGCCCCTTCCTGTTATATCAGCAGCTTCCTGTTAGGTCAGCAACAGGGGTTCATATCTTTTGTTCCTTTACAGAGGCCTGATTGAATTAATTTCAAGTACCTGTTAGCTTTGCCAATACAAAGGGATCAAATTACATTACTTTTACAATGTCTTCTTGTTTTATGCTTTCCTTGGCATTTATAATCATGAGATAAGTGCACCAAGTTATTTCTATAGCTGTATGTGCCAAGAATCTTGTGTGCTCTTATGTCATCAAAGTAGAGGCCAAATCCCTACCAAAAATTATGAGTGATACCAAGTTAAGATATTACATTTTTTATTTTATTTTATGGAGCCAAGTTTTAGTTTTTTGGTGATTAGCAAATGACATACAAAGATGTGCATTCTCTATTGCTTTCCATCACTGATGTTATTGTTAAGATGTATCCTAGTGTGGGAAATCATCTGTGAGGGTAAGGATACACTTAATATATGTCTAGGCTAGTCATAAACTTTATGGATTTGAAAGTAAAAAAAATGGGTGGTTAATTGGTTATATCTTCCTGGTTTTTTGTTTGTTTGTTTGTTTTTGGAAGGGTGGAGGCAGGAGTAATGCCATCTGTTATTTTTTCCCCATTTTGGGGGGTAGCTTCTACACAATGGGATGTCTTAAAAGTCAATTCTTTAAGAGTTTTGTTGCCTTTAGTAGAGATTTCATCTATATGTAACTGGTCATATTCAGCTATTTTTCCCAATTTCAGTGCCATTTCACTTATTCATGCTGGGTAATGAATCAAGGAAATAATGAAAAGGCATTTATTGAGTGCTTAATATGTCAAGCATTATGCTAAGTGTTGGTGTCACAAATACAAATATAAGACAGTCCCTGCCCTTGAGGAACTACATGATAATGGAGGAGATAATATGCATATGGGAATGGTGATCAGGATGAGATATTTTGTTTTGAGAAGTCACAGGGATGAGGAGTAGAACCATAGGAGAGTTGATTTATCTGTCCCTTCCAAAAACAATGGAAGTAATGATTTGATTATAATTCTAGAGCTAGATTGTTGGGTTTAGGGAGAGTATGAAGGTCTCATGGTCAAGATAGTATAGTACTAGGTAAAATGCTGACTGGTGTGGAATGTGAAGGATGACTGGGGCTGGCCTAGGTGTAATGGAGCTATGTGCCAAATTTCTCAATTAGCACAGCATGGGGACATGGGGCAGGAGTTCTAGAATTGAGAAGTTTCCTCTAGAAATAAGAAAGTTACTCTCTCAGGGCATGTTCACTCATCCCAAAGGCTCAATGGCATAACCATGGCCATAGGATGACTAGAGTGGAATGTGATGTGTGGCTGGGGCTATTTCCTTAAAAGTGGGTCATGGCTGAGGTATTAGACTATAAAATGAGTTGGTTCAGCATCATCAGAGAGGTGAATAGATCATTATAGAAATGTTGAAAAATATATTCCATTTCTTGTTGTTCTTTATTGTTCTTTCCATTTCATCATCAAATGGAATGTTGGAAGATGTGACTCATTTGGGTCTCATGTCAAACTTTCTACAGACTAGTTTTTTTTTCACTAGTTTCTTCAGACTAGTTTTTCTTTTCTTTATTTTTCATTGTTGTATGATACAACAGTGGTCATAATCTTACTCCTTTATAAAAGCAGTATTGCAAAAGGGTAGGCTATGCAGCTTATACTTCTTTTATAGATATACATTGTCTTCAATACATAATTGTTACTCCTAATTATGCATTGTTTGAGAGATTCACACTATTTTTTTTTGCACTCTGCATAGCTAGCAAAATAATCTTCCTAAGGCACAAGTTTGACCATGAAACTAGCTTGCTCAAAATGCTTCAGGGCTATTCATTACCTCTAGGATTGGCCCTAATGAACTTTCCAGCCTTATTCATTATATCCCTTCATCAGGTACGTCTAGGCAAACTGGCTGTTCCCTGGATGCAGCACTCCACCTCCCATCTCTGTAAGTTCAGGTACAGTAGTTCATGAGTCAGGGATGCCTAGAATGTACTCCTTCCTCAGTTCTGCCTCTCAGAATTCTTTCCTTCCTTCAAATCTCAATTCAAATGTCACTTCCTCCATGAAGATTTCCTTGACTTCTTCATTTGTTCTCCTTCCCTCTTCAAATTATATTGTTTTAAGTGTATTTGTGTATGTATTGTATTTCAGAAGGTAGAATGTAAATCCCTTGAGGGCACAGACATTTTTAGTTTTTTTCCTTTTTATATTGGACACAATATAAAAATGCTAGGTACATAAGTGCTATTTGTTGAATCAAATTGTGATTTAATTCTTTCCCCAGTCACATGGAAATAAAATATCTGGATTGTTGATGTAAGCAAATTATCCAAATAGTTAGATGATAATGGGAATATTAGTCTAATCTTTGTTAGTACTAGTATTCTTCCAAGATAGCTGCTGAGTGATTATTTTTGCATAAAACCCTGGCTGAAGGACTAATTCATCCCACTCAGTATTTGCCAGTGAGCTAGAAAATTGATGTGATCTCTTGCTGATTTTGTATTATTGGTCATCAGTCAGAGTGATTGTCAGGATATCCCAGAGACACATTTATCTGGTCCTGGAATTCATAAACATTCTGGTGCCAAAAAAGTGAGGAGATTCTGTGGAGAAAGGCCATCTTAGTAATTTCTCTCAGAGCAGTTCCCAGCATGGCCTGTGACTGTATGCATATTTTTGCATGATTTCATGCAAGGTTTCATGCCAAATCAAGACTACAAAAGGAAAGACTCTGTGGAGACAGCTATGCCAAATGGATGTGGCACCACTGCTCACCAGAAGTCCCGATGTCCTCAGTAAATCAGAACTCTGGAGACAGCCAAAGGGTGGGGCAACTCCAAATTAATAGAGATAATATTTGTGGTTTAACTCCCACACAGTTTTTCAGAAAAAGTTATGAGTTACTTTCCAACTTAGCATAGTATTTTTAAATTTTCCAAGATATAAATAAAAACATAGCCTTAGTGCATAAATAGGGGCCTATATCTACTGTGTGCTAAGCAATTCAAGCAGGATATAGAAATTGAAATCATATGCCTACCATGCGTTAAATGTAATATACATTGCATAATTTTAAATTAAGCAAAACATAAATACGTATTAGTGAGAAGAACACTTTCACATCTCATCACTCCAGCAAGACAGGAGAAGTGAGAAAAAAAGACGAGAAATCCTGTAGTAAATTTGTTCAGCATGAGTAGATCATCTAGATAACAAGGTAGGAAAAAAAACAACTTTTTTTTTTATTTTACTCCAATGCTAGGAGATGTTTGACAGACTTGTTAGTATAAATAGCTTCAGCTCTCCAACTGAATTTGATTTTGCGGATAAATTACCATAAACTCATTTTATGTGTAAACTAAAACAATTTGTAGACAGAAGAAAAATAAAACAATAAAAAGCTGGTTCTACCATCTCTAGAATTGAGATTTTAAATTCCATGCCTTTTTTTTTACTTGAAATAGATATGTAATATAATAGTACTGAACTTGGTATAGGGAAAACCTGAATTAAAATCCTATCTCTGACATTTATTATCTGCATGACAACCTCCAGAAAATTGCCTAACGTCTCTGAACCCTAGTCAACTTTTTAAGGCTGTAAGTTATAGAGAGATTGATGGGGGGAGTCCTATACTAAAGAAATAATGGGTTCTTGAAACTTTTTAAAATACAACATACCTTTATTGGTACTTTATAATAAAGTATTATTTACCCAAGAGAAATAAAGAGGGAAAGGGGGAAAGGATTCATGTGTGTGTGTGTGTATACATTTATATATGTGTGTATATGTGTGTGTATATGTATATAGATATATATTTCTATCTATCTATATCTTGCCTTTTTGTTGTAGCAAAGAACTGAAAATTTAGAGCATGTTCACCAATTGGGGAATAGCTAAACAAATTGTTGTATGTTAGTATGATGGAATATTCTTGTACAATTGAAACTGAATGAACAAAAAAAAACGTTAATTAAACCCTTACTATGTGCAAAACCCAGCTAAACTCTGGGGACACAAATAGAAAGTAAAACAATCCTCACTCCCAAGGAATTCACATTCTGCAGGGGGTGATGACATATGCAGGGCATCTCAAAAATCTTAGTACGGTTTTTAAATTTGAATAGTTTGACTAGAAGGTTCCAGCTGAAAGGTGGAAAGGTCCCATGGTCTTCTGGGTGAAGCAGAAAAGCAAACATTAATATCTCTTCTTTTGTGTCATTTTCACTCGCAAAAACATCTCAGATTATGATGTTAGACCATTTGACAATGCCAAAGAATTAGTGATGAGAACTTCTCTTTCTGGGTCTTCATTAGAAGCAGTTGCTAAACTGCATCTCCACAAAAAAGAATGGAAATTTGGCAGCATTGATATGAACTGAGGCAAATTAAAGTGAGCAGAACCAGGAGAACAATTTGTGCCACAGTTCAACAATGTAAAGAAAAAAAAGCATCTTTGAAAGATTAAGAACTCTGATTGATGTACCTATTAACAGGTAAGTGACAGGCTAGAGTTGCAGAATGAAACTTACATTTTGGACATGATTGATATATGGTTATTTTCCTTGACTATGCTGATTTTTACTTGTGAGGGTTTAAAATATTTTGAAGAAAAAAGATAGTGAGGGGACGATTAAAAAAGCATTAATCAATACACAGAAGAGAACAGAAGGAAGATGAGAGAGAAAAAATTTAATGTGCACTTTAAAGAAAGTTGCATATAATGGAAATTTCTGGCTTCATTCACTATTGAAACTACTTGTTTTGGGGAAGCAGGATATAATCACTAATCTTAATGATAGAAGATATGTAGCCTGGGACACATATAAAAGGGGAATGGACCTAGACTGAAAATATTTAAAATCAATGAATGCTTACATAAAATTACAGGAGATCATATATGTGTTGAATCAAGTGATGGGTAAATTACTGGTCTACAAAGTATTTCATGCTATTTTGGGAAAGTTCCAGTCATTATAGTCTTTCCTTACATTCATTTAAATATGTTTCTTCCACTCATTAATCCTATAGGCAGTGGTTCTCAACCTTCCGAATGCCCCGACCCGTTAATACTCGTATGTGGATGTATCTGCATGTGGGTGGACCTACCTGGAGACAGATAGAGGAGAGGTGTCTCAGTGTTTTCCTATGGTCTTAGGCAAACCCTGTGAACGACCCACAGATTGAGAACCGCTGCTAGAGGAAAACGACAAGAAACAATTACATCCTTTAACATGAAGAGCATTTAATTTTTAAATTAAATATGACAGACTGATAGGAAAGCATTGGTAGAAGACATAGTAGATAAACATTGTTTAATTACATTCATAATTGTTATTTAGACACTTGGAAAAAGGTTTCACTTTTAATTCTCATTCTAGTCTGGTTGTGAATTAGAAGACCAACTGATTTAATGGAATGAGTTTGGGGCTTTGTATCAAAAGGCCTAGGTTCCAGTCCCAGTTCTGCCACTTATTTGCTGTATGACCTTGAACAAGACATTTCAATTACTCCCTTGTCTTCAAATTAAGTAGATTTGGCTAGATGATCTCCAATGTATATTTTTTGCTCTATGACCTTAAAGTAAACCTAAACATTCAGTTTATGTTATCCTAAAGAGACTCTTTTTCTTATTGGAGCAATCATCCAAAGTACAAGTTAAAGGTACAATACATATTCTTAGCAAACAGGAATAATTCCTCATGAAAATAGATATTATGGAAAAGTTTTTTGGGGGGTTAAGAATGAGAATTTATTTGGGTTCCTTGACTCTTAAAGTTAGCTGTCTTCATTAGCTGAATTCTTTAGTTTTTACTCTTTTACTGAGTGACATTTCAACTGACCAAGGATTTTTTTACAGATCAACTAAAACTATAGGATTAAACATTTAGAATTGGAAAGGAATTAGGAAGCCATCTATTTCAACTTTTGTATTAAACAAATGAAGAAACAGAAGCTCGGGAAGGTTGTGTATTTCCAAAGGTAGTAAGAGTTAGAAATGGGATTTGAACCAAACTCTTTTGGCTTTGGGCTGCTAGGTGGCACCGTGGATAGAGCACTGGACTTAGAATCAGGAAGACTCATCTTCATGAGTTCAGAAGCCAGCCTCAGACACTTACTAGCTGTGTTGAATCACTTCTCAGTACCTCATCTCTAAAATGAGTTGGAGAAGGCAATGGCCAACCAGTCTTTGTCAAGAAAACCTCAAAATGAGTCACCAAGAGTTAGACATGACTGAAACTGCTGAACAAATTGAAACTATTGAACATCAACAACCTTTACCTTCAAAGCCAAAACTCTACACTGTTTCCTTATGTAAGCATTCAATCTGTTGGATAAAGTCAGTTGTTAATAGGTGTCTCTGTGTTTGATTTTATATTTGGATTGTTGTCTTTTTTGTCAAACCACAATAAAATCAGATAACTTGTTGGTTATATATTTTGTTGCTACTTTTCTTACTATGTCATATCCGTAAATGTCTTTGTTTTGAGATAATTGTGTCCTATGGCTAACTATTGATGGGGGCCCATGAAATAAAATTTTAGGAATGTAGATACATAGAATACCTGTGAGTATGATTTGGAAGGGTAATAAGCAAAAAGGGTACTACACAGGATTATAAGGATTAGGAAGGGAAGATTTGAGGAAACTACCTGGAAAATCAAGTCAAATTTTGACATTAAGTATAAAAGATTTTTGAGGAGTGTCTTTTTGTTACTTTTGTTAGAGGACAGGTCAATTAGTTAAAATTGTTTTTTACCACCTACTTTGATTAATTCCATTAGGTAATTGCTAATATGTATCCTTTGATTAATCATTGTTGAGACATTCAGAAATTCTAAGTTCTTTTCTTTTACCTTCAGAATAAAGATAATTATAGGTAATTTGTCATAAGAAAAATATTAGAAATCTAATTAGATTTAACTAATTAAATCTAATTAGAAATCTAATATTTCTTTTTCAAATCGACACAAGTTTTAAAAAATATTTTGGGATGGGTAATTCTAAAGGTTTTCTGTTCTTTTGCATTTTTTTGGGATACTTCTGCTCTTTTTTTCTTCTTGGAAAGATGGTTTAATCAGTGAATACTTGAGGAACCTATCTCTTAGTCATGATTACCTTTCACTGTATTTAAATAATACAAGGAGAAAATTCATGAAAACACAGGAAGGGTTTGTACATTTATGGATATAAACTGATTATGTTGAAAGTTCCCTAGACTGCTTCTACACAGCTTGAAAGTGGCTTTTAAAACTGAACAGATCTTTCATTAAGTTCCCCTAAGGGAATGTAGTCCTCTCAGGACTTCCCCAGTCATGTTTTCACATCAATTAAGTTGATAGACAGCATGTTTAATAAATTTCCCAATTATGTTGGAAAATACATACTATTAAAGGACAAATCCCCAAAGCTTATTATTTTTAAAAAGCTTTGAAAGATGAGATGACAAAGAATACTCAGCCAGGCTTTGTTGCCACAAAGCTTGTAAAGTTATGGTGTTTTACAAACAGAAATCATTTTTTTTCTTAGATGGCACCATATTGTATGTGTGTCCAAACTGCCTAGATTTAACCAGAGGGCAATTTACCCCCCAGAGCTGACTTCTACAGCACTGGATGCAAATTACAATGGGAGTATATTATTATCATTATTATTTTCATTGTATACATATTGCTATAAATATACATGTTTCTAAACAATTGGTGACAAAGGACAGATTCTCTGCCCTGAGGACCTAACAGTCTGAGCTTTCATTTGCTAACTGCATTTATTAAAAAGATTTTTTCACAGCTCTCTGTATTTAAGGAGTGAAAGACAGAGTTTCATAGCTATTTTAACAGGTTAAAATAAAATAAAATCCTAAAATGAAATATCTTTGAATGAAAAAAATTGAATTAAAATTGTGCAAAATTGCTATATCAGAAACTATCCTGTAAGAAACACATTTTTTGTTTTTCTCTAAAAGCAAATATATATATATATAATATATTATCTCAAATATATATATATGCATGTATATATACTATATTATATGAAAATATATATGTAAAAAAGTAAGCAAAAAGCATAAACATATATAACATGAAGCAAATTAGCATATATAACACAAAATGTAAATAAAAAATCAAATTACTTGCCCTTTCCATATCTTTCTCCCTTTCTCTTACTATACTCCTAAGGCAACTCTGAACTCAAGTGCATTAACTCAAGTGATACCTCAATGATCATGTACTACTTCCTACTTCCATTGCCTCCTATTTTTTTTTATGCCAAGATATTGTTTCACATAGCCACATAGCTGAATAGCTTCCAATTAACAACCCCAGAATCATTTATTTATAACTGAGAAGCAAAACCTAAACTAGTGACATATATATATATATATATATATATATATATATATATATATATATATAACACAGCAGCCACATGGCACAATCCACAGTGCTAGGCTTGCATTTTTGAAGATTTGAGTTCAAATCCTTCCACAAACACTTACCAACTGTAACCTTGGGCAAGTCGTTTAATTTCTCTCACGCTCAATTTTCTCATTTTTAAAAGAGAGTAAAAATAGAATCTACTTTGCAATGTTTATTGTGAGGGTCAAATGAGACAATACGGGTAAAATTCTTTGTAAACCTTAAAATATAATATAAACACACAAAACATTGTTATGTATTCCCAGGGATTCCCTTCCTACCACCCAATCCTTCTGCTCTTCAGCCTCCAGAAGGAGAATAAGAAGGAACAAGAGCAATTGGTTTTGTAGTCTGTAACTACCTCTAAGGGATAAAACAAAGATATAAGGAAAAAATTGGGTGACTATACTAATAGAGGGATTACAAACTGCACTCAAATTCTGAGAAAAAGTGTGGCTAATATCTAGAATAATATGGTTCTACTCCTTTTATCTTCATTTTCTAAATAGTACTAACGTGAAAGAGAAAATCACTTCAGGATCTTGTCCTGGGCCTTCCTTTCTCCTCCCTCTATACCAGTGGTTTTCAACCTTCCTAATGCCAGGACCCTTTAATAGTTCTATGTGGTATCTGCATGTGGGCAGACTCGCCTGGAGACAGATAGAGGAGGTTCCTAAAACCTTTGAAAATATGTGCTTTCCCATGGGCTTAGGCAACCCCTGAGACTCCTGTGAACGGGTTGTTTGTCCCCAAAAGGGTCACGACCCACAGCTTGAGAACCACCACAAGTCTATACTATTTCACTAGGTGATCTCATCAGCTCCCATGGATTTAATTACCAGTCTTTCTGCTGACCTTCAATCTAGCATCCTTAACTTTCTTTCAGATATCTCAAACTAGATGTCCAATAGACATCTTAAACTCAATATATCTAAACAAAACTCATTGTCTCTCCTTCTAAATCACCTCCCACTTTCCCTGTTTCTATAGAGGGCAACACATCCTCCCAGTCCCTCAGGCTCACAATCTAGGAGTTAACCTGAATTCTTCACTACTTCTTACTCCTCCATATCCAGCTTGTTGCTAAGGCCAGTCAATTTCACCTCTGCAGCATCTCTCAAATATATCCCTTTTTCTCCTCTTACCTACTACTACTCTAGTTCATTAATACAATAACCTGATAGTGGGTCTGCCTGTCTCAAGTCTCTCCTTGCTTCAATCTATCATGGATTTAGTGGCTAAAGAGATTTTCCTAAAATGTCTATCTGATCATTTCATTCCCCTACTCAATAAACTCCAATGGCTTCCTATTGCCTCTGTGATCAAATACAAAGTCCTCTGTTTGGCATTCAAAACTCCTTATCACCTAGTTTCCTCCTACATCCTCCTCCCCAACTCCTATATGAACTGTTCCATGACCAAGACACTCCACCTATCAGCTCCAGGCATTCTCCCATACCTGGAATGTTCTCCCTCCTCTGCTCTGAATACTGACCTCACTATATTCCTATAGATTCCAACTAAAATTTCTACTTTCTGCAAGTAGCCTTCTCCTGTGCCTCATTCTAATGTCTTCCCTTTGCCAACTACTTCCTATTTATCCTGTATATAGCTTGGTTTGTTTATATTAATTTGTATTTTGTCTCCCTCATTATATTGTAAACTCCTTGAGGGAAGAGATTTTCTTTTGTCTCTTTTTTTAATCCCTGACCCTTGGCGTAGTTTCTGGCACATAGTAGATGCTTAATAGATACTGATTGAAATATATTACAGCTACTTGAATAAGTATTTCTAGGTTTCTAAATGTTAAAAAGATAAAAATAATTTTTGCTAGTGTGTTAATTTAGGATCAATTTACAATGCCACATTTTTTTTTAGCTGTATTGACCTCATCCTATTGTGGCTCATGTAGGTCTAAATAAAAAAAGTATCTTTAAGCTTTTGCTAGTGTAGGCTTCATAATATTTGTAGTCCTACTTCATTATTTTTTTAAACAAAGAAACAAAATCCAAACACAATTTAAAAAATATATTTTCTTGAAGTTAAATACTGTTTTGCTTCCCAATAATCCTGCCTTTGCCATAAATATTACCTTATAACAAATGCAACAGGACTAGTCAATGAGGGCACAATCCTTAGGCGATGCATAATATGATCTCTCTAGTTTGGGCTGAGATGAGATTCAATGAGACTGCTTCTTGGCATGTGTTGGAGAAGCCCTTTCATTGATTTACAGCATACTCAGGTATTCTATAACTGTTTCCTGTCCACATGATTTATAGTGATAAAAAGCTCCTTAACTGGCTACTGAGCCAGAATTGAATGTGCATACAAAAACCTTAAACAAACAGGGGGTTAGCAACATAAGAACTGCTATAAACCTGTGGGGAATGAGAGAAGCAGTAGCAACCAAAAAGCAGTGACCTACTACATGCCTCTCTGACTTTTATCTCCCTAGTTTCCAAGCTCCATGAAAGCATGACATTGCTTTTTCTGTTCCATCTTTTTTATTCTTTCTTGATCTTAGATGAATGACTATCAGATATAGAATAGAGCAAGTTACCACTTTGTGAACTTCAAGATGTTGGAAGAGCCATCAGAGGTTCAATAATTCAGGATAATAGAAGGTAGCCTTAGCAGCAGAGCTTGGTGAACATTCAGACTTGAGCGTGACTTGCTTGATGCAGTCCAAGATATCATGTTTTTCAAGGGAGTGACTTGTGAATCTGCTATGCCACAACTAGAAGTTAATTTAGTGGGATGGGGAACATAGCAAGCACTTAAAGTTTGAGCCCACTTTCCAAGGGACCAAATGGATGTTTTGAAGACAGTGCTCTGGTTCAGAGAAGAGATCAATTGGTCAAAATGATATTAGGTTTGTAGTTACTGGTTATATTATAGCAAGAAGATGGTAACTGATTGATATGGGCAAATGTACTGGATAAGCTCATGAATAATAGTGTTTGAAAGACTCCTCAACTCCTCAAGGTTCCCCTTAGGGAAGAAATTACCTTGGCCTGGTGACTTGGAGTGAAAGGGATTGGAGTATGATTCAGGAGAGTAAACTCAGAGTCTGTGTGGTATAAGGAAAGTGAATTAAGCAAAATAAACCAGTGTAATAGCCTCATCTTGTGATGAATATTTTTCCCCCAGAAGATCATCCTACTCCCCTAAAAAAATTGAACTATGTTTTATCAATAGGTCTCAGGAACCAAGAATGGACATTGTACTTGATCTGAATTTTTATGTTTTGGGCATTATTTTCCATGCCATTGTTGTGATCATTATTTATAAGGCTTTTGAACTTCTACTTTCTTTGCTTCATATAATTTATTACCAATCTTCTTGTGCTTCTCTGATTTGTTCATATTTTTTTCATTTCATACCTCAAAGTATAACAATATTCCATCAGTCATTTATCTTATTTTAGTCTGTGTGTATGTGTATGATTTTTTAAAATTTACTACTACAAAAATGCTACTAGGAGTATATATGTGTGTGTACATATAGATATGGATATGGATATGGATACAGATGCGCACACAGAGGAAATTCTTCTCAGTCTTTTGCCTTGTTGATTCTCTGTGCAATGTATCCAAAGGTATGAAGATTCTTAACTTTTCTCACAAAACTCTGAGTTATTTTTCAGAACGATTGGTCCAGTTCATATCTTCATTATTCATATATTAGTGTACCAGAGTTCTCATAGCCTTCTAAACTTGGATGTTTTTTATCCATCACTTTTGCCAGTTTGATTGATGAGGTAAGATCTCAGAGATATTTTTTCTTGTAGATGTTTTATTAGTGAGTTGGAGCATTTGTAGATGATAATTTTTAACACTTCTTTTAAATATCTTAATATTAATATCTTACTATTTGTTCAATTACATGCCAACAAAACAGATTGTTTAAATGAAATGATTGGATATTTACACAAATATAAAATATTTAGAGAAAAAGAAATAGAGAATTTAAATAACCTAATTTCAGAAAAAGAAATTGAACAAGAATAACAACAATAACAAACAGGACCAGATATATTTATAATTAATATATAATATTAATATATAATATAATATAATTATATTACATATAATTAATATGAATTCTATTGGACATTTAAAATACAACTAACTCTAGTATTAAATCAATTGTAGAAAGAGGGAAATAAAGCATTCTGCCATAATTTCCTGTGTGAGAAATATGTTTCAGACACTTAAACCAGTGATAAAGTAGCAAAAGACAACTACAGACCAATATCTCTAAATAATAGATCAATAAAGAATGTTGAGTAAAATGTTAATAAAAAGCCTGTAGCAACATATTCAAAAGCTTCTGTACTATGATCAGGTTGAATTTATACAAAGAAGATAGAGTTGACTCTATATAGGAAAACTATATATATTATTTAATCAGTCAACTAAAACAATAAAAATCTCAAGATTATATCAATAGGTGCAGAAAAAAGAAAAATACAGTAGCTCTTCATGTTAAAAAAAATTTTTTTTAACATAAAAACATATGGGCCTTTCTTTGATATGGTCAATAATATCTATCTAAAACCAAGAGCTAACATTACCTTTAATAAGGAATTCATAGAGGCCTTTCCAAAAGACTCAGAAAAGTAAGCGTAATCCAACTTCTTTGAAAGTCTAAAATGGTTTTCTTGAGGGGTGGGAGATATGCCTCCTGACTGGCTTAAAAAACTGTAAGGACAATAATGTATATTTACATAGTGGATAGAAACTTTGAATGAGGAATTTAAGAGAAGCAATAGAAAAAGATAAAGACAGACTTTTGAATGGTAAACTGGGGACCTCCCTGGACATGCAGAGATATGGGGCAGCCAGTCCCCTTCCCAACATGTCCCCTGGCTTTCACACATGCAACTTTAGAGATGACTAAGATTAGACTTGGTGAGATCATTCTCCCTCTCTTTGGGAGAGCTAAGATCTTGTCTTTTTCCTAACTGAAAAGCTCATTCATTCTATAGCATTCATTCACTTATTCTAATTTGTATTACTTTCCTAATTATTGTTTACTGCTCACTTTAATAAAGAGATTTATCGGCTATTTATGATGACCTTTTGTGTAACAAACTGTTGGTGATATTGTTGGTGTTGGTGGTGGTGTGTTAATTTGGTAATAGAAAGCTAAGTACTACTCTCTATAAGGGTAGGTGACATACTCTGAACCAGTCATATCCCTACAATACAAATATTTCATGTGTAGTATATGGAAGTAATTCTAGCCTGATACCTCTCTTAGTAATTGGAGAGTAACAAGGCTGGGGAACCACTATACATAGATACAAACAGACAGACAGACACACACACAGATATTATGTATAGATATTACACATTGTATTGATATAATTCAAATCAAATGTTTCTCTTAAATATGAGTGTGCACAAGAAACCATCTAGCCATGGCATTCTTGGATCCTTCTCCTCCTTGACTACGCAGGCATAGTCCTCTGCATTCCTCAAAATCAGATACTAGTCTCTCTTGGAGACTAAGTAGGGCAGGCAGCTAGGCGGTACAGCAGTGTAGAGCCAGTGCAATATTTACAGTGCCCCCAAATCACAATAAAGGCCATGACTATAAATATTGCATGATGTTCAATTGCAAAATATAACAAACTCTTCAAATAGAGGACAGAACCTAAGCATTTATTTAGACACCAGAAAATTGAATCCCCAAACCAGTTAGTCAATTCTGTTGTAATAGTAAAGAAATTAACAAGCCATAACAACACAGAGAGCCATGCTATCCTTCAGCCTTCCCATAAACCAATACAAGATCAATATTTACTCACAAACCTCTCTATCTCCTAGCTTGAGCTTCTCTCTCTCCCACCGTCTCCCTAGCTCTGACTCCCAGCTTCCTGTGGTTTTGCTCTACCCTTCAACAAACTTCTCACCACAGGCTCCATGTGACTACATTCAGCCTACTAGAGGGCAGAGTTTATTTTCAAAGCAGGGAAGGTCTTCAAATTCCCATTTCCATTACAAGCAGGTAGAATGCTGGACCCAGAATTAGGAAGACTTTTTCAAAACTGTTTTCAGATATTTTTGACAAAATTCTCAAATTTTGAAGATGTGTCTTTTAGTTTCCTCATCTGTAAAAATGGGTATAATAATGGTAATAGCACCTAAATCACAGGGTTATTGTGAGTACAAAATAATATAATATTTATAAAGCCCTTTGCAAACTCTAAAGCAGTGGTTCTCAACCTTTCTAATGCCATGACCCTTTAATGTGGGTGTATCTGTATGTGAGAGGACCCACCTGGACACGGATAGAGAGTGGTGTCTTGGTTCCCAAGACCATCAGAAATATTTGTTTTCTGATGGTTTTAGGTGACCTCTGTTGCCTAAAAGGGCCATTTAACCCCCAAAGGAGTTGCGACCCACAGGTTGAGAGCTGCTGCTCTAAAGTGTTCTAGTTTACTGTTATTATTCCAGATAATGTAGATATCAATACCACATAGGATCCAGCCATATTTTTATATTCCAAGGTTTAATTGTAACATACTCTAATGGAATATCATCACACTAAGAATGATAAAACAGAGACAATTTTAAAAGAGCCTTGCTAGGCCTCTATGAATTGCTGTAGACTGAAGTGAGCAGACTAGGTGAATAATTTATATAGTGACAGCAGTTTTAAGAAAGAAAAAAAAACAACTTTGAAAGAAGTTGGGTATCAATTCAATGATAAATCACAATATCACAGGACTAAAGGCAAAGCAGACTGTTTCATGAGGGGTGATGAAATTAAAATAAAAAATTCGATATTTTTTTTGGACATGGACAACGTAGAACTTTGTTTTGCTTGACCATACATATTTGTTTTGAGGGTTTAATTTTTTTAAATTATTCAATGGAGGTGAGAATAGGAGAAAAAGAGAATAAATGTATGTATGTAAATAAATTAATCAAAAAAATTTCAAGGAAAATAAATGAGAGTCATGCCTACTACTACAGTCCTTTCCCACAAGTGCAGACCTTTTCAGGTTTGGGAGTGCTTCATCCATGTTCATTCTTTGAAAGAATGAAGAATGAATGGAAATAAAATCACTTAATGATGAAAGAGAAGATAAAAATTAACAAATAACTGCTGTAAATTTAATAATTATATATTCATATTTTATTAATCTCAGTAATATTTTGCATGCATTTGAAAATATTAATACATCTCTATAAGATATCACTTATTTATCCTATAAATGGTACATTTATTTGTTCATTCTAATACTTGATTTAAAGACCTCTTGCAGTAACTTTAGCTTCCTCTCATTGAACTTCCTCCCCAACTCTGGACTCTATATCCTATAGGATAGCATTCACTGCCATGCTAGAAAGAGCATTACATTTAGAATCAGAAAAACTGGATGTGAATCCCGTGTCTGCTTCTTACTATTTGTATAACCCTGGACAAGTCACTTCCTTTCTCTTGACTTTTTCCTTTCAAAACAGCAGGATTGGACTAAATGGTTATTGCATTCCTTCTAGGGCTGAATCTTATGATCCTATGAGTTTTCCCTCCCAGGTATAGTATCCATTTTAACAAGGATCTTCTAGGGAAATGTCCTCATTTTTACTGTCAATTCCAGCGAAGTGACCTTAAGGAAGTTAAGGGATGTAGAGGTAGAAGACCCCCTGTTCTGTTTGACAGCTACAGGTGCAGTGGATAGAGTATTGGGCCTGGAATCAAGAAGACCTCACTTCAAATCTGACCTTAGATACTTACTAGCTGTGCAATTGTGGGCAAGTCACTTAATTCTGTTTGCCTCAGTTTCTTCCTCTGTAAATTGATCTAGAGAAGGAAATGACAAATCACTATAGTAACTTTGCCTAGAAAACCTCAAAACTTATGAAGAGTCAAATTTCAGAGAACAACAACAAAAATTTGTTCTTTTTATAATCATTTATGAATTGCAGAATCACAGAAATAAAAACTGGAAGGGACGTTAGCGATGATCTAGTCCAAATTCTTCATTTTGTAGATAAAAAAAATCAAGGCCCAGAGAAGGCATGACACTTATCCAAGGTCACAAAGACTACAGTGGCAGAAATAGAATTCAGAATGAGGTCCTTTGATGTAGTATTTTAGGGCTTTTCCTGCTAGGCCTCCCTGCCTTGTAATGTGCTTATTAACCTCAATTCTTGTCATTCAAATTTTCCCTTTTAAGCTTTACTGTTTATCAAAATCCTTCTGTTTGTACATACCAAACCAGCATCCAATTTAAGATGCAGTTACAAAGAGGTTTCAGTGGCTCAGGATATGACTAAAACAGAGTTATCCTGTAGCTTCAGTGTCAAAGTTTTAACCAAAAAAAAAGGGACTAATAGTCAATATTACAGCACATCCCTTTATAAATCTATGGTGTTTGCTTGGCAAAAATTAAATCACCAAATTTTCTAAATTGGTTGTGCTTTATTTGGCCAACAGATGGCAGTAGCAGTCTCTTTTTCCCCTGGAGCACTAGTCAAAAAATTGAAAGTACCTGCTCTGAAGATGACTTAAAAACCACTTACCTGCTTTTTTTCCCCCCCTTAAATTTAAATTAAGGAGATGAGTTTTCTTTTCTGGGTACCATGAGTTCTTTGGTGATTTCAGACCATCATCTTAGTGCTTTGAGCACTAAACTACTTAATCAATCTCACATTGTAACCCAATTTTCAGACAACTTGTAACCTACCAAATCTGCATTTGCCTAATTCAGATGGAAAAGTAGGAGACCATGACTGCTTCATTTCCAACATGCATAATTTTTATTTTACGCATATGGATATTTTGGCTATACTAAAATTACATTTCCTTAAAGCAAGAGAAAGAAAGACAGAAAGCTCTTTTAAAAAAAGTGATATGCATTCCTAAATTGAGTCAGGTTAAATCATCTTACTACTATCTATCATTTTCTAATTTTGAAGACTCACATATTTGTAAGCCTGTAACTTGCCCTTGTGCCACCAAAGCACCTTTTCAAGTTCTTTATATTTCTCTTAAAACATTTGCCAGGTATTCTTCCTTTAAGGTTTTCCTTCTATAGGAAAAAAAAAAAACTTGGTAGAAATGATTTTTAGCATCTTTCTTTGAGAGATTCTGATAATACAAATACAGCGTAGATCTCAGTCATTCAAAGGACGACAGATTTATAACTTGAAAGGATTTTAGAAATCATATCATCTGGTCCAATTCCTGTATTTTACAGATGGTAAAATAGAGGCTGAATGAGGTCAAACACATTACTCAAGGTCACAAGTAAGTCAGACATTGGTCAAAGGACTTCATATCTTTTGATCTCAATTTGCTCAACTTTAAAGTAATAGTATGAACCAAATTTTCTCTAGTTCTAGTTCTAAAATTCTATAACTAAGCTGTTTTGTGTTCTAATTGCTTCATTTAATCTATGATTTTAATCAGTCATTCAACAGCCCTAAATTCAAGCAAGTGAATCTTCTGTGCATTCGTGTTGAAACTTGTAAGTTGAAGCTTTGTAAGCTTGCTTAATGGTAAACTTCTCACAGCTATAAAATTTTAACACTTTAGAACATGTTTTGTTCTCAACCTTTAACATTTAAATTCGTCTCTCTAGACTTTACAATACATAACTGCAGAGGTTAGTGCTCATGGTCTGAAATCACCAAAGAACTCATGGTACCTAGAAAAGAAAACTCATCTCCTTAATTTAAATTTAAGGAAAAAAAATTGCCAGTTATTATTCCTTTAAGACTTTCCTTCTATGGGAAAAAAACACAACTTGGTAGAAATTAGTTTTAGCATTTTTCCTTGAGAGACTCTGATAATACAAATATAGTGTAGATGATCTCAGACATTCAAAGGAAAACAGATTTTTCACTTGAAAGGATGTTAGAAATCATCTCATCTTATCCAATTCCCATTTTTTATGTAATGGTTCCTGCATTGCGAAAGTTCTCTGTCCTCACAATTCTTTCAACAGGTGTAAGGGTAAAAGGCTGATATAGTAAGGTAGACTGGGAGGGCAATTGGTCAGAACAAGAACGGAGGACAGAATAAAGAAGACATTGGCAGGTTGTAAGTGGTGACTAAAAGTCAACGAAAGGCTGCTTAAGAAATCACCTACTTCAGAATTTTGCCCAGGTGAGCCACTTTTCAGCTTTAGTATAGTGTGGGACTTGAACATGAAATAATCTGTGGACATGAAAGAGAAAAAAGAACTCAAAGCAAGAGGAGTGTAGTGAATAATCATATGTATCTACATAGATTCATCTATCTATTTATACGTATATAACGTTATATACGTTTGTGTAAATAACACACACATACTTACACCCCTCAAACCATAAAAACGCCAGTAACCTCTCTACCCTGCTGAATGAAAAAGCCCAAGAGAGGCTTAAAAACTACTCAGTCACTCTGATAGAGTAAGACCAGTAATAAAGACTCAAAGTAACTATCCCAGTAGTATGGATTTTGAACATCAACTAGCTTACCAGTTCCTCAGAAGTACTTACCACCCCACCCCAACCTCCCCTCCTTCTACTCTTAGCTTATTAGAATGAATCAACACTCGTCCCCAGGCCTAGGGTCCTCACTTCCATCCCTCAATGCCTGGTCTGACTAGACCTAAGTAGAAACCCTATGAAACCCCATTAGTAGAGGTTATTTCCTCACTTGGGAATTCCCTATATCAATAAAACCACAGGTTCATTATATGTATCTATCTATATCTATACCATATCTATGTGTTTATCTGCATCTGTATCTATCTGCATCCTGAGAAAGAACTCATAAAGCATGTATGGGGCAATTATATATTTGTGTACACACATATATTTATGTGTGTCTACATATTTGTGTCTAATGGTAGCCATCTCTAGGGCAGCGAGGGACAAAAAGAAAAAAGGGGAGAAAAAAAGATATTTGCATGATAACATTATATATTTAAAAGGAATGGCAAGTTATACATAATAGATTTACAGTTTCATATGTAAGCCTCTTTTTGTTACATTATGTTTTGGAAATGCTTGTTTAAATCCATAAATTAAAAATTAAATAAAATTTAAAATATATAGTATATTTAATATGTAATATATATGTTAAAAATATGTTAAAATAAATATTATATATATATTCATGTATATAATCAGTAACTCATCTAATATGAATTTTAAAGAGTTGCTTAAGGTATTAAGTGATTTGTCAATAATAGCTATGTAGCTATTATATATCAGAAGAAAGATTTGAACCTACCTCTGTCTTACTTCACAAGTTATATTCAGATATCTATATATAATTTAGTATTCATATACATGCACTTATATGTGAAAGATAGAGAAGATAGAAAAGTATGGAATATTTCATAATTTTATGCCCAGGAAAACAGAAGCATAGACATTTTATTTAGTTGACTTTTATTGAGAATGTCCATTCAATAAAATAAGTCACCATTTAGGTCACACAGAGCCTCGCAAACCTCTTGACCTTTAATTCTCATAGATTATGACTCTCCCTGGAGATGGAAAGAGGCTAAATATAATGCAATAACTTTTCCAGTACAAATTTGAATTGGTCAAGGATAAAAATGACGCTCATTTAAGAGGCTTCAGTATTGCCTAATCTCACCAAAACAAGGCAGCAAGCAAAGAACTTTTAGGCTAGTTTTCTTCTTACTGACATCAGGCTTAGTAATTTTACTAGTTCTCATTAAGTGGCATTTTAAGGCATAAAAAAAGACTTTTCATACATTAGGATCCTATTTGACCCTGACAACAACCTTGATGTAGAACCTGAAAATTAGAGAAACTGAATGACTTCTTGGGATCATAGAACTCGTAGAATTCTGAGATGGTAATTGAACTCAGGTTTTCTAGAGTTCAAATTCAGAACTTAAGCTGCTATACCATTCTGCTCCCAAGCAGTCAAATAAATGCCTCCAAAAAGAGATTGTGCTTTTACCAGATTCTCTTTGTACCAATACACTTGAATCTAAAGATATCTACTCTCACAGATTTTTTCAAATCCATTATACTTTAATTAAGATGTAAAAATGTAGTTTTGCCCTCTCAGATCATCTATACTAATAATTGGAAATAACCAAATGAGGGATAATTATCACATAAATGTAATATGAAAAATGAGCATGCTAGAGTGAAAATAAATCATGTCTTGTCATTCTCCATTCTTTGTCTTTAAAAAATTACTAGGAAGTAGACAGTAAAAATCATAACTTCTTATTCATCCATAGTTGATGGACATCTTTCTTCAAACAGTACAAGTTATTTCAAATTCAACTAATTGGGAAGTATTAAAATAATTCAAGGTTTAATTTGCTTCAAAAAAAAATCCATACAGGGACTGATCACAGTAAAATAGAAGGCATTACTTAAAGTGGTACTTTGGTGAAGGTATTAAGAGTAAATAAAAGAATGAAAAAAAAGAAAAAACCTTCCAGTATATGCCTGCTGAAATTCCCCTCGGAAACAAGTAGTGAGTGAGTAAAAAGATTCTTTAGCCCCAGTCAAATTCACAAAATTCAATAAGTTATTGAATATTTGGTAGGAATATAAGAGAATTGCTCCATGTACTTTTGGAAATAGTTTATATAAGATTGTAAATTACATACATCAATGCTACTCCAATAACTATTATTAAAATGACCAGATGTCCTGAATTGGGGAGGTCAGTTTTGAGTTTTCTTACGTTCTGCATTATATCTTCTGGCTTCTGCCAAGGTGTCAACCAAGTCATATACAGTAAACTGCATCCCCACCCTGAAAAAGAGACTGAAAGAAAAGAGAGAAAAGGCAAGATGATAATGAATTGCCAACAGCTAAATCAAAGCTGTAAACCAACGACAAGAAGGAATTTTTAGCACTTTAATGAATCATATCAATGTTCCCCCACTTGTATCACTAACATGGCTGTTATTTATGGTTTCTATTATTTGCTTCGTGTTTGACATGAGGAAATACAATCAGTACATTTGTTTTTATACTCTTGTGGGAGGAGGAAGGGAAATTGATGATATGTTTTTGCTTTTCTGTTTGAATTTAAAGTAGGTTTGTGTTTGTTTTTCTTTTTAAAATTTTGTTTATGATTTCGTTTGTTTTCTTGCGTGTGGAGCAGACGAAGGAGAATAAGTAGAGTGCTCGCTTACTTCCCCATTATTGTGAAGAATTTTTTTTAGTTGCCTTTTTCAGTAAAAGTAAAAATAAGATCTAAAATTTCTATCTCTTAGGACAAACTATACTAAGCTTAAGTAAGACTGAAATAGCTGCATTAGCTTTTCAGGTAGTTATCTGAAATCATTAGGGTTCTGCAACCGTCATGCTTGGTTACAATACCAAGCTGAGTTAAGGGCTGCTCAAGAAGCTCCTTCAGTAAAGGTTTTCTGACAGTGTGTGTGTGTGTGTGTGTGTGTGTGTGTGTGTGTATGTGTGTGTGTGTTTGCCACATGTGCATGCATACATGTATTTGTGTGTTTCCTTTATAATTATCAAGGGATAATATACTGCTTTTGGAAAATCTCACTTAGGTAATTAGGGATCTTAGGGGTCCTTAGGTCACTTAGGGTACACAAATTTAGACTTCTGCCATTTGGTTAATATTTTTAATGAAATTATTCAAATTTAGTAAAGTCACTAACATCACTTCTCATTTTTTCCCTCTCTAACAAAGATGAAGAATAGTGTCTGAAAACAAAAGAAGAAGAAGGTCTGGGGTCCTAGGCTTGGAGTAACATAGTCATACCTCTTCTACCGACTTCCTTCCTTCCTTCCTTCCTTCCTTCCTTCCTTCCTTCCTTCCTTCCT
>CM053600.1:54651429-54706338 GCA_028646575.1 Pseudocheirus occidentalis
TCTCTCTCCCTCTCCCTCTCCCCCCTCTCTCTGTCTCACACACACACCTCTGGCCCCTCACCCCCAAGCTTAAACCAAGGTTAAAAAAAAACGTTTTGTTATATTTAAGAAAAAAGTTCCCTTCTTTCACTCATAAACACTGAATTCAAGAATTTGCCAGGAAAGAACCATAGCTTATTGTCAGTACTTAAGTAACATAAACACAAGGATTTAATGGATTCAGTTTCATTGTAGAAAGATCATTATTGGTTTGGGTTCAGGCTCTCTCTTCCTTCCTTACTCCAGCCCTCCATTCTACTTGTAAATTGGGAAGGAAAACATGAAAGAAGTAGTGGGATGGTCAATGGAAAAAATATATTGATCTCTATGGACTAAACACCAAGTAAATGATAAAAGGAGCAAAATAGGTTCCTGCCCTGCCCTGTTTTCTCACTTATGCATCTCTGGCACATTCAGCTATCTGCTCCCAGTAGCCTCTAACTTGGCATCTTATCAATCATTTCCCTGAGTTCTCTATCTCTGTTATTCTGTCTCTCTGCCTTCCAATGAAGAGTCCCAGTGAGACCTTTCTGTTCTGACCTCCTATAAGTTTGTGAAAGATGGCTTCTCTCAAAGTAGAGTTCTAACTGGCATGCCCACTCAGATTCCTTTGAGAAGTGAACCCATCTCTTTCCCAAAAAACAATGAGAAAAGAGCAAAGATGAACTTCTCTCCCTTCTTGATTCCTGTCATCTACTTAATTCTTGAAGAAACAGTCTAGGATGAGATAAAGATTATACAATCTATAAAATGAGGTTGGATTGAAACCATCTAAGGTCACTTCAAGGTCACAATCTATGTCTCTAAAATTATTTTGGAAGTTTCATGGAAGATAGATTGGAGGCTAGAATGGAAAGAAAAATTGGGTGAGCAGTTCATGCAAGAAGTAATAAGGGCGGGGCAGCTAGGTGGCCAGTGAGTAGAGCACCAGCCCTGGAGTCAGTAGGACCTGAGTTCGAATCCAGCCTCAGACACTTAACACAAAAATTGGCCTTGTGACCTTGGGCAAGTCACTTAACCCTAATTACCCTACCTTCCCCCCTCCAAAAAGCAAAAAATAAAAAAATTTTTTAAAGAAGTAATAACGGTATGAAGTAGGACAATAGCTATGCAAGTGGAGGAAAGGAGAAGGAATGGAGATTTTTTGTTGTTGTCCAATTGTTTCAATCATGTCTATGCTCTTCTAGACCCCATTTGGGATTTTCTTGGGAAAGATACCAGAGTGGCTTGCTGTTTCCTTCTCCAGCTCAATGAAACTGAGACAAACAGGGTTAAGTGACTTTCGAAGGGTCATACAGGTACTAAGTGTCTGAGTTGAGATTTGAACTCCCAAAGATGAGTCTTCCTGAATCCAGGTCCAGCACTCTAACCATTATACCACTTAGCTGCACCAAATGGAGATATTATTGAGATATAATTAATAAGAATTAGCAACAACTGGAAATGATGATGAAGAAGAAGGAAGATACTTACGGAAGATGCTGAAATTATGAATGTAAGTATGGAAGTATAATAAGGCATTACTGTGAGGGTTGATTTTGAGATACCAATAGATCACATATTTGGAAATGATCAGCAAACAGGGATTTCAGCCTGGTGCTAGATTTAGAAACCTTCTACATTGACATATTAATTGAATCTATAAAGGCAGATGAGATCACCAATAGAGAGGATGTAAAGAGAGAAAAAACACAAAATCTTGGAATGAAACGATTCAAGTGGAAAGTTTAGGCATTTTAATCACATTTCTAACTAGATGATTACCTTTATTCTTTCTGAGTTATTTCGACTCTTTGACTAGCACTCATAGAATTACCCAGCAGGCTCTTGGAGCTGAAGTGGAACACATTATGAAATTGTAGCCTGTATTTCACTAAAAAAAAAACGATTAGTGCTTGAAAAACTCCATTTGTCGTTCACATCCTACACAATAAAGGCTATTTGAAAAGTTCTTGAATAAATAAATATGAATCCATGTACTCTCATGCTTACCAGATTTTAAAAAGTTCCATACAAGTAACTTTATTTTTAATTAATTTTTTCAACTATATGTAAAAAAAAAATTAACATTCATTTTTTAAAAATTGAGTTAGAAACTTTCTTCCTCCTCCAACCCATCCTAGAGAAGGCAACTAATTTGATCCAGATTATATATGTATAGTTATACAAAACATTTCCACATTAACCATGTTGCAATAACAAATAGAGACCAAAAAAACCTAGAAAAGTTTTTTTTAAAGCATACTTCAATCTGTGTTTAGAATCCAAAACTTCTTTCATTGGAGGTGGACAGCATTTTTTCATTACAAATCCTTCAGAATTGTTTTGTATTCTTATATTGCTGATAACAGCTAAGTCTGTCACAGTTGATCACCATGCAATATTGCTGTTAGTGTTCTCCTACGCAGTATTGTCCTGGTCCTGCTCACTTCACTTTGCATCAGTTTATATAAATCTTTACAGGTTTTTTGAAAAGCATTGTTAGCATCATGTCTTACAGCTCAAAAGTATTCCATCACAATCATATACTATAACTTGGTAAAAAAATTCCCCAATTAATGACCATCTCCTCAATTTCTCATTTTTTGCTACCACAAAAAGAGTGGGTATACGTATTTTTGTATACATCAAGTCCTTTTTCTTTTATAAACTCTTTGGGATATAGACCAAGTAGTGGCATTAAGTCAAGGGATCTTCACAGTTTCGTAACTTTTGGGGCATAGTTCCAAATTGTCCTCCAGAGTCCACCAACAATGCATTAGTATCCTTTTTTTTTAAATATCCCCTCTGATTCATGTCATTTTACCTTTTTGTTGTATTAACCAATCTGATATATGTGAGGTGTTATCTCAGAGTTGTTTTAATTAGCATTTCTCTAATCACTAGTGATTTAGAACATCTTTTCATATGACTATAGATAGCTTTGATTTCTTTTTCTGAAAACTCTCTGTTCATGTCTTTTGACCATTTACCAATTGAAGAATGATGGATATTCTTATCAATTTTACTCAGTTTTTTATATATTTGAGGAATGAGGTCTTTCTCAGAGGAACTTGTAAAATTTCTCTCCGTTTTATGTTCTCCTGCTAATCTTTGTTGGTGCAAATTTTATTTTTCCAATTACATGTAAAGATAGTTTTCAACATTCATTTTTGTAAAATTTCGAGTTCCAAATTTTCCTCCCACCTTTCTCTCCACCCTCCCCAAGACAGCTAGCAATCTGATTCAGGTTATACATGTTCAATCATATTAAACTTATTTTCACATTAGTCATGTTGTCAAAGAAGAATCAGAACAAAAGAGGAAAACCACAAGGAAGAAAAGACAAATAACAAACAAAAAAAGAAGTGAAAATATTATACTTAAATCTACATTCAGATGCCATAGTTCTTTCTCTCAATGTAGTTAGCGTTTTCTATCACAAATCCTTTGGAACTGTCTTGGATCATTGTATTGCTGAGAAGAGCTAAGTCTGTCATATTTAATCATTTCATGATGTTGCTGTTGTTGTGTATGATTTTCTCTTGGTTCTGCTCACTTCACTCAACATCAGTTCATATGAATCTTTCAGGTTATTTTTTCTGACATCTGCCTCCTCATCATTTTTTTCAGAACAATAGTATCCTATCACATTGATATATCACAACTTGTTCAGTCATTCCAAATTGATGGGTATCCACTCAGTTTCCAATTCTTTCCACCACAGAAAGAGGTGATATAAATAGTTTTGTACATGTGAGTCCTTTTCTCCTTTTTTTGTGATTTCTTTGCAGCTATTTTAAGTGGAAGTTTTCTTTCTCTCTTCTTGTTGGATTTTGTTGGTTGTGTATAGAAATGCTGATGATTTATGTGGGTTTATTTTGTAACCTATAATTTTGCTAAAGTTGTTAATTATTTCAACAATTTTTAGTTGATTCGCCATAATTCTCTTAGTATACAATCTTATTGCCTATTCGAAATCCTTCAATTTCTTTTCTCTCCCTTTCATTGCTATTGCTAGTATTTCTAGAATAATACTAAATGATAGTGGTGATAATGGGCATCCTTGCTTCACCCTGATCTTTCTTAGAAGGCTTCTGACGTCCCCATTACAGATAATGCTTGCTCTTGGTTTTAGATAGATACTGCTTATCATTTTAAGGAAAGTTCCATTTGTTTCTTTGCTTTTTAGTATTTTTAATAGGAATGAGTGTTACATTTTGTCTAAAGCTATTTCTGTATCTATTGAGATAATTATTTGATTTTTGTTCTTTTTGTTACTGATATGGTCAATTATGCCGATAGCTTTTCTACTATTGAACTGGCCCTGAATTCCTGCTACAAATGCCACTTGGTCATAATATATAGTATTGTGGTGTATTGCAAAATCTCCTTGGTAGTATTTTATTTAAAATTTTTGTGTCAATATTCATCAGGGAAATTTATTTATTGTTTTATTTCCTATGAATAACTTTATGTTCTTCCTTGTTCTTTATCTAATATAAAAACTCAGTATTATCTGCCCATGTAACATGAGGTAGAATATTTTGTTTATAAATCTATGATATTAAGGGTTTTAACAGTTGATCACAACTTGATATTTCTCCTTTTAAAATGGAGATGGTTTTTCAACAGTAGATGATTTCTTGGTTAGTCCAATTCATAATTTCTGTTCAATCCAATTCTCTCTGGTACTTTTGGAGGGCTGAATAGACCTAGTTTGGTACAATCTTTTCTTTAGTTTAGATGCCACTGCTGATCCACATGAGGTGATTAATATCTTCTAATCCCAACTACTGTCTTATCTCCAGCTTCAGTCTTAAAGCATTCTTGCATTCTACTGCAGGTTCTAGCTTTGGCAAGCCTTTATCTTTTTCTTCTTGCATTATCTCCAACTGCGAGTTGATTCCTTTACTTGGGAGCTTTTTACAGACCAAAATGGGATTTAGTAGATCTTGATTTCTGGCTTCTTAATTTTTCTGATTTCTTTCAAGAATTAGATTTGCTTCTGTCTTCTGCAAGAACACTCTCTTTTATTATTAACTTCCATATACTCTGTATATGCTTTGAATGTACCTGGTCATTTTCATGTTTTCTTTCTTGGAATATGAGCTTCTTGTGAACAGATACTATTTCCCCCCTTTCTCTGTATACCCAGCACTTAGTACAGTGCCTGACATATAATATTTCCTAAGTGAATGCTTGTTGACTGACCAATTGCATAGGTTGCCTGGTATGGGAACCCAGGTATGAATTTGTCCTTTTTCCCACTGGGGTTGCAGCCTAGCCTTTTTGTTCTACTAAAATCTAAGTGGGAAGGTGTTATAGTGGATTCAGAAACAGAATACAAAACATATATAAAGCAGATACTAGGTTAATTTGGTGGAGAAGACATTAACACCTGGTGTAGGTCAGGAAAGACCTCATGGTTTAACCATAGTGATGCTTGAGTTGAATCATGAAAGAAACAATACATTTTTACCTTTTTTTTTCAGTGGGGGGGAGGGCAGTTGGGGTTAAGTGACTTGCCCACGGTCACACAGCTAGTAAGTATTAAGTGTCTAAGCCGGATTTGAACTCAGGTCCTCCTGACTCCAGAGTCGATGCTCTATTTGCTGTGCCACCTAGAGGTCGCAACAATACCTTTTCAAAAGTCAAAAGTGAGGAGGAGAAGCATTCCATATATGGTGTATAACCTGTAAATTACATGGGTGTGGGAGTTAGGGCATTTTACATGAAGTCAATTTGATTAGATTACAGAGAATGAATGAATAAGAATATTTATTAAGGTGGTAAATTAGGATTATTATGAAGAATGCCAAACAAAAATATTCATATTTAAGAGTTAATGATGTCTTTGTGACTTTGTGTAGTGGCAAACACATGAGTGGGGACCCAGAATCTACAGTTGTTGTGAGTGTAGCTATGTTATTTCCCTATAGCAGGGTTACACTTAGTATTTGGAAATGCATTTAGAATTGTGTAGCAGTAATGATTGGAGACCTTTCTTTGGTTTCTCCTTGTACTCATCAGTATGAGTTCAGATTGGGATGAGCAAGTTAGTCTAGAGAGAAAGAAGTGTGGTCATCTGTCATACATATCACCATGTTCTATATTAGGCTTTGACACACTTTGATTTAGGAAAACTCCACTTTGCCAGCATGTAGCACCAATACAATATTCACAGCACCGGGCAACTATGAATATGCCAGCATAGTTCTGATTTGCAAAATATAACAGATTCTCCATATGGAAGACAGAAGCAAAACATTTATTCAGGCACCAGAAAGTCAAATCCCAACACCAGGAAACCTAATCCATTATAGCAACAAAGAAGTTAATATGTCATAGAACATCAGGGAGTCACACATCCTTCAGCCTTCCCACCAACAAATACTAACAAGTCTGCTGTCTCCTTGCCTGCTGCGTCCTCTCTCTCCCACCATCTAGCTGTTCTGACTCCTAGTTTCCTATGAAACTATGGCTCTGCTCCACCCCTCAGCAAACTCCTCCCACCACAGACTCCACATAATTACATTTGGTGTATTAGGGAGCAGGAAAAATTCTCCAAATTACCATTACCATTACACAGCTATGTAGAGGATTCACTAGAGTAGGAAGAGACTGAAGCTGGGGTGTCAATTAAGAAGCTATTGCAATGGTGCAGGTGAGATGTGATAATATATATACATACATGTATACATGCATATATAATTATATATGTGTGTATAATGTATGTGTGCGTGTGTGTAGTATACACAAAAGGTACCTATGTCTTTTTTTTTAAAGGGATGTGTGGGAGAGGGTTGTTTTTTTGTGGGAGGGGGGAGTAGTTGTTTGGTTTTGTTGTTGTTGTTGTTTTTTACTGGTGGTGGTAGCCACAGAAAATAATGATTAATATTTTGGACAGTGAATTTAGATGGAAATTAAGAGATCAGGAAGAGAATTAGGGTCAGATATATAGGTCTGAGAGTCCTATGAATAGAGAATATACTTTACTTCATGAAGGCTGATGAATCACCAAATATTAGAACATAAAGTATAAACAGAAGAGTAACTGGGGGGACTTTGGGTGTGTACATAAAGTTAAGAACATTGTATACATGATAATCCAAAGATGAAAAAAAGAAAGAATAGGGAGTCAGGTGATTTATCAATAGCTTTAAATGCTGTGTTGAATTCACACAGGTTGAGAATTGAGAAGATTACATTAAATTTGGCAATTAACAGACTGTTAGCTTCTGAGAGTGTAGTTTCAGTGGGGTTGGGGGTGTGGTTGTGAAAGAGTTTGAACACCAAACAAGGGATTTTTTTTTATTTGATCCTGGGGATGATGGAGAGCCATAATGAGTGGGTATTTTTTTCCCCTCAATTAAATAAGAGGTGAGTTCCTCAGTTGTGAGAGTGGAGTAAGCCTATTCTGTCAGAGTTTCAAGGGAAGATGAGAATATTTTAAACTTTCGTTGTTAAGGGTGGAAGAGAAAATCAATTAGAGGGGAGTAAAGCATTGCTTAACGTAAGTTCATAGTCCATCCAACCACAATAATTGTTCCATTCAGCAGCACATGAATAGAAGTAGTAGAGGTAGATTGCAATAGTCATCCAGGGTAGAGGTTTAGTCATGCATGAGCAGTGATAGGACAAAGTAGCAAAGGTTTTGAGAGTAGAAGTAGTATAGAGTTAAGCTAGAATCATTCAGCAGTCAAGTTCAGGAAGCAAGTTTAGGGTAGTCAAATTATCAAAGGATAATAGAACATTACCAAGTTATGATGGGGGTGGAGGTATTGGAAAGAAGGTACTAAAAGGCATTGGGAGATCTTGGAAGGGGAAGATTTAGGGTGAATAAAGTATAGGGAAAATGGGTAAGAGATGATGAGTAGATAAAGGAATTTCAGATTTCTTGAACATGTAACTTGAATAGTTATTTATGATGGAAGTATTCAAAATGTGACTGTTCCTGTTTATACCTGAGATGAAATTGAGTAGTATGTCATGAGAGCTAAGTAGAGAGAGGGTGAGGGAGGTTAGGGTATTTGGGAAAACATCTACACTTATGGTGACATCCTTTAATGTAAAGGACAAGAGCTTGGGGTGGAGATGTTAATTGTTAATTAGTTAATTGAGAAGAGAAGGACAATATTCTGAGAGTGAGGAGAGTTGTGGTAGGTGAAAAAATGAACTTCAATGGACGAGAGGCTTTTGAATGATGAGGGGAATGAAGGCAATTAAATGGTTAACATTTTTTCCTTAGTGAAAGGTAGCAAGGCTAAAAAGAAAGCATCCTGAGTCCCAGGGTGGAGGAAGGGGAATGGGCTATCTATTGGATTTAATTAATCTAGATTGTAAGGAGAGGTATGAAAAACCAAAGCAAATCATGATGACTTTCTCCATTTGATTAGACCTATCTGTTATCATAGGCTCTTAGAAAGAGTTTGCTGAATATCTTTGTGGGGGGAGTCTGATTTGGACTTTATTTTCCATTTCAATGTTTTACAATCAGTTTATTATGAAAGAATCAGTGAAGTATGCTTAGTGAAACAAACAAAAAAAATCAGCAAACCAGAATGTGGCCAACTCATCCCAATGTATCAGTTTTATATGCCTCTTCTATAGTCAATTCAACATTCAAGGTTATCCATTAATTGCCTCTATTTTATCCATTCAAACCTATGTTCTACTACTCAAAAACATGATTCCTATGCCTTGATCTTCTTTCTGGTCCTAACAGATAGTACATGTAACAGGGAACTGGAGCATATACAGATTCTATGAGCTTGACAAGATGGCATTACCATATGGAGGATGCTAGGGATAAGCTTCTGTAAGAATTGCAATGATGGGGTAATATATATATATATTCTGGTACTGGTTTTGTTTAGCCTACCATATTATTAATAGTAGACTTTTTTATTGACTGGATAGCTGGAACTTCTGACATCTTTAAAAGGGACTGATTCAGCTCTAATCATCTATTTTGCTACATTTGTGCCTGGGGAAGTGAGGTGATTCGTTCATTACAGTGAGAAAATGAAGCTATAAAAAAGGGCCAGGGAAGTGGAGCCAGGATTGCAGAGTGAAAACAGGAACTTGCTTGAGCTTCTCCCCCAATAACTTCCAAATACCTGAAAAAAGTACTCTAAACAAATTTTAGAGCTAGAAAACCCACAAAATGACAGATTGAAATACATCTCCAGCTGAAGAAGCCTGGTAGGCTAAAAGGAAGGGTCTATTGCACCTGGTTGGGAGTGGAGCACAGACCTACCTGAGTCACACCTGCACAGACTAGAGGCACAGACCAGGTTGGAGCAGACCTCAGAGGACTGAATCACTGGCCTCTGTGGCATTTTCCAGACTTCTCAACCCACAAACACCAAAGAGAAAGTAAGAGGTCAGTGAAGAAACCCTGTTGTACCCCAGGGAGAGAAGAGCATGGCCCAGCCCCTGCACCACAGGGTAGTGGAAGTGGCGGCAGTAGCAGCAGCAATACCTGTTGCTGCTGATTCCAGAGCTCCGGGGGGGGGGGGCAGCAAACAACTGACCACAAGGTAACTGCAGGAATCTCTTTGCTGGCACTGAAGCAGGATTCTCTTGCTTTGCCCTGCTTGGATCTGGGTTGCAGTCTTGGGTGGTGGTCCCAGGCTGAGGAGGAACACCGGCATGGCAAAGCTTGTGGCAACTGTGGAGAAGGAATCCTCCTCACAGTTCTGAAGGAGGTTCCAAGAAGTAATTCTGACAACAGCTCTGCAAAACCCCCCAAATTTGGGACACAGCACTATCCACTCTGGAAGCAGAGTCCTACCAATGCAAAGAACTCAAAAGTCAAGTAATTGGCTGGTAAGATGAGCAAACAGAGGAAAAGAAATCAGACTATAGAATCATTCTTTGGTGACAAATATTATCAAAATATAGAACCAGAAGAAGACAACAAACTCAAAACTCCTCCATCAAAAGCCTTGAAGACAAGTATGAATTGGCTACAGGCCATGGAGGAGCTCAAAGAAGGATTTTGAAAATCAAGTAAGAGAAGTAGAGAAAAACTTGGGGAGAGAAATGAGATGTATGCAAGAAAATCATGAAAAATGAGTCAACGGCTTGTTAAAGAAGACCCAAGGGGCAGCTAGGTGGTCCAGTGAATAGAGCACCATCCCCGGAGTCAGGAGGACCTGAGTTCAAAAGTGGCCTCAGACACTTGACACATTTACTAGCTGTGTGACTTTGGGCAAGTCACTTACCAGTTGCTCTCCAAAAAGTAAAGGAGACCCAAAAAACACTGAAGAAAATGACACCTTAAAAAATAGACTAACTCACATGGCAAAAGAGGTCCAAAAATCCAGTGAGGAGAAAAATGTCCTAAAAAGCAAAACTGGCCAAATGGAAAAGGAGTTCCCAAAACTCACTGAAGAAAATAATTCCCTCAAAATTAGAATGGAGCAAATGGAAGCTAATGACTTCATGAGAAATCAAGATATTATAAAACAGATCCAAAAGAATAAAAAAAAAATAGAAGACAATGTAAAATATCTCACTGGAAAAACAACAGACCAGGAAAATAGATCCAGGAGAGATCATTTAAAAATCAATGGACTAGGGGCAGCTAAGTGGCACAGTGAATAGAGCACTGGCCCTGAAGTCAGAAGGACCTCGCTTCAAATGTAACTTCAGACACTTAATGCAAAACTAGCCATGTGACCTTGGGCAAGTAATTTTATCATCACATCAAAGTCAATTTGTATCCACACCCTCTGTCTATGTATACCCCTTATAAATACCCTAATAAAGAAACAATCCTCAAGCATTACAACATCATATTCCTGTGTGGGAATGTAAAAAGTTTATCTTTATTGAATAATGTGTTTTTTTTCTTTCCTGTTTACCTTTTTACATTTCCCTTGAGTTTTGTATTTGAAAATCAGATTTTCTGTTCAGCTCTATTTTGTGTTTTGTTTTTTATTTTAATCAGGAATGATTGAAAATCCCCTTCTTCATTGGATATCCATCTTTCCCCCTGAAAGATTATGCTTAGTTTTGCTGGGATATTGATTCTTGGTTGTAATCCAAGCAAGTTCCTTTACATTCCAGAATATCATATCCCATGTCTTCCAATCATTTAATATAGAAACTGCTAAGTCCTGTGTAATCCTGTCTGTGACTCATTGATATTTGAATTGTTTTCTTCTGGCTGCTTGCAATATTTTCTCCTTGACCTGATAATTTTGGAATTTGGCTATAATATTCCTTCGCATTTTTATTTTGGAATTACTTTCAGGAGGTGATTGGTGGGTTCTTTCAATGACTATTTTACTCTCTTGTTCTTGATATCAGGGCAATTTTTTTTGTAATTTCTTGAAAAATGCTGTTCATGATCTTTTTTGATCATGGCTTTTGAATAGTTCAATGATTTTTAAATTATCTCTCCTGGATCTGTTTTCCAGGTCAGTTGTTTTTCTAGTGAGGTATTTTACATTTTCTTCTATTTTTTCATTCTTTTGATTTTGTTTGACTGATTCCTGACGTCTCATAGAGTCATCAACCTGTCCAATTCTAATTTTTAAGGAATTATTTTCTTCAGTGAGCTTTTGTATCTCTTTTTCTAATTCTAGTTTTTAAGGAGTTATTTTCTTCAGTGCACTTTCTCCACTGTCAATTGTATTTTTTAAGGATTTGTTTTCTTCAGTCCATTTTTGTCCTTCCTTTTCCAAGTCGTTGACTCCCATTTCCCAATTTTTCTTCTTCTTCTCCTTTGACTTTTAAAATCCTTCTTGATTTCTTCCAAGAAGACTTTCTGGGTTTTGTAATGGTAATTAATTTAAATTTGAAGACCTCTTTTTGTTATGTCAAGTGATCAGGTACTTAGCCCTTAGTAACTAATCAAACCTCTGTGAAAGATAAAGAAGAGGGGAATTCCGTCTCCTGTTGCTGACATAGCAGGAATGGGTTGGCTGAAACAGGAAGCCAACGTGTGTGTGTGTGCATATAAGAAAAACCCCAGAGAGGCACATTCAGAAATTTCTCCTGACAACATCTGGGTGGAAGAAACTTCTGCTGGAGAGAGAGAGAGAGAGAGAGAGACAGACAGACAGACAGACAGACAGACAGACAGACAGATAGACAGACAGAGACAGAGAGAGAGACACAGAGAGAGAGACAGAGAGAGAGACAGGGAGACAGAGAGACAGAAAGAGACAGAGAGACAGAGAGAAAGGGAGAGACAGAGAGAGAGAAAGAGAGAGAGAGAAAGAAAGAGAGAGAAAGAGAGAGAGAGAGAGAGAGAGAGAGAGAGAGAGAGAGAGAGAGAGAGAGAGAGAGAGAGAGAATTTCTCTTGGTGAGCACCTGGAAGATGACAGAGAACTGAGAGAAGATTTTCTTGAGACCAGAATCTGGTGAAGGCTGAAGTTGCTGCCAAGAAGGCTGCCTGAAAGGCCAAAGTTGTTGCTGCTGCCTGGAAGGCTGAGATTTCTTCTGGGTCCTAGGGGCAGCCAAACTGCTGGAGGACTGAGGAAGCATTAACGGGATGCTGAGGCTTTGTTTGTTTATGACTTGGTTGATCCTTGAATTCCCAGGAACAGAAATTGTGTAGCAGGAACTACCTGAAGGACTGGGCAAGGACCTGGGAGTTCTCTGCCTCTGAATCTAGGTGACTGCTTGGTGGATTCAGGTAGGAGCTGGGAGCATGGAAGGAGATCCAGGTAATCTGAGAAAGAACCCCAAGTCAAGATGAAGAAAAGATCTCTCTTTAGATATTGAATGCTGTGATGATAACATGGTTTACCAGTGGCCTAGGGGTGGGGATTGTGTATTTTCTAATGGTTGTATTTAGTGATTAGTGATACTTAGTAACTGATTGCTAAATAATTGACTGGTTAAGTTAACCTAGTTGCCCCATGGTTGGAAGACTGATTTGTATTCTGAAATGATTGAATGACTAAGTAAGGAGGCAAAGTTCCTTAGGGAAACCAGATGATTGTTCTTTTGTTCTTTGTTCTTAATACTATGACCACTTTGGTGAAAACTATGTGGTCATTTTAATGAGAAGCTGTTGTGAACACTATGTTGTGATTTTCTGTGATAAGATGTAATATTGCAAATACCATATTTTGATTTGTTGTGAATGTTTTCCTTTGATTTGTTCTTGAATAAATAGAGTGTTTACTATACTGTGTAATCAGAACCTTAAAAACTGTTCACAGCTTTCTTTTGGGAAGCTGCTCTGTGTGGCATTACATTGAGATCAATTCATATTCCCCTTTGAGGCTTCAGATGTTGGTATATTGACAATGTTGTCCTCTTCTGAGTTTGTATTTTGATCTTCCTTGTCACCATAGTAACTTTATATGGTTAATTTCATTTTTGCTCTTTGCTCATTTTTGGTCCTATTTTGTGGCTTTTAAAGTTAAGCTCTCCTGTTGAAGCACAAGGGCAGTGTTCCAAGCTTCTTATGCTGGGGGCCAGGGGCCTGGCCACTGGTTTTGTGCACTGGGGTCTCAGGTGCTTCTGGGTGGAGGCTATATGGGTTTGGTAGCTTACCTGGTGCTGAGATGGGGTCCTACTGGTGGTATCTGATGTGTGCTGAGGCCAAGTGGGGTTTTTCTGTGTTTATCCAGGGCAGGAAAGCACATGGAGGTCTGGTCACTGGAGGATGCCTACCTACCTAGGGCTGCACTAAAGCACAGGGAGGTCCAACATCTGGAAGAGGCTTATCAGCCCTGCACTACACTGAAGAACATGGTGTTAGAGGACAATTGCCTGTTTGGGACTACAGTGAGCTACATGGTGGTTCCTGGAGCTGTAGTCTGCAGGTTCCCTGGCTATGCTAAGGCATTTGGGGGGGTCCCAAAAGTGGTGTTTCCCTGCTCTACCATACTGAGGTTCAGTATCTCCCACTGGTTTGCTAAGTTGGGGCTTGTTGCTGGCTTGCTTGGATACTTTTTGTCCTGGACTGCTCTTTCCTTTTACCTGAGTGATATTGACCTTTCTTGCTGATTCTACAAATCTCCTGGGCTAAAGACTGTTCCACCCCATCTTTCTTCTTGACCTACTCATTATGGGGTGCTATTTTATGGTGGTTTGTAAGTGAATATGGGAGAGCCTCAACTATTTAATGCTTACTCTGACATTTTGGCTCCCAGAAGTCCCCTTTCCTATCCTTTGTTTCCAAAAAGGACTAAAGGCATCATGGAGTGAAGTCTTGACTTATGTGATTTAAGTGAAATGCATTTTATGTTATTTGAAGCTGAAGCTGCTTGTTTGTAAATTTAGGTTTATAATTTAGGATATTTTAGTACTAGAAACGTTAATTTCAATATAAGAATATTTGCATCTTAAATTATCCTTTGCAATAAAGTAACGTAACTTTAAATGTTTAAAACTTATACACGAGGTTGATAGTTTAAATAAATAAGTTCTGAGTTTGAATTCCACATATGACACATTAGTGGTATGACCCTGACCAAGTAATTTAACTGCCCAATGCCTTAAAAAGCTCTAAACTCTTGATGTGTAAGACCATACATTGCAGAGAGGGTGCCAATCTGATTTAATTCAGGTAGTTTCATCCTCACTATAAATGAATTAATGCATGAAAGTATGAATTAATGAATAAAACAATTCATGCAAGCATACATACATATATGTATATATATACATAATATATATAAAATGATGTTTTAAATGTTAAACTTCTAGTCAGTTTTTATACTCTCTTTTACCCTCAAGAAGCTTAACTTTTTTTTTTCACTTTCTGCGTAGTGGTATTTTCTGCATGTATAAGATTGTTGATATTTCTCCTGGATTCATAATTCCAGTTTTCTATTCATCCAACCTCAAATTTTGCATGATGTACTTTGCATATAAATTAAATATATAAGGTGATGGTATTTGTCATACTCTTTTCCCAATCTTAAACTAATCGATTGTTCCATGTTCAGTTCTAACTGTTGCTTCTTGAACTACATATAAGTTCCTCAGGAGACAAGTAAGACTTTCTGGTACTCCCATCTCTTTGAGGACTTGCCACATTTTGTTTTGATCCACATAGTCAAGAACTTTAGTGTATAGTCACTGAAACGGTAGCTATTTCCTTGGAACTTCCTTGCATACTCCATAATCCAGCAAATACTGATAATTTGGTCTCTAGTTCCTCTGCTTCTTTGAAAACCAGCCTGCACTTCTGGCAATTCTTGGTTCACATACTGATGAAATGTTGCTTACGGAATCTTAAGCCTAACCTTGTTGACATGTGAAACAAACAGAAATGTTTGGTAATTTGGGCATTTTTTGATATTACCCTTCTTCAGGATTTGGATGTAAACTGATCTTTTCCAGTGCAGTGGCTACTATGTTGAGTTTTTCAAGTTTACTGGCATGTTGAATGCAGTACATATATAACAACGTTTTTAGGATTTCAAATAACTATTCTCTGACCATTCCTCAGTTTTTGCTATTTTCATCCATTCTACAACTACTAATTGTGTCTCCAAGGTCATCTCCAGGGTTTTCTTCACTTTTCCGTCTATACTATCACACTGGTGATCTCATCAGTTAGTATGGGTTGACTTATCCTTTCTATGCAGAGAGTTTTCAAGTCCACATCTTGGGGGTGGCTAGGTGGCACAGTGAATAGAGCACCAGCCCTGGAGTCAGGAGGACCTGAGTTCAAATCCAGCCTCAGACACTTGACACAAAAACTAGCCATTTGGTTCCCGGCAAATCACTTAACCCCAATTGCCCTCCAAAAAGAAAAAAAAAATCACCTTGGCAGAAGAGTGGAAGACAAAACAGATGAGAAAGAGATTTAAGGCAAGAGTTGAACCAGAAGGCTATTGGAATAGTCTAGTTAAAAAAAGTAGAGAGATTGTGATAGCTTGGCCTATGGACTATGTACATATACACACACACACACACACACACACACACACACACACACATATATATATATACACATATATACACACACACATATATATGTGTACATATATACATATACATGCGTGTATATACATGCATACATATACTGACTCAGTAGAGAGAAGGCTACAAATAACAATGATACCATGAAGGTACGAATGACAAAACTTGGCAATGGATTGGAAATGTGGGGTGAATGGGAATGAGGAGTTGAAGATAGCTCTGAAGTTGGGACTCTAGACAACTTGGAGGATATTGGTGCCCTCAATAATAGGAAGATTCAGAAGGGAGAAGAATTTTGGGGGAAAGATAGAAATCTGTTTTATACATGTTGGCCTTGAGATACCTAAAGGACAGAAAATTCAAGCTGTGAAAAAGTAGTTGATAATGCACGACTATAGATGAGGAAAGAGACTAAGGCTTAAAACACTCTCTCTCTCTCTCTCTCTCTCTCTCTCTCTCTCTCTCTCTCTCTCTCTCTCTCTCTCTCTCTCTCTCTCTTTCCTCCCTCCCCTTCACCCCAGAGAGGGAGAATACACTGCTGCTTCCTTACCATCTCTTGTAGTTCACATTAACAAACTCTCTGAATCCCAGAATTCTCTCACCATCATCAGTTGGTCTTTCTGAAAGCCCATTGGGTGTACAGCAATACTATTTATATTTTTTCAACTGCCCACAAAGTAAACTCAATCTTGAAGTACAAACTGATAAAAATTTAAAAGTATAGTCACTGGAGACCTCTTTGGTCAAGAGATGGAGCTTGGACCTAAATGTTCTATAGGATGCTACACGAAAAGATTTCCCATCTCTAGTCTATGCACCTATCTCTCAACCCTGATGTTACAGTAACAATTAAAATGAAAATTAAACAATTTCCCAACTTAGTGGAGCTGAATTTTTGAAAACTGTTAGCTACAGTTTGTGCCTGAAGTTTTTTTTAATCTAATAATAATAAATATAAAAATATAAAATATTTTAGGTATATAAAGACAAATGTTTCTTAATTGACTAATGTCCAACGAATTAAATAATTTGAACAAGTTAGAGGTGCTTAGTATTTCTCAGACTTAGGAAGGAACACAATATTTTAATTTTAAGCTTTCATTGGAATAGGATTCATTTATCTTTTGACTAAGGGAAAAAAGTATATAGTAATAGAGGATCTCCATGTTGTCTTTCAGTATTTCATTTTTGTCCTTTGGAGATTCAATTAAAGTTCCAAATCTTAAGAAATCAATTAACCTTACTGGTTTAATAGGTTTTTCCAGTCAAATCTCAGAGCCTAAGGCAAAAGGAAAGAAAATACACATTGTGTACTCTCTCCTTTATTTATCATAAACTAGACATTAAAAACAAATCTCTCATAAAAACAAAATAGTCCACAAGAAGGCAGTCACCATAAAGAGAGTCATTAGCCCAATTTATAAGAAACTGTGCATCTGACATACTTTTACTCATGATTAGCAAATTATTGGTTATTTTATACCTTTCCTAAGGCTTTGGTTCTTATTTGTGGCAGCTCAATCTCTATTTTAAAAGGCCAAGAATGAGAGTGTTTTTACACTTGTTAAACATGTTGTGCTTCAGATATCTAACTGTATGAAGGTTGGGGCTCTGGCCATTCACAATGAGACCACTGTTTTCAGGCACGCTCTGAAGGCATTTTGTCGGGGCATGTATGTTTCAAGCAGGGCAAGGGGTGAGGAGGGCAGTAAGAAACAAAAGTGTATTACAGAGTTCCAGGATTACAATCCATTTTTTTCAGCCTACATAAATCAGTAATGGAGTCATCAACAAGAAATATTCTTTGTTTTTACTTTCTTAAGAAGCTTGACCTATTAGGGGGGAAAAGTGTTCCACATTTTTTCATTAGATGTAAACTTCTTGCTAATTTTTGTGGTATTGACAGTTTTCTGCATAGAGAATTTCCATTTTGGTTTGGGCAAGAAGGCTACTTATCATATAGCATAAAGAATATTATTGGCTGGAAATGTTGACAAGCTCAGATAGTACCAAAATATTGGGAATTCATGCAATTAATTTAAATTTAAATTTTATGTTTCTAAGGTTCCTGAGAAAAGTCAACTAAAAATAAATTATGGACTTCTTCAATCACAGAGATGAAGAATGGTGTAGTGGGAGAGGGAAGCTCTAAAAAAAGCATCCATAGGAATTCTATTACATTGAAGAAAACAAGGAATTTATAATATTCATCTAAAGTTACATTTGAGTATTTTCTCAAATAAGCACCTCAGAAAGGTTATAATCTTTTACATCAATACACAGGCAGGTGTTGTCCACAAGGCAGTAACTTTCTTCATGGTTAATTGGACTCAAATTAACATGGAAGGAAGATTTGGGAGTCAATAATACATATTTTCTATTTCTTCTTTTCTGGTTGCTACTTCTACCTGCTTTTTGAGGAAAGTAGGAGAAGAAGCTGGTATGAAACTGCTAAGTATGGAAAGGAGTAACAATTTTTATAAGGTCTACAGAATTTTGCTGAACAAATAACTTTTGAGAATTAATTACTAGGTTACCCTGTTTTTAAAAAGCAATTTAACAGGAACTATTTCCCAAATATATTTTATGTACTCTGCTCAACTTGTAATTATTTTAATATTATTTTTCTAAAATACCTGTTAAATTCCATAACATTTACTTACAGAAAGACATAAAGAAGCTTATAGTAAAGCAAAGAAAGATTAAACAGGCTAAAATGTATTGAATCCAGTTATGAAGCATATTATTCCAATTTTAGTGAAGCTCTTTTGATTTTTCTTTGGTTAATATGAATTATATACTCAACTAAAATTATGTCTACATTACCAATGTAAGATATTTTTAAATGACAGTAGGGTATAGCTTGTGATTTGGTGTACATTGAGGTAGCCAATATTGTTTTCACTGAAAATAATAATTGAATTTTACTTAGCACTATTTTTATCTTATTTTATTTTATTTTGTTTCTTGATTAGATATAAAACAGTTTTAAAGTTCCGAGTTCCAAATTTTCTTTTTTTCTATCCCTCCCCTAACCTCTCCTGAAAAGGCAAGCAATTTGATGTAGACTATTCATATGAAATCACACTAAACACATTTCCATATTAACCATATTATAAAAGGGGGAAAAAAAACAAAAAAGAAAAAGGTAAAAATAAACCACTATACTTTGATCTGCATTGTGACTTCATCAATATTTTCTCTTGAAGTGGATAATATTTTTCATTATAAGTCCTTTGGAATTGTCTTGGATCATTCCATTACTGAAAATAGCTAAATCATTCACAGTTGATCATTGCACAATATTGCTGTTAGTGTGTACAATGTTCTTCTGGACCTCCTCATTTCACTTTGCATCAGCTCATAAGTCTTTTAAGGTTTTCTGAAACCATATCACTCGTCATTTTGTATAACACAATAGTATTTCATCACAATCATATGCCACAATTCATTCAGCCAATTATCCCCTCAGTTTCCAATTAATTGCCACCACAAAAAAACGCTGTTATAAAGATTTTTCTACACATAAGTCCTTTTCCTACTCCTTTGCTCTCTTTGGAATACAGACCTAGTAGTGGTATTGCTTGGTCAAAGTTTTATAGCCCTTTGGACAAGTTTTGAAATGTTCCTCAGAATGGTTGGATCAGGTGACAACTCTACCAACAATACATCAATGTCTCATGTTTTCCACATCCCCTCTAACATTTGTTATTTTCATTTTCTGTCATATTGTCCAATCTTATGGGAATGAGGGGGTACCTCATAATTGTTTCAATTCGCATTTCTCTAATCAATAGTAATTCAGAACATTTTTATATGACTATAGATAGATTAGATTTCTTTTCAGAAATGCCTGTTTACATCCTTTGACCATTTATCAATTGGAGAATGACTCGTATTTTTATACATTTGAGACAATTTCTATGTATTTGAGGAATGAGTTATTTTATCATAGAAATTCGCTATATCCCCTCTACCCCTACTGCGCTGGTTTTGTTTGTGAAAAATCTTGTTAATTTAATGTAATCAAAATGATCACTTTATATTCGGAAATGATCTTTATCTCTTGTTTGGTCATAATTTTTTCCTGTATCCATAAATCTGAAAAATAGCATTTTTTATATTCCCTTAATTTGCTTATGATATCACCCTTTATGTCTAAATCATGTACCCATTTTGACCTAAGTTTGGTATATGATTTGAGATGTTGGTTTATACCCAATTTCTAAAAACTACTTTCCCATTTTCCCAGCAATTTTGGTCAGATAGTGAGTTCTTGCCCCTAAAGTTTGGATTTTTGGGTTTATCAAACAAAAGATTACTATGGTCACTTACTACTGTGTATTATATACATAAGCTATTCCATTGATTCTCTGTTCTAAGCCAGTACCAGATTGTTTTAATTATTACTGCTTTGTAATACAGTTTGAGATATGGTACTAATAGTTCAGCTTGCCTTTTTGAAAAAAAATTGATTCCCTCAATAGTCTTTCACATGATTAAAAAAATTTTTTTTCTAGCTTAATGAAATAGTATTTGGTTGTTTGGTACAATACTGAATAAATAAATTAATTTAGGTGCAATTGTTATTATATTCATTCAGTCTACCCATAAGTAAGCAATTTTTCCCATTTTTTTTAAACTGACTTTATTTGCATAAAGTGTTTTGTAATTGTGTTCATACAGTTCCTGGATCTGTCTTGGCACCTAGGCTCCCAAGTATTTTATATTGTCTATAATTATTTTAAATGGCAATTCTCTTCCTTTTGGGTTTTGTTGGTAGTGTACATAAATGCTGATGATTTGTGTGAGCTTATTTTATATTCTGCCACTTTGCTTGAAGTTGTTAATTATTTCATTTAGTTTTTTAGTTAATTATCTATGTATACCAATTTGACATCTGCAGAGAATGATAGTTTCATCACTGTCTATTCTAATTCCTTTTCTCTTTCATCTCTTCTTGTTATAGTTAAAATATCTAGTACAATATAGAATAGTGGTGATAATGGGTATCATTGCTCCACAACTAATCATATTGGGAAGTTTTCTAGTTTTTCCCCTTTGCAGATAATCTTTGCTGAAGGTTTTAGATGAATGCTACTTTTCATTTTAAGGAAAGTTCCATTTTTTCCTATGCTTTCTAAAAGGAGTGATTATTGTATTTTTAAATTTTTAAAATTTTGTATTTAAAATATTGTATTTTTAAATTGTATTTTTAAAAATTTCTTCATTCATTAAGATAATCATATGATTTTTGTTGTTTTTGTTATTTATATGTTCAATTAAGCTAATGATTTTTTAAAATATTGAACCAGTCTTGTATTTTTGTTGTAAATGCCACCTTGTTGTAGTGGTTACATAATCTTTATGATATATTGCTGCAATCTCCTTGCTAGTATTTTATTAAAAATTTTTACATCAATATTCACTAGGGAAATTTGCCTATAATTTTCCCTCTCTATTTTTGCTCTTCCTGGTTTAGGTATAACCACCATATTTGTGTCATAAAAAAGAATTTGGAAGGACCTAATTTTTGTATATTTTTGAAACTCTTTGTATAGTATTGGGAGTTAATTGTTCCTATTTGTAAGAATTCACTTGTGATTCCATCTGGTCCTGGGTATTTTTTCTTAGGGAGCTCATTTATGGTTTGCTCAATTTATTTCTTTAATATAGGGATATTTAAGTATTCTATTTTCTCTTCTATTAATCTGGGAAATTTATATTCTTGTAAATATTCAACCATTTTACTTAGATTGATGGATTTACTGGCATATAATTGGGCAAGATACTTCTTAATAGTTTATTTCATTTCATCTTCTCTGGTGCCAAATTCAGCCTTTTGCATTTTTTACATTGATAACTTGGTTCATTGTTTCAATGATTTGTTCTTTAGCCTACTCATTCTTTAGGATTAGATTAGTTTTCAATTAATTGTTAATCTATATTTCTATGCCCTTTTTGAATGTAATTTTATTACAATATTGCCTGAAAAGGATGCATTTAATTTTTAAAATGCTTTTCTGCATTTGGTTGTAAGTTTTTTATACTCTAATACGTGGCCAATTTTTGTGAAGGTGCCATATATGGTAGATAAAACATATAATCCTTTTTATTCCCATTAAGTTTACTCCAGAGGTCTGTCATATCTAACTTTTCTAAAATTCTATTACATTCTTAACTTTTTTCTTGTTTATTTTGTGGTTAGATTTATCTAGCTCTGAGAGGGGAAAGTTGAAGTTCTCTACTAGTGAACAGTTTTATTGTCTATTTCCTCCTGTAACTTCCTTAACTTTTCCTTTAAGAATTTGGATGCTATGCCATTTGGTGCATATATTTTTAATATTGATATTAATTCTTTTTGATACTCATTAGCAATATGCAGTTTACCTGCTTGTCCTTTTAAATTAGGTCTATTTTTACTTTTGCTTTGTCCAAGATCAGGATTGCTAGCCCTGTTTTTTTTTCTTTTTAATTCTACCTCAGTCACTTATTTTAACATATGTGTGTATTTCTCTGTTTCAAATGTGATGCTTACAAACAATACATTCTTGGATTCTGGTTCTTAATCCATTCTGCTATCTGCTTCCATTTTATGGGGGAGTTCATCCCATTTATATCATATTTATGATTACTAAGTGTGCTTTTACTTCCAACATATTTTTATTCCTTCCTTCCTACCTTCCTACCTTCCTACCTTCCTACCTTTCTACCTTCCTTCCTTCCTTCCTTCCTTCCTTCCTTCCTTCCTTCCTTCCTTCCTTCCTTCCTTCCTTATTTCCTTTTCTTCTTCCTCTTTTCCCCTTTCTCCTCCTTTCTGTGTCTCTGTCTGTCTCAGTCAGTCTCTTTCTCTTCTTTCCCTCCTCAAAAGTCGTTATTGTTTCTGACTACTGTCTCCTTTACTCTGCCCTCCCTTCTATCAGTGTAGCCCCATCCCTATCCTTTTCCCTTCTTCCTTCCCTGTATTTGGATTTCTGGTTGTTGTCCTTTGTTCTCAAAGTGGACCAAAATGACAACCCTCTGTTAGAGTTGGGTTGCTATGTGTCTGATTGGTTAATCAGACCAATACAAGCTCAGAATGCTGTACCACAGCTTGGGAATTAATAGTCCATGGGAACATTTGGGGTAGATTCTCTAAATTGTGTGTCTCATATTTCTTTTAAGCTACTTCAAATCTGCTTTGCTCATAGAGCACAACACTTTCTCTGATGAGGGCATATAATAGTGGTAGTCCTCTGCCAGTGTCTTCCATGTCACAAATCAATTCCAAAGTTCTTAAAGAGAGCTTGGGAGTAACCTTGTATCACTTTTTTTAACCATCAACTGAGTACTTGGCCTGTGTGTGTTCTCCATAAAATAGTCTTTTTGGCAAAGGTATTTGGCAAGGTATTTAAACAATGTGACCAGCCCATCAGAGTTGCACTCTCTGAAGTAGACTTTGAATGCTTGGCAGTTTAGTTCAATAAAGGACATGAGTGTTGTATATCTTATTCTGCCAAGTGACCTTCAGAATATTCTTAAGACAGTTCAAATGGAAGGGATTCCACACATACCAGTTTCCTGGCATGGCATGTCCAGGTTTAATCAGCATACAACAATAAGGTTAGCATAATGACTATGTAGACTTTCAGTTTGGTAGTCAGTCTAATACCTCTTCTCTCCCACACTTTCCTTTGGAGCCTCACAAATCCTGAGTTAGCTCTGGCACTGTGTGTGTCAACCTCATCATCTATGTATACGTCCCTGAAAAGTATACCACCAAGGTAAGTGAACTTATCCACAACATCCACAACTTGTCCATTTGCTGTAACTGATGGTTCTATATATAGATGGTGTGGTTTTGGCTGATGGAGTGACTGTTTTCTTGGTGTTAATTGTTATGCCAAAGTTAGCACAAGCAGCAGAGACTTTATCCATACTTTGCTGTATTTCAGTTTCAGAGGCTTCACTGAGTGCAAAATCATCTACACACAAAAAGTCAGGCACCAACACTCCCTCCTCTTTGGTCTTGGCTTATAATTTTTTCAAATTGAAGAATTTACCATCAGCATGGTAGCTGACCTTGGTGCCTCACTGAAAGCATTTGAGGGGAAGGTGGGTGGGGCTGAGTCAAGATGGTGATCTAGAAACAGGAAAACTCCATGGCTCCCCCCATAACCACCTCAAATACCTATAAAATATGACTCTAAGTAAATTTTTGAGCTCCAGAACCTGCAAAGTGACAGAGAGAAACAAATCTCCTGCTGAAGGCTGCCAGGCAGGTGGACAGGAAGGGTCTATCACAGCACACTGGGAGCCAAGCCCAGCCTCCTGTGAGCCCTCAGTTTTAGCCATAGGGCAGCGTAGGGCAGCCTAGACCAGCCTAGACCAGCCTCAGCTGGAGCATTCAGGAGAGTGGATTACCTCCAGAATTATCAACCCATAAATGCCAAAGACAAAGTAAAAAGTCAATAGAACTCTGCTAAATCTGCAGGAAACAGAGTGTGGTCCAGCCTCTGCCCCACAGAGTGAGAAGCAGTGGAGGTGCAGCGGCCCTGCAGCAGCCTCCAAGTGGCTGCTTCAGAGCTCTGGGCCTGAAGATCGTTGGGGAACCAAAAGGTTCCAAGAAAAAATATAAACTTGTTTCAGACCATGGAGGAGTTCAAGAAAGATTTTGAAAATCAATTTTTCTTAGAAGTTTTTGGTGCAGAAATTCTGACTGTGTTGTCTTTCCCCTGTTCCATGCTTTGATCTTTTTTGTCTCCAAAAAAGGAATCTAAAGTTGGCTGGCTTTGCTTGCTTTGCTTCCTTTGCGTGCTTGTGTTGCCAGTCAATTACTTGACTTTTGGTTTCAGGAGAACTTGGCTTTCACAAGGGAGAGCTTTGTCCCAAATTGCTAGGGTTTCGCAACTGTCAGGGCTATTAGGGGGTCTCCACCTCTGCAGCCCCCATCAACTTTGGCTCACTGATCATGCACCTCAGGACCACCACCCAAGACCACAATCCCAATCCAGGCAGGTTAAGACAAGAGCACTTAGCCTCTGAAAGATCACTTGGCCCCCCTGCTATCTGCAGGGTGGGAGCTCTGAAGCAGCTATGTGGAGGTGGCTCCAGGGCTGGTAATTCTGCTGCTTTCTTTTCCTGGAAGCAGACAGCTGGACCCACTCCTTTCCCCCAAATTTTGCTGAATTCCATTGATCTTTCTCTTTGTCCTTGCTTCTTATGGCTTGATAAATTTGGAAACCGCCACAGCTGCCAGTGATCAGCTCTCCTGAAAGCTCCAGCCACAGCTTGTCCTGGCCAACCTGGGGCTGGGCTCAGCTCCCAGCATGCTGTGATGAACCCTTCCCATCCACCTGCCGGGCTGACTTCAGTGGGAGCCTTGTTTCTTTGTCATTTTATGAGTTCTGGAGATCTAAAATTTGTTTAGAGTAATATTTTATAAATATTTTAGGTGGTTATGGGCAGGGGGGAGCTCCTGTAGTTCTCCTGCTTCTACACTGCCACCTTGACTCCGCTCCCAGGATTTTGAAAATCAAGTAAGAGAAGTGGAGGAAAAATTGGCAAGAGAAATGAGAATGATGAAAGGAATCATGAAGAGAGTCAACAACCAGACAGAAGAAAATAACACCTTAAAAAATAAACTAACTCCAATGACAAAAGAGGTCCAAAAAGCCAATGAGGAGAAGAATGCCTTAAAAAGCCAAATTGGCCAAATGGAAAAAGAATTTCAAAAGCTTACTGAAGAGAGTAATTCCTTCAGAATTAGACTGGAGCAAATGGAAGCTAATGACTTTATGAGAAATCATGATACTATTAAATAGATCCAAACAAATGAAAAATTAGAAGGCAATGTGAAATACCTTGTTGTAAAAGCTACTGACCTGGAAAATAGATGCAGGAGAGATAATTTAAATATTATTGGACTACCTGAAAGCCATGATCAAAAAAAGAACCTAGAAATCATCCTTCAAGAAATTTTTAAGGAAAATTGCCCTGATATTTTAGAACCAGAGGGCAAAATAAAAATGGAAAGAATTCACCATTCACCTCTTGAAAAAGATCCCAAAAAGAATACTCCTAGGGATATTATAGCCAGGTTCCAGAGTTCCCAAACCAAGGATAATATATTACAAGCAGCCAAGAAGAAACAATTTGAATATTATGCAAACACAATCAGGATAACATTGTATCTACAAGCTTCTACATTAAGGGACTGAAGGACTTGGAATATGATATTCCAGAGATCAAAGGAGCTAGGATTAGAACCAAGAATCACCTACCCAGCAAAATTGAGTATAATGTTTCAGGGGAAAATATGGTCATTCAATGAAATAAAGAACCTCAAGCATTCTTGATGAAAAAAATAGAGTTGAATAGAAAATTTGACACTCAAATACAAGAAGCAAGAGAAGCATGAGAAGGTAAACGGGGAAAAAAATCATAAGGAACTTATCAAACTATTTACATACCTACATGGAAAAACAATAATTGTAACTTACAAAACTTTTCTCAGTATGAGGATAGTTGAAGGGAATATAAATGTGTGTGTGTATATATATATATACACACATACATATGTATGTATATATGTATACATATATGTCTACATAGGAGGGTATATATGTATATGAATATATATGTGAGTGTGTACAGGTATACATAGACTGAGGGGACAGGATCAATGGAATAGGAAGGGATGATATTTAAAAGGCGAAATTGAATTATATAATGAGAAGAGATGTGGAGAGACAGAATGGGGTAAATTATCTCATACAGAAGAGGCAAGGGATAACTGTTACAATGGAGGGGAAGAACAGGAAGGCAAAAGGGAATGGGTCAACCTTATTCTCGTTGAATTTGGCTTAGGGAGCGAATGACATACACTCTGAATTGGGTATCTTGCCCTACAGGAGAGTAGGGGGTAAGGGGAGGAGAGGGGACATGATGGAGTGGAGGGCATGTTGGGGGAGGAGGGTAGTTAGAAGCATGCACTTTCCTAAAGGGACAGGGATAAAGTAGACAATAGAGCAAAGGTGGGTATAAGATGGAGGGAAATATAGTCAGTCTTTTACAATATATCCACTATGGAAATGTTTTGCATAACTACACATGTACAACCTATATTGAATTTCTTATCTTCCTAGTAAGGGTGGGAGACGAAGAAGGAAGGGAAACAATCTGGAATTTTAAGTTTTAAAATAAAATGTTTTTAAAATATTACTATTATTATTATTTTCAATTATTATTATTATTTACATGCAACTGGGAAATAAGATATGCAGGGACTGGGCTATAGAAATCCATCTTGCCCTACCAGAAAGTCAGAGGGAATATGGGGGATGATATAGGAGAGAGCAGATTTGGGGATGGGGTATTCAGTGGGATTGCTGTTTTGGGGTGGTGGATAGGGGAAAGACAGGGAGAAAATTTGTAACTCAAAATCTTGTTGAAATGAATGATGTAAATTAAAAATAAACGCAAAAGTTAACTTTTAAAAAAAAAAAAAGCATTTGACAACATGGATGAAAACATCATGCTATGATTGAAAGGAATATGCACTTCCAGAGAAGAGACTACATAGTCTGAATGCCGACTGAAGCAAACTACTTGCTCTCTCTCTTTTGTCTTTTGTTGCGTTCCTTCTTTCTTATTGTTCACTCCATTAGTTGTAATTCTTCTTTGCAAATTGACTAATGTTTAATGTGAATGTATTTGTAGAGCCTATATCAGATTGCATGCTGCTGTGAGGGTGAGGAGGAAGACAGAGAAGAGAGAAGGGGAGAAAATTTGGAAATCAAGGGATTGTGGAACCAAATGTTGTAAACTAAAAGTAAATACATTTTTAAAAAACCATCATGCTAAAAAGCATGTGAGCAAGCACATAGTCTTGTTTCATTCCACTGGTGACTGAGAAAGTGTGATAGCTTCACCTATTATGCAGAACCCAGGCAAACATCCTATCACAAAATTGACAATCAATCCTAATGATATTCTCCAGGCAACCAAATTTTGACATAATCTTCTGTTTTTCATTCAGCAGCTTCTGAATTTCCCCATCATTTTCATCCATCCAGTCTTGGTTGTTTGCAAGTGTCCTGCTTCATATGAACAAATGCAATGCTATACACCATATTTCTGACAACTGCCCACTCCTTTTCTGCTCCACTGTTGCCAACTATATGTTGGCTCAATTTTCCCTCCAAGTTAGCAACAAATTATTTCTGCTCAGAGAAGCTCTCTAATTTGTTGACCTTAATTCTTCTGGTAGTCATTTTGCTTTAGGGATGCCACTTTTATTGAATGTGAATATTTAGTTTGGAGAGGATAAGTCTATCATCAGGCCAGCACTGTGCACCACACATTGCCTTCATCACTCTCACATCCCGTCCGTCTTTTCTCCTTACAATCGCATATTTGATTAAATGCCAATGTTTAAGGCGAGGGTGCATCCACAAAGTTTTATTGTTTTTAGGTAAATGGAAGACAGTATTGGTGATGCACAAGTCTTCAGGAGTGAGTGATCATTGCTGTTGCTATTTCCAACTCCATTACTCCCAAGAACTTCCAAGTCTGGTAGTCTGAGTCTATTCTAGCATTAAAAGCACCCAGAATTCTAATATTGTCTTCTTTTGGCACATTAATGCTAAGTGTCTCCAGGTCTTCATAAAATTTTTCTTTTACCTCATCAGGGTTTGTCATGACATGACAAATGGTGTGACATTTTCCTGCAAGTGGCAGCCACATTGTCATGAGCCTTTTGGCATACAAGTTTGTTGACTAGATTAGTTCTGATTGTAAAACTACACCAGCTTCATGGTGCTCCCCTTCATTGCAGCCACTACAGAAAAACATGTTTCCAGCTCCAACGTCAGTAAGCTAGCTTTCGTTTGCCAGCCTTATTTCACTCAGGGATGCTATTTGGATGTGATACTTGCTGAGTTCTATCAAAACAAGAGCTGTTTGTCTTTCATGTTTACTGGATTTTGTGTTGTCTAAAAGCATTCACACATTCTATGTACTGATGGTGCATGGAATCATCTTTGAAGAAATTTTTGTGCATTTGTGTGTGTGTGTTACAACCAAAGGATGGGATTCCCACCTGTCATTCTAATCAGGCCAGGTAATTTGGGACACCTTTTCTAGTCCCTTCCTCACACCAAGAGGTGAGCAATTTGAACCTCTAAAGGCTACTCAAAACCAAGGGCTGCCAAATGCCATTGCTGCTTCCAACAAGATGACCCTATGACCTGGGCTGCCTGTGTGTGAAAGTTTGTGACTACAGCTCCCAGTGTATCTGCACCAACTGCTTTATCATTTGCCTGTCATCACAGGACTTTGAGATAGGCAAAAATTGTAAAATGGTATAGGTGATGTCTTTTGATTAATGCATAGATTGGATTTAAGTGGGGCAGAATTACATTAAGTAATCAGCCTCATTCTCTCTTCCAGAATCATCACAGTCCAGTGTCAGGATAGTCAAGAGAACTGGTGGTGGCTCAGGATGCAGTGGATGACCTTTGTGTCTTGGATATCTAAATAAGCTCTAATGCCCTACAATACCTCCTTCAGCTGCCTTCATGGCTATTGGAACAAATTGTTCTTATCCACCAGTTCCACTGGGGAAGTCTACACATGCTTGGGATAGGGTCTAAACTGCCCCCCCACACCAACTCACTGATGGATTTGACACTTTTCAGTTTTCCTCAACCTTGTTTACCTCGTCTGCCAAAATGGTTTACCAGGATGTGACCACTGTGCATGCTAAAGTTTCTTGGAGCCAGAGGTGAAAGTTAGGTGGATCAGGTGGTCACTAAAAGTGGAAAGCAGACCTGAAATGGGCTTGGCAGACCTCATACTGTACACCCGAAATTGGATTTCTATGCCCAACTGAGTGTGTATGTTATTCTGTCTTTGAGACAATTCTTATGAGAATAAAGTTCAAGAGTTGGGGCCACACCCAATTTTGCCCTCCTCAGTAAAAACCTCTTCCTTTTGTACCTATTTTCTATTAGATAATTTCTCCCATTCTTCCTCTCCCTTCCCCTTTCTCTAAGTGTACTTTCTTGCTCACCACTTAATTTAATTTTTAAAAAAATCATCCCATCACATATACAGGCAATGGGGTGTAGAAATCAATCTTGCCCTACAAGAAAGTATGGGAAAGGAGAAAAGGGTGGATAAGGGGAGATTAGAAGAGAGAGAAGACTGGGGAAAGGGGTAATCAATATGTTTGCCATCTTGGGGTGGGGGGTAGGGGACAGATGGGGAGAAAATTTGGAACTCAAAATCTTGTGGAAATGAATGTGGCAAACTAAAATAAATAAATAAAATGAAAAGATAGGGATAAAAATAAAAGCATGACACAACAAAAATCATCTCATCATAGTCAGTCACACACATATCCCCTATCTATGAATACTCATTCTAACTGTTCTTATATTGATAAAGTTTTTAAGAGTTACAAGTATCATATTATCATATAAGAATGTAAACAATTAGCTTTGTCAACTCTCTTATGATTCTCTTCATGTTGTGTGTGTGTGAGAGAGAGAGAAAGAGAGAGAGAGAGAAAGAGAGAGAGAGAGAGAGAGAGAGAGAGAGAGAGAGAGAGAGAGAGAGAGAGAGAGAGAGCTTCTCTTGAGTCTTATATTTGAAAGTCAAATTTTCTATTCAACTCTGGTCTTTTCATAAGGAATCCTTGGAAGTTCTCTATTTCTATTTTCTTCTCAAAGATTTTACCAAGTTTTGCTGGGTAGATAATTCTTGGTTGTAATTGTATCCCCTTTGCCTTCCAGAATATAATATTCCAAACCCTCTGATCCTTTTCTCCTTGACCTGGGAGCTCTGGGATTTGACTATAACATTCCAAATCATTTTTATTTTGGGATCACTTTCAAGAAGTGATCAATGGATTCTTTAAATTTCTATTTTACCATCTTGGGGTGGGGGGGTAGGGGAAAGATGAGGAGAAAATTGTAAAATGGAATAGGTGATGTTTCTAGGATATTAGGACAGTTTTCTTTTATAATTTCTTAAAATATGTCCAGGCTCTTTTATGGACCATAGCTTTCAAGTAGTCCAATAATCTTTAAATTATCTCATAATCTATTTCCAGGTAAGCTTTGTTTTTTCCAATCAAATATTTCACATTTTCTTCTGTTTTTTATTCTATCAACTTTGTTTTATTGTTTTTTGTTTTTGTTTTTTTTGCTTTTTGGAGGGCAGTTGGGGAAGTGACTTGCCCAAGGTCATACGGCTAGTTTTTTGTGTTAAGTGTCTGAGGCCGGATTTGAACTCAGGTACTCCTGACTCCAGGGTCGGTGCTCTACTCACTGCGCCACCTAGCCACCCCCTGTTTTATTGTTTCTTAATGTTTCATAAAGGCATTTGCTTTGTCTTGTCCAATTCTAATTTTAAAGGAGTTCTTCTTCAGTGAATTTTTGTATCTCTTTTTCCATTCAGCCAAATCTTACTTGTAAGGAGTTCTCTTCTTCTGTAGGTTTTTCTGCATCTTTTACCATTTGGCCAATACTGTATTTTTTTTCCAATACTATTTTTACTGTCCTTTTATTTAGTATTTTTTGTGCTTCTTTTACTAAGTTATTCATTATGTTTCCATAATTTTCTTGCATTATTCTTGTTTTTTAAAAAATTTCCCTTTATCTCTTTTATTTGATTTTTTGAGCTCTTCCAGGAATTCTTGTTGGGTTTATGTCAAATTAATATATTTTTTGCGGCTTTGCTTGTAACACTCTCTTCTTCTGAGTTTGTATCTTGATCTTCCCTGTCACCATAGTAAGTTAATGGTCAAGTTCTTTTTTTGTTGTTATTAGATTTTTCCAGCCTATTTTTCAACTTTTAACTTTAGGTTAAAGTTGGCCTCTGCTTCTGAAGTGTAAAGGATACTGTCCTATGTTTCAGGTCTTTTATACTTCTATTTTCAGAGCTTCTGGATATTTGTAAGTTTTCAATGTTTTCAAAGTGCTATGATTGAAGAAGAGGTGTGCTCACTATTCTCCTGTACTGTGCTCTCATATTTACCTAGGAACGGTCCTTGTTCTCCTGCAACTGCATGTGTTGATGTTCCTCTTATGCTTGGAACTACAATCAGTTACCCTGATTTCCTGTGATTGTATGCACTAGTGTTCTTTTCCATATTGGAACTCATACCAGAGGTCTTCCTTCCTTGTGAGTGACCATAAGCATTCTTCTCCACCCTGGAATTCTGGCCAAGGTCCCTGCTTCCCTGTGGCTGTGTTTCTTCACCCTTGAACTGTTACCAAAAACTACATCTGGGTTATACAAAAGGGTTCTGAACTCTGTATCAGCAAAGGATATCCTGTAAATTTATTTTAGATTGTTTGTGCAAACCCCTTACTATCTATGGGATGAGAGCTCTTGAAACTGCTGCTGCTGCTGCTGCTAGTACTCCTGTTGTTGCTGCTTTCAAGGCCTGTGGTTGGCATTACTGCAGCAGCACTTCCAGCCAAATCACTATGCCAGTTGGACAGACCTTTCTTGCCAATATCCTAAGTTGTCTTGGGCTAGAAAATTGTTTCACCCTGATTTTTTTTTTACTTTGTCACACCATAATTCAGTTTGAGGCATTGTTTTAAAGTTGTTTAGAGGGGGATGTGGGAGAATTTAGTTGAGTTACTGCCTCTACTCTACTCTGCCATATTGGCTCCACCCCCAAGGCTGTAATATATTTTGTTTCCCCCTTTTTACAGATGAAAAAACTAGCATTCAAAAAAGTATAATAATTTGCTCATGGTCATATTGCAGAATTGAGACATGGGATCAGGACTTCTTAAGGTAAGATCATTTTCCACTATGCAATATTGCCTCAAAATAGAGATATATGCATATTATTATAAACAACCATAACCTCCTCCACCCCTCTCCCCAACTCCCATACTGATAAAAATCATTTAAGGAACCAGACAAACTGAATATACCATAGATCATTTTTCATAAAAGTCCAGATTAGGTGAGAAATTTCATATAAAAAGGTACAAATGTTTAATGTCTTGATGTCTCCCCTGTTTTCTAATGTTATTCTACATCAATGAAAAAGAATGACATAGTGAATAGAGTCATGAACCCAGGTTTGGAAGTCCAGCATTAAAATTCTACCTTTAGTATTTCTTATCTGTCTAACCATGGACAAGAATTTCTAAGAGCTTCAGGTTCTCTATGAAATGAAAATAATAAAGCCTGTATGACCTACCATGGTGTCATAGTTCAGATGAGAGCATTTATACAAATTACTTTAGAAATTTTAAAGCATCAAATAAAACGTCAGTTATTATTTCAAATGCTGACCACAATCTCCTTGGAACCAATTTCCTTTTTCTCAATTTGTATTCTCTTTAGTACCACATTTTAGTCTTCACTGTTTCCTAATTGATTCATTATGTGTCAGATTTGTTTCCTTAAGTAGTTATAGATTGGAATAATGTTTTAATTTCCTTTTGTTTTCTACATAGCTATAGAGGCTGAGTGGCTCTAGCACTGTTCCTAGAGTCATGAAGTCCTAAGTTCAAATGTGGCCTCAGACACATTACTCAGTGACCCTGGGCAAGTCATTTAACTTCTGTTGGCCTTAATCTACCAGAGAAAGAAATGGCAAACCACTACAGTAACTTTGCCAAGAAAACTCCATGGAAAATATGGTCCACTGGGTTATGATGATTCAGAAACAATTGAATGACTGAGCAATAACCACAGTGATAACAACAGGCTTCAAATTTTCTGGTTGAGTTCCAAGCAATAACCACAGTTATAACAATAGGCTTCAAATTTTCTGGTTGAGTTCCAATATAAAGTAATAGGAATGATTAATGCCATATATGCACCATATCAAAATGGATTTCCCAATATTTTGGATAATGAATGGCTCAAGACTGCAAGCACTCAAGTAGTATGATAGCCTGTAGTTGTTTTCCTGATCTGTACATATTTGGCACGAATGATACTGTGCAAGACATGTGGCTATCATAATTTGGCCCATGTATAGCATTTATAGAGCATATTAAGACTTGCAAGTGCTCTACGATATTATCTCATCTTATCATTACAGCAACACTGGGAGGTAGTGTTACTATTATCCTCATTATACAGATAAAAACACTGCGGCAGAGGTTAAATTACCTTCCCAGTGACTCAGCTATTAAGTGTCTAAAGTTAACTTTGAACTCAGGTCTTTTGAATTTCAGATGCATCTGACCCTGCTTCTTCACTAACTCTGTGGTAATATAAAGTAACCCCAGATGTGGTATCAAGGAAAAGTTAATTAACTGAAAAATGAGGCAGTGAAACTTCAACTTAAATTTCAGTAGTGAATATTAGCCTCTGCTGAATGGAGTTATTCTGCCTTTGCCTTGAAATATGAAGTATTTTTAAGTTTGTTTAATTATGTAGACACACACACACATATAGTTAGCATCAAAATCAGAACTAAGGACAAGATAGGAATGTTGTTAGCCAGGCTTTGAAAAATATTATTCTTTTGAAAAATATAACAATCACATTTAGTACACGACACAGTAGAGATGAAAGTTGCTCATAGGAAACCAGACCATAACATACCTTCAATCAAGTCAATATCAAGTAGCTGTCAGAACTGTAGCTTCCGTAAGACATTTTTTATAAGATGATTCTGCTTCAAAAGAGATCATGTTAACAGAGTGACTGCACATCACACACTAAAATGGGATTTTTAATATCTTTTTTTCATCAAAGATATATTGTCAGTATGATGAAGCACGTGGAGACTTTCTCAGAATAATATTTTTACTTTCACAAAATAAAATATAGAAGATTACAAAGGAAAACAATTATACTTACATAAGGATATTGATACAGAGCTCATTGTCTCTCTTGCTATGTACATAATATAAATATGTATATATACATAGACTTACAAAATGTGTGTGTTTGCATATATATGAAACATATTCACTGTGCCAAGGTTAAGAACCTCTGTTATAAAGTAATACGAGTTTCAGATCTTTTGGTTGCAGCACTAAGCTATTTTCCATCCCAGTTTTTTATCACTAAAAACAAAAAAGAAGCAATTATGAAAAAATGTTCTTAATTCAAAATCTGAAAAGATTTTGTAATAGTAATTCAGTGAAACTTTGTGTCACACTATTAAGATAGATGAATGCAACCAACCAAAAGTCATAAACTTCTTATCTTAGGAAACAATTTTCATGAATGTCTTGGCATTAATCCCAATGTTCTTGATCTTGATGTCCTGCCAGGTGAGACAAATGACCAATTAAATAAGTATGTCTTTTCTTTTCTGAGCCAGAGCAGACTTGTTGCTCAGATTTGTTGGCATGCAACTTGATAGTACCAATATTAAGTCTGGCATTGCAAAACTACATGTCCAAGTAATCTTTGATGGTTACATGACACATATTTTAAACAATTGCATTAATAATGCATATGACATTCTAGTTGACATAAAAGTTTCCGTTGTAAAAATGTTTGAACTTTTTCCATATCTCTTTGACATGAGAAATTTTGAAAATTCTTTCTGTGATTTTATCAAAGTGTCAGGCAAATTTTTATATATTTGAACACAAGATTTTAAAAAAATAAATTATTTATTTTTAATTTTCAACATTCAGTTCCACAAGCTTTTGAGTTTAAAATTTTCTCCCCCACCGTTCCCTCCACCCTTTCCAAGATGGCATGCAATCTGATATGGGCTGTACATATACATTCCTATTAAACATATTTTCAGATTAGTCATGTTATAAAGAAGAATTATAACCAGTGAAATAAATCATGAGAAAGAAGAAACAAAACAAAGAAGAAAGAGGGCAAATAGTATGCATTCAGACTCTGTAGTTCTTTCTCTAGATGTGATCAGCATTTTCCATCATGAGCCTTTTGGAGTTGTCTTATAGCCATGCATTGCTGAAAGGACCCCAATCTATCAGCTAGTTATCAGAGATAAAATGTGTCTGTAATTGTGTATAGTGTTCTCCTGGTTCTGCTCCCCTCACTCAGCATCAGTTCACATAAGTCTTTCCAGGTTTTTCTAAAGTCTATCTGCTCCTCATTTCTTATAGCACAACAGTATTCCATTACATTCATATACCACAACTTGTTCAGCTATTCCTCAGTTGATGGACATCCCCTCAATTTCCAGTTCTTGGCCACCACAAAAAGAATTGCTATAAATATTTTTGGATGTGGGTCCTTTTTCCATTTTTATGATTTCTTTGGGATACAGCCCTAGAAGTGGTATTGCTGGGTCAAAGGGTATACACATTTTTATAGCCCTTTGGGCATAGTTCCAAATTGCTTTGCAAAATGATTGGATAAATTCACAACTCTACCAACAATGCATTAGGAACGCAAGAGATTTTGAGAATGATCCTTGCTCCTAAAATAGTTCTAACAGTGTTTCATTTGAGGCAGCTAGATAGCACAGTGGATGGAATTCCAGGCATGGAATCAGCAAGACAGGACTTTGAATTACCTCAGATTCTTACTAGCTGTATGACCCTGGAGAAGTCCCTAACTGCTGTTTGCCTCAGTTTCCTCAACTGTACACCACCTACTTCCCAGGGATGTTGTGAAGATCAAATGAGATAATTTTAAAGTGCTTAGCACAGTGTCTGGCACATAGTAAGTAATATATAAATGTTAATTATTATTATTTTAAAATTATTTGCCACAAGTACAATGCTTATAGAGGATGACTCTTTTTATCTTGGGAAATCTTTCAAATATTTAATTTAGAATTTTTCCTCCTTCTTATACAACATTGCTGCATTTTTCTGTGATGCTATTTTTAAAATTGAGGGTAGCAGTAGAAACTGCATAGGAATATTTATATTTAGGTAGAAGGAGGAAAATTTGGTGGCTCCCCCCGTAACCACCTCAAATACCTATAAAATATGACTCTAAACAAATTTTAGAGCTACAGAAACCACAAAGAGACAGAGAAACAAAGCTCTCACTGAAGGCAGCCCAGCAGGCAGACAGGAAAGGTTCATCACAGCACACTGGCAGCAGAGGAGCCTGCAGTTTTAGCCCCAGGGCAGCAACAATCAGCTGTGGCTGGAGGGACTTCCAGAGAGTGAATCACCGGCAGCTGTGAATGTTTCCAGAATTATCAACTCACATATGCCAAAAGGGAAAAGTGAGAGGTCAGTGTGGACTTTGGGAACAGTGGGATGGAGAGTGCAGTCCGGCCTCTGCCCCTGGAAGGGAGAAGCAGCTCAGGCTTGGCAGCTGTGCAGCCACCAACACTAGGCTGTTTTAGAGCTCCTGGCCTGCATATTGTATGGGGACCAAGCAACTATTCTGAGGGGTAATCACTCCTGCTTTAACCTGCTTGGATCTGGATTACTGTCTTAGGTGGAGGTCCTGGGGTGTGTGACCAGGTGCCAGAGCTTGTGGAGAATTTAAAGAGCACCCAACTAATAGCTCCAACAGCTACAAAAACCCCAGCAATTTGGGACAAAGCTCTCCTCTCTGGAAGCAGAGTTCTACTGTGGCAAAGAGCTCAAAAGTCAAGTAATTGGGCAGCAATATGAGTGAGTAAAGGAAACAAAGCAAACACAGCAATCCAACTTTAGATTTCTCTTTTGGGGGACAAAAGGGATCAAGGAATGGAGTAGCAGAAGACAATGAAGTCATAACTCCTGGAACAACAGCTCCCAATAAAAATATGAATTGGTTACAGGCCATAGAGGAGCTTAAGAAGGATTTTGAAAACCAAATAAGAGAAGTAGAGGAAAAATTGGGAAGAGAAATGAGAATAATGCAAGAAAATCATAAAAAGAGAGTCAACAACCTGACTGAAGAAAATAACACCTTAAAAATAGACTAACTCAAATGGCAAAAAAGGCTCAAAAGGCCCATGAAGAGAAGAATGCCTTAAAAAGTTGAATTTGCAAGATGGAACAAAGAATCTCAAAAGCTCACTGAAGAAAATAATTCCTTCAGAATAAGACTGGAGAAAATAGAAGCTAATGACTTTATGAGAAATCAAGATACTATTAAACAGATCCAAACAAATGAAAAATTAGAAGGCAATGTGAAATATCTCATTGGAAAAAGCACTGACCTGGAACATAGATCCAGGAGAGACAATTTAAACATTATTGGACTACCTGAAAACCATGATTAAAAAAAAAAGAACTTAGAAACCATCCTTCAAGAAATTCTCAAGGAAAATTCCCCTGATATTTTAGAATCAGAGGGCAAAATAGAGGTTTAAAGAATTCACCAAATAACTCTTTTTTTTTTTTTTTTTGCTTTTTGGAGGGCAGTTGGGGTTAAGTGACTTGCCCAAGGTCACACGGCTAGTTTTTTTGTGTTAAGTGTCTGAGGCCGGATTTGAACTCAGGTACTCCTGACTCCAGGGCCGGTGCTCTATTCACTGTGCCACCTAGCCGCCCCCACCAAATAACTCTTGAAAAAGATCCCCAAAAGAAAATACCTAGGAATATTATAGCCAGATTCCAGAGTTCCCACATTAAGGAGAAAATATTACAAGCTGCCAAGAAGAAACAATTTGAATATTGTGGAAATACAATCAGGATAACACAGGATATGGCAGCTTCTACATTGAGGGATAAAAGGGCTTAGAATATGATATTCCAGATGTGAAAGGATCTGGGATTAAAATCAACAATCACCTACCCAGCAAAACTAAGTATAATGTTTCAGGGGAAAATATGGTCATTCAGTGAAATAGAGGACTTTCATATTTTCTTGATGAAAAAACCAGAGTTGAATAGAAAATTTGACATTCACATACAAGAAGCAAGAGAAGCATGAGAAGGTAAACAGGGAAAAGAAATCATAAGGATCTTACCAAAGTTGAACTATTTATATTCCTACATGGAAAAATGATAATTGTAACTTATGAAACTTTTCTCAGTATGAGGATAGGTGAAGGGAATATAAATATGTGTGTATATATATATATATATATATATGTATATAAGTATGCATGTAAATGTATATGTATACATACATATATGTCTATATAGGAGGATATATGGGCATATGAAAACATATGTGAGTATGTGCATATATATCTGTATGGGTATACCTAGACAGAGGGCACAGGATCAATTCAATAGGAAGGGATGATACTTAAAAGGTGAAACTGAGAGATACTAGGGGAATATAATGAGAGATGAGGAGAGACAGAATGGGGTAAATCATCTCGTATAGAAGAGGCAAAGGGAAACTGTTGCAATGGAGGTGAAGAACAGGAAAGCAAAAGTGAATGGGTCAACTTTACTCTCATTGAATTTGACTTAGGGAGTAAATGACATACATACTAAATAACGTCTCTTGCCCTATTTAGTAGGGGGAATGGGATGAGAGGGGGGATGATGGAGGGTCGGGTAGGTTGGGGGGTAGGGTAGTTAGAAGCACACACTTCTGTAAAGTGACAGGGTAAAATTAGAAAACAGAACAAGTGGGGGGCAGGATAGGATGGAGGGAAATATAGTCAGTCTTTTACAATGTATCTACTATGGAAATATTTTGCATAGCTACACATGTACAACTTATATTGAATCCCTTATCTTTCCAGTAAGGATGGCTAATGAGGGAGGAAGGGAAAGAATATATATGTATGTATGTATGTATGTATGTATAATTATTTTTACATGAAACTGTGAAATAAGATATACAAGCAGTGGGGTAAGGAGATCCATCTTGCCTTACCCCCATAAAGTGGGAGGAGGAATCAAGGAGGATATAGGACAGAACAGATTGGGGGAGGGGGTATATAATGGGATCACTGTTTTGTGGTGATGGGTAGGGGAAAGATGGGGAGAAAATTTGTAACTCAAAATCTCATGGAAATGAATGATGCAAACTGAAAATAAACATAAAATTTAATTAAAAAATTTTAAAACCTCAAAAACTATTTGTATTTAAGGAAAAATAAAATTTTCACTTAAAAGAAGAGAATTATAAAAGAAATTTACTTAGAATGATATTCACTGGAACATGGAGCTGGTTCATAGAACTAGAATATTGGAGTTCTAGGTTAAGACTGGATTACTTAGACCAGTGGTTCTCAACCTTCTTAATGCTGCGACCCTTTAGTATGGTTCCTCACGTTGTGGTGACCCCCAACCATAAAATTATTTTTGTTGCTACTTCATAACTGTAATTTTACTACTATTATGAATCTATCTGATATGCAGGATGTATTTTCATTGTTACAAATCAAGCATAACCCACAGGTTGAAAACTGCTGACTTAGACCTTTTAAAAAGTAAACCTTGATAGTCTTGTCACTTATCCTATTTTCAGTTAAGGGGAAAAAAGTTATCTGTGTGAAGAACACATGGAGCCATTTAAAATACATTCTTCCTGCTTTGTTGTACAATAATCTTTTAAAATGAATTTTGTCAGTCAAAATTTAATGAGATTGGCAGAAATGAACAGGGAAGAAATAGTTATATTTGAATTTATTGAAGAGAAAACATTGTCTTCTAGATAGAGAGGAACTGTGAGAATTTGTTGTTGATTAATAACTTTTGGTGCTCAGAAAGGTTATCAATAACAGTTGCAATTGTTAAATCCCTCTTGATAACTCAGAGATTTGCCAAAGAATGTTGGAAAAAAGGATACAGATTGAAGAAATTATTTCAATGGCATATTAAACTCCCAGATTAGGAAAATTCCTCTAATTATTCAGGTTAGCACCTATTCTGAAATTTAGAGTCTTAAGACAATATTTTTAGAGAACTGAGAAATTAAATAACTTTTACAAGATCTTATGACAGTCATAGGCAAGATTTGAACCCATATTTTCCTTACCCCAAGATCTGTTATGAATCCATCATGCCATCTTGCCTCATTGGAACTTCACTCAAGATATGAAAAAAAGCGCGTCATTTTCAAGAGTAGATGGATTAAAAAAAATCTGACAAAGCAAGTTTGTGTATATATGTTACTAACCTTAACATTTTACACATCTTATTATTTTCAATGAATACTTTCATTGAAATGTGACTTGATATTTGTATTTTTGTAAGATTTTTTATATAAAAATTCAGTTTAAGATGAAAGCATTTTGTTAAACCAGATGTCTTAATTTTTATTTTAGAAACTATCAAATGAATGAATAAGTATTTATTGAGTAATTACTATGTGATAGGGATCGTGATAAGTACCAGAGACACTAATAGAAAAGTAAAACAGTTCCCCTCTTCAAAGAACTTATATATTAAGAAGGATACAATATGTATCGAAAAGTACAGGTCATAAACAGCAGCTTAGTGCTGGGGAGTTGCAAGGGTGATGAATGGAGCAATAAAATAATTGTTTGTCATGTACAGAGGTAGTATTGCCTTTTTTATTGTTCTCTGAGCAAGGATAAGAGGTAGAGGAGGTGGAGAATATCATGGTGGCCAGGCAGATGGTAATATACCTATACTTGGTTGGTTCTGTTTTCCTAGCAGCTAGTTGTATGAAACATGGAGGATGGTTTGGGATGTATACACATACGTATACATTTGTATGTATCCACATTTCTACATATACATCCATGTACATATGCATACATACGTGCGTGCACACACACACACACACATACAGGTATGTGTATTTAGGAATGCTTTCATTTAGTTGTCCTACCAATCATGTTAGCTCAACACCAGAGTGGTAAGGCTAAATAGAAAAGGTTCTAAATTCCCCAGATTAGTAGATGAATTTGCTTTAGTTTTATAACCTGGTTCTGACTTCTTGGTGTCCTCACTTTACTTCCTGTTTGCAGTATCTGCTTTACTCCAATGTCTTATTAGCACATTTTTTTTATCTCAGTCTGATTATTTAGCTCCAGTTACTGATTTCTCCCTTGTTTGATAATTTGATATTCATAACCAAATAAAGAATCCTGACTCTAACCCACAGTGACTCTGGAGGAAATGTCCAAGTATTCTCTCCTATATTTTCTCTCAGATTTGACTTTTGTCTTCTTGCTCCCTGATTCCTGTTTAAAAGGTTAGACTTGCTGACAGATGCATTCAGACTAATCAAAGAATATCTTTGTAAAGAAAATTAATGACTATGTAAATCTATGGATTTACATGGATGTTTCAGAGAGGGGAAAAAAAGACCAAAAACAAAAGCTTAGAATTTGGCTGCCTCTTAACTTTTACAGGATATCAAACATTAAGTTGAAAAGGAGGAAAGTTTACTTAAGTTAATTAATTGATTTGCTGCTCCCCCTCCCCTTCCCCGGGCCTTTCTTTCCAGTCAGTGAGGGGAACTGTAGGGACTAGACCTATGATTTCAACTGACATGAGAAATTTCTGGTGAGAAAACTCAAACCATTCGTCAATTGACAACTGCTCTGCAACTTAAAGTTTTAAGAGCTGCCTTAACTGAAGTAAACAAATATTTTACTCTGCTGCATGATTTTAGTCATATTCAAGTACACTTTCTAATTTGGCTTAATTTTTTTTTTGCTATCCATAATAAAAACCTTAAAACTATGTAATTTTGAATTATAATGAAATATGATTTCTACACTAACATACCTATCCACCTACTCCTCCTTTGATAATATAGCTTCCTTACATGCTGCTATACTCCATAAATATTATATATGAAGAATATATAATAGCTGTCTAAATCAAGCTTCTGATCAGTAAAAAGCTGTATTATAAATAAAAAAACCAGTGCTCTTGCCAGGTATGCATATGTGAAGAACTAGTAACAAATAATACCACCTAGCAGTAGTTGACACCAAAGACCCCTGGTGGAGTTTTTCTAATCCAAAATGAAATACCAAGTGGCACCAGGAAAATATGTAGAATCTTTGTTAATAGCAAAGAAATGGCATAGAGCAGGATTCTGTCATCAAATTTAAACTCAGTAAAGCTTTTGTGTTAGTAAAACAATTCATCAAAAGGTTATCTTGGTTCTAGCTTTAGAGTTAACTCTTTCTCTAATATTAAGTGTCTTTAACAAATATTTTCTCTGTAAAATTTAAACACTAAGTTCCTCAGTCTGCTCAACTTCTATTACATATCTGCTACACAAAGAGATGGTCACCCCATAGATCCCACCATCCCTGACAAATGCTCAATTCCACGTTTCAGCATACTGAGATTTCTTTATGCAATGACAGTTTTAATCATGCCATCCCCAGCTGCTTGGGGCAGCTAGGACGCAGCACTGGGCCTGGAAAACCTAAATTCTAATCTGCTCTAAGATGCGTATTACTCCTTAAGTGACACTAGGCAAGTCACTTAAAAGCTGTCTGCTTCATTTTCCTCAACTGTAAACTAGGGATGATGATAGTACAGACGTCTGTTCTAAAGATTGAATGAGATCATGGATGGCCATGCACTTGGCATAGTTCCTGGCACATAATAGGCATGTAATAAATCCATGCTTGTCCCCTCCTGCCCCCTTTCTATTGGCTCCTGTTGGTCAGTTGTGTCTCACTCTTCATGACACTTTTTGGAGTGATTTGCCATTTCCTTTTCCAGATCATTTTACAGGTGAGGAACCTGAGGCAAACAGGTTAAGTTACTTGTTCAGGATGAAACAGCTAATAGTGTCTGAGGTCAACTTTGAACTCAGGTCTTTTTGACTCCAAGTCTGGTGCCCTGGCCACTGAGTCTTCTACCTTCCTTGCTCCCCTTTCTGTGTCTTACTCTTATTTCTCATGCTTGCCATTACCTGCAAACTCATTACTCCTCAATACTGTGCCAGACTATTGGAGCTCCTGTGGCTTCACCCTTTTCCCTTCCCAGTCTCTACCTGTTAGTGAACCAGTTCAACTCTAAACAATTTTCTCCTCCATTGTTGTCTTGTCCTATTATAGATTACACCTTGCAAAACTCCAGCATGATATCACTCCACCATCTACCTCCTTCTCTTCTACTCACATATTACCAAGAGCTAGACTAGGCAGTCAAAAGAGTGATAAGTCCAATACATTTTTTTGTTAATTTAATTTCAGCTAAGCCATCACTGTATCAAGGCAATTCTTTAGGCTAATGTTTTCTTCTGTTTGCATTTTTTGTTGTCTGTTTGTTTTTAAAATCTCTCTCCTCTTTTAAGTAAGCACTTTTTCTCGAGGATTAATTTTGCTTAAAAAATTTTGATGATAACTCATTCTCATAGATTGCCCCTTCTCCCCTATTCCTCTTTGTCTATCCTTTCCATTATTCTTTTATCGTAATTAAATTATTACCTATTTCTTTCTTTCTCTTTTCTCTTTTCTGACAAAACTCAGTTTAGTGGTAAGTTTGAAAAATTTCTTTCCCTACTCCTCTTCATGTTGTTTTTATAAATTTTTTCTGAACCTTTTTCTAAGAAGTTTTTTCTTTTTCTTTTCTTTTCTTTTTCTGTTATTGCTCTTTTGTTCTCTTTGGTTCTGAATTTTAATCTATGTCTTATATTCTTACTGTTATTTCTTCCTTCTTTATTCCATATATCACTCATTGGGTTGAGGGATTTGTAGAAATTGAGTGAACCAATTGAGTGAATCTAGTTTAGTTCCCTTTCTATTTAATTATGGATCTAGTCCAATTTATGCCTTATAAGAAAACTTTGTTCAATTACAGGAATTGTAAGAAAATTTTAAGGTATTGTTTGAACCTAGCCCTGTGTGGCTGGGAAGGTAGACCACCTCTACCTATTGGTTAGAGACCCTTAACTAAAGACCTAGGTTATGATGACCACAGACACATTCAGATTCAAGGACTGATGCAAGAAGTTTTCTCACAGCTATATATCTCAAGCAACCCATATATCTTATCTGAAAAACCCATAATGGTCAGTCAGTTACTGTTTTCTTTGTTCTTTTGATTGAATAGAAAGACTTGAAGAGAGGAGGACACCTCTTCTTTTTATTTCAGGGAACTGCACCTTTTTCTCTCCCTCTCTCCACTCAGAAAGCCCCTAATCTCTCCTCCAATTGGAAATCAAATGACCTAATTATACATTTTATTTATATCCTGCTTACTGTTATCTTTTAATGCATAAAAATCTGTCTCCCCTTGTATTCAGGGTCCAGTGCCAAGCTGAGGAAAGCCTGTTCCTGATTTGTTATTGAATCGGCAAGCATTGCATGATAAATTTATATGTTCAGAAGCTTAAACTTTTGTTTCCTCAGTTATTTCAGATTTCACCCATCACAGGATTAAAACTTCTTAAGTACTATCTTTGGTTCTATCTTCTAAACAACTACTATTTATTACTTTTAAAGCTATTTCCCCCTTTTCCTTTTTCTCCTTTATGTCTCATTCTTAGGGATATCTATTTATGAGAGAAGAGATGTTAAATAAAGGCAGCAGTGCAGGGTAGAAATTCCTCTATGTTCAAATCATGTGGCTAAGCTATACTGTTCTCTGCTTCTACATCTCCTGGTCCCCATCCTCCATCAAGGTTAGGCTGCTTCACAATCCATGTCATCTATGCTCTCCTACCCAGAATTCTGGGTTCCAACTACTCTTAAGAACTCACATAGCCTTTCTCCTAGAGCAGAACAAAACCCACAAAAAGGATATATGATACACTTTTAGAGAAGTTGGTTAGTCTCTTTCACAAAATCCATGCCATCTAATATCTTGCTCTGTACTCCACGTCTCCTTTTCCCCCCTCCCCGAATTCTGGGTTTCATCTATTCTTAAGAACTCACATATTGGGGGGGGGGAGAGAAAAAAAGGGAAAAAAGAAAAAAAGTTGTAAAATAACTTTATAATACCTTCAAAAGGAATAACAAGTTGTACATAAGAGATTTGCAGTTTCCTATACAAACATCTTTTTTTTTCTATTCTACTATGTTATGGAAGTGCTCATTTTATTTCTTAAGCTCAGAATAAAATAAATAAACTTTAAAAAAAAGAACTCATATATCCCTTCATCTGGGTCAGGATGACACTAATGAAGGTACAATATTCTCTCAGAGAATTTGGCCTACCAATGCACAATTGATCCCAGATGGCTTCCCCATAAGTTCTCTATTCCCATGAGAGGCACATGCTCCCCTTATAAAAATACTCTTCATTGGTACACCTTCTTCCACTGGGGGTAATATTCATTGTTTCCATGCCAATGGTCTTCATCTTCTTCCATTCTCCTGTAGCTCTGCTCTTGCCAAGAGAGCATAAGAATCCTTATCCTTTGACTGTTCACTTATGTACTCAGTATGTGTGCCTCACCCATTTCCCTGTGTCTTCCAATTTTCTTCTCCATTTATGCAACCTCTGTCTTCAAATGTGTCTTATAAAAGACACTTCTCCATCTTCAGGGGATTCCATGAGTTCAGTTCTATGACTTTTGATCCATAAAGATATATTCAAATTTTATTTTTTTGTTTTCTTTTCCATCTTTCTTTTCCCCTTTACTGCAAAAGTCAGCCTTGCCCTTTTTCTTAATAAAAAAAAAACCAATAACATTTTAAACATGAAATAAATTATTTGGTTATTTATTCTTTACTTGTTGGTTGTGTTTATTTCTCTTTTTGAATTTCTTTTATTTGGAGGTATTTGTAAGTTACATATTATGTTCATGTCTGCTTTTATTTGGTAAGGGAACTCAAATGCCTCTACTTTTGAAACATCTTTTTTTTTTCACTGATGATTAGGTTATTGGTAGGTTTTGTGTTACTGCTTGAGATCCTTTGCTTTTTCAAATATACTATTCTATTCTTTTCTATGACCACAGAATAATCTCAGGGGCAGCTAGGCAGCACAGTGGATAGAATGCTGGTCCTGGAGTCAGGAGAACCTGAGGTCAAATCCAGCCTCAGATTCTTATTAGCTGTATGACCCTGGTCAAGTCACTTAACCCTGCTTGCCTCAGTTCCTCATCTATAAAATGACCTGGAGAAGGAAATGGCAAACCACTTCAATATCTTTGCCATGAAAACCTTAAATGAGTTGGGCATAACTAATTGGCTCAACAACAGCAGAATCATCTCATGCTATGTCTTTTTTTTTTTGTATTTAAAGTTTTTCCTCTTGCCTAAATAAGAAATTTATTATCTCTGAAAATGTTAAATTGAACTTTTACACTGCTTGGAGTTTGAAGCTCAGGATTTATTGTTCTAGTTTGTTTTCTGTGTATATTCAGAAGTTCTGTGCAAAAAACGAACAAAAAACCCACTTTGGGGTCCTTTTCTACCAGACAACTTCCCCTAGCTTTAAATACTAGTCGAGTGGGGCCATCAAGGCAACAATTTTCAATACCTAAACGGATTCATGCACAAAACTATTAATTTGCTTTCTGAAAAGTGTGAAGAGTTTTGTTATTGTTTAAGTAATTGTAAACAACAACAACAACAACAAAACCTAAGCATTTTGATTCAGGCATTTTGGTTATAAGCATAACTTCAGCTAAAATGTGTTCAAATTTTTTCCCAAGTAGGGTGAAAATGATTTTCCATTTGTTGGTAAAGATCAAAAAATGTTTTTTCCTCATTATATAAAATGTCCCTCACAGACATACGATAGTAGCATTTTTGATTGAGATTACTATTGACTCATGAGAGGACCTTGTGTTCCTTGGGTTCCAGTTAGGAAATAGAGAAGAGGGACATCTTACACTTCAAAAAATGATTGAACTTGAAGTGAGTTTCAGTTTGTTGTAATACTTGTTTACAATATGTGTAAACATGTCTTTTTGAATCTGTGTGGTTCAGTGAGATACATGAAATGTTGTACTCAGTATGGAATAAGTCCCTGAGTCTCAGACAAAAATATGGTACGTATCCAATTGTGTGGAAATGTTGAGCTGCTCCACTCTAAGGTTTTTCCTCTTCTGGGTCAGTGTGACCTAATCTTCTCTAGTGTAAGAGCAAGCCACCAATTAGAAAGTAACATCAATATATATTACTGATCAAGGGAAAGGACAATCCTGCTGAAATATTGATGGCATAAATATCTCTCTTTGTTAGTTGACTTGTGCTTGACCAACTAAGGGTGTAGTTGTATATGATAGATAGATGGATAGATAGATAAATCAACAAATAGACAGACAGATAGATAGATAGAATGTTATCTTTTACCCAGAAATGAAATTCAGATACTCCAGAAGAAACTGCTTATGACCCTATATATCCTAATAGAAATGAAGTAAAGAAAACCTCAAACTTATTGAAAAAAGCATACAGAAAAATGCAAAATGTCATTACTAGGATTAATATTTGGATATGGCCCTGTCTTCATTCCTCAGAGTTGGTAAAAAAAAAAAGCACAGCATGATCCCTAACATTTAAGAATATTGGATTCATCATCACAAATAGGGCACAAGAACATTTTCTTTTTTACTTTAGTGAGAATATTTCATAAATCATTTTCCACATATGCTTATATAGATAAGATAGAAGCAAGAGTTAAATTGATAAACTATAAACTTGGTTTCTAAGATACCAAAGAACTGACTTCACAGATTTTTATTTTTTCATTTATCTCTTTGATTCTGCTATTCATTTTGATACCATTTAGTTATAACCTTAAAGACATCCTTTTCCAGCTAGTGATCTAGCTCTGCCTGTTGTTATCACCAAAATAATTCCTCTGTCTCTCTGTCTTTCTGTCTCCCTCTCTCTGTCTCTCTCTCAAAAAAAAGATCTTTCCAATTTGATGTATTTATTGTCATCAGAACACACTGTACGTTCATCCACCCTAGACACCTTGCCATTGTCTCTATTTCCCCCATAGTGAGGCAGCCTCTAAGAATGAGACCTCCAGAGTTTAAGGAAGTCACTCAGGTTTAGAACTCTACCCTGAGGTAATCTCTTCTCTTGACTGGTGAGTATAAACTCATTTAATGTAATATTTTGCCCACTGGACCCGTGCTTCATTTCCTTCCATCTCAGATATCTTTCCCTCTGCCCTAATACAGCTGTTATCTCCTCCCTTTAGTCTTCCCACACCTATTGCTCTAAGAAGAGTAAAACCAACATTGCCATTGCTTCTGGAAAGGGGGTAATGATCAACTATGGTGTATCTCCATTCTAATTCTTATAACTCCCCCAAACCAAAAAAACCGCACCTTCTTATTAGAATGTAAGATCCTTGAGGGTAGTTACTGTTTCTCTTTCATGTTTGTAGTCCTAGCATCTAAAATAGTTTCTGGAACACAGCAGGGACTTAGTAAACAATCTTTTAGTCATTCAAGGGAGAATGAGAATGAGAGAGATCTAACTGTACAGCTTGCTTTTCTAGATCGTGGAGCAAGGTAGCTTATGCCAGATGAGTTACATGCCCCTGAGTCTCAATGAGCCCATTCTCATGAAGGCTCTCCCAGTCTGTGTTGTCTAAGCAGATTGTCAGTGAATGTTCCCCCTTCCCTAGGGAGGTATTTTTCTTCAATGGTTCCAAAAGAAGTCTCACATCCTATAATACCAGTAGGTTAATTAGGAAATTCATCAAAATGATTGGGTATTTTCTTGATCATTGCCATCTCCCCATCCCTTTAAAATAAGGAATTATTTGGTGGGAAAGGCAATAAGTAGATTCTTGGCCAACGTTGTGGGCATGGACAGAAATATCTTTCAAAGTTTTCTTTAACCAATATTTTTATACACTGTTGTTTTAAATCTCTTTAAACTCAATCAGATGTTAGTATCAACTAAAGACACAGTAAGGTTTTAAAAGTTCTTAAAAGATAAAGCTGATTCATCTGGGAAAGACTGACATGATGGAATTCCTTTTCTCAAATTTTAAGTGTTTTCTTTTTAAAAATAAACAGACAATGCTATTCACTTTTATTCTACTTGATGCCATGAAGATAGAAACCAACTGTATCTGGGTCTGGACTCACTGTTTGCATGTTAAGTGGGATTCCCTCCTTGAAGAAATGTTTGCACTGTCAGGGGACTCAATTGGCAGCTGCCCAGCTTTTCTCTTATGCAGCTTTCAGGATTTGCCCCCACCCCCATCCCCTCATGGCTGATGTAGATTTATGCCAGATGCTGGGAAAAGGGGGCTGGTTTGAAAATTTGACAGTCAGCATATGGAGAGAAAACTCTCCCTTGCTTGAAAAAACATTGGATTGTTTCACCATTTTTCAGGATTTAAAAGACCTTGGAAATCTGGCAGCCTTACCTAGAAACAATCTAACACCACAAAGATGCAAATATTCTACAAATTGGAGGCTCAGAAGAACTTCATTTTTGTCTCTTTCTCTCTCTTCCTTCCTTTCATCTTTTAAAGTGGGTTCACTTCTAGTGGTTCTGTCTTTTTGAAGCTAGAAAAGTGTGACTTGTTGCCTGTGATGTATACTACACATATTATATAGGTAATTTCCTGTTCACAATACTTAATTGAAACAATGATACTCTGAAGTACCAAGATTATTATAGTTGCTTACAGTTAGGGCCTCACTATTAATGATTTTAATCTTGTATTTTCATTCTATCAGTTAACTGTTTTAATGTAATGGAAAACTTGAAATGTTTATTAGCAGCCCTTACTGCCATACATTCCTTAGCAAAGGCATTCAAGTCTATGTTATTATCACAGCCCTATTGCTTTTAGTGAACCAGAGCTGCTCACTCTGAATTTTTTAAAATGTCCCCAGCCTTATTTGATTAGTACTAAGATATATCTTGAAGATTGTTTGGGAAGAAAAAAAATAAAATGTACAATAAAACCTACAAATATATAATAGTAAACCCTTTCAAAACATAACATACTATATTTTAGGGAAATTGAGAACAGAGGATCAATGTCATATTGAAGAACAGATAGGAATAAACTCTGATAGGCATATTTGAGATACATGAAATCCTGTTACTATTGAAGCCTAGAATAGTGGTGAAATAAGGTTGTAGGTGGTAATGAATGTTACTGCATGAAGGAAAACATCCATGATCTGGTTGGGCTATATTTTTCTATTTTCAGGTCTAAATAACTTTCTCCCCCTCTTTCCCCTTCTAAGTGATCTATGTATTTGTCTCCAGAAGCAAAATTTAACTCATAAGACTGCTGAATTTCTAAAGTACTGAGGGGAAGCTACGTGGTTCAGTGAATAGAGAACTAGCCCTGGAGTCAGGAAGAACAGGGTTCAAATTTGACCTCAGACACTTAACACTTACTAACCATGTGACCTTGTGCAAGTCACTTGACCCCAATTGCCTGCCTTCTCCCCTCCAAAAAGCAAAAATAAAAAAAAAAGGAAGTGAATTCACAAGGAAAAATGTGATGCAGTGGAAAGAGGCCAAAGAGTCAAATCTTGACTGTTCTTACTGGCTTTGTGAACAATTCAGTAAACCCATGAATCTCCATCATTTCCACCCTTTGAAAATGAGGGGATTGGGAAGCTAGGTGGTGCAGTGAATAGAGTACTGGCCCTGGAGACAGGAGGACCTGAGTTCAAATACAGCCTCATAAACTTAGCACTTACTAGATAGGTGATGTTAGACAAGTTACTTAAACCCAATTGCCCTGCCTTCCCCCCTTCAAAAAAAAAAATGAATGGGTTGGATTAGTTTGCCTCTGAAGTGACTTCCAACTCTGAACTGATGATTCTCTGACTTTTTTTATGTGCGTGAAATAATATAAATGTAATTTACTGGTTATTATTCTGCATTTAGAATGCATTCCAGGCCAAGATGGCGGTGTAGAAGCAGCAAAGCACCACAGCTCCCACACAAACACGCTAAAAACTCATAAAATGGGACTCTAAACAGATTTTCAAGCTCCAAAACTCTCCAAAAGACAGAAAGCACATCTGTTGCTACAAGCAGCTCAGCAGGTGGGGCTCTCTGCAGCAGTCTGGGAGCCGTGGCCGAAACCACAGCCAGGTCAGGCCCCAGGGCATCGGGCGGGGAGCCGTGTCTATAGGAGAGCAGATCAGCTGCACTGGAGGCACAGTTACCACATTTATCAGGCCAGAAGGAAAAAAAGGCTAAGAGAAAGGTCAGTGGATTTTGCTAAATTTGGGGAAGAGCGGGTCTGGCCAAACTGCTCCCAGGGCAAGGAAGCAGCAGGAGGCGGCTATAGCAGCAGGAATGGCTGAGAGCAGCAGCGGCCTCCACTGGGCTGCTTCAGAGCCCTCAACCAGCAGATAGCAGGGGGGCTGAGACAATAGATCAGGGCCAAGGGCTCTTGCGTTGAGAGGCCTGGATCTGGATCATGTTCTTGAGTGGTGGTCCTGGGGTGCACTTTCAGTGAGCCAAAGCTGGGGGGTGCTGCAGCATCCCACTAATAGCTCCGGCAGCTGAGAGGGTCCCAGCGATTTGGGACAGAGTTTTTTCCCCTCCAGGAAGTAGAGTTCACAGAGCTAAAAAACCAAGCAATTAATAGACTGGCCAACATGAGGAAAAGGAGGCAAAGTAAAAACACCAATAAAACGCTAGAATCCTTTTTTTGTAGAATGCATTCCAATAGAACAGATTCGTTATATGAACTCGGCAAATACTAGGCTACTTGACAATGATCCCAGTCACTTGTTAAATCTAGAATTGAACATATTGACAAAATTCTAATATGTGTTTAGATGTAAAATACAGTAAGAGAAAGGACTGCTATGATGAAAAAGGAATTTGTGCTATATGTAGCAAGGTAGTTTATTTTCTAAACATAGCACTCAAATGCAACCTGATTATGTTTGCATTTATTTGGGTCAACAGTATACTGTCAGAATTACATAATATTCAATAGTCATGGGACAATACTGTAAATTATTTTATAAAGGTAAATACTAATTTATCCTGTTAAGCTATATTCTATTATCTAACCTGTCTGTTAATGCAAAACTATACATATTCAGTCTCTTTTTAGAAGATGATGTGAAATTATATGCTCTCAGAATCAAAAGCAGAAAATTCAGACTTTTTTTAGTGATGCTTTATAATAATTAAGTTTTGTTTCATAATTTTGACATTAATTTGTTTTATATTATTTCTATAAAATAATCCAGGCTGTTTTCTAGCAAGATAAAATATTATCAAATAATCTCATTCTAGCATTCTACTATGAGAAAATGGTACATTCTCTGAAGGGCAGAAAAGGGATCATCCCTAAATTCCTATAGTAACAAACAAATCAGTCAAGTATCTAAATAGTTTTCCATTTCATCTCCCTGCCTCAAACCTCCTCCAATCCCTATGAATCATCCACACAGCTGTGAAAATGAAGTTCTTCAAACACAGATCTGATAATGCCATTCTTTTGCTCTATAAACTTCACTAACTTCCTAATGCCTCAGGGATAAAATGTAAATTCCTTTGTTTGGCTCTTAAAGTCCTTCCCAACTACATTATTTGTTATAACCCTTTCTATAATCCATGGTTTAGGCCAACTGGACTTCCCTCTATTTCTCATATGAAACACTCCATCCTGTCACCATGCTTTGTACAGGCCATCTTCCATGCTTGGAATATATGTCCTTCTCAATTCTGAATCACAGAACAATCATCTTGCTTAAAAAATAAATTCATGTACACATGCTAAACAAAGCACTTCCTGCCCCCTCAAGTGACATCATCCCTAAGGACTTTGAACTCGACTGCTTTCTTTTTATTCTAAATTTTTTGTATATATTTATTCTGTATACATTTATGTAATAAAGGTGAGATTTGATTCCCAGACCAATTAATGTAGTTACAGGATGATAACACAAATAATGAGGTATTTTCTTTGGAGGGGAGCAGGTAAGGCAATTGAGGTTAAGTGACTTGCCCAAGGTCACACAGCTAGTTAAGTGTGAAGTGTTTGCACTTGGATTTGAACTCAGGTCCTCCTGACTTCAGGGCCAGTGCTCTATTCACTGTACCACCTCACTGCCCCAAATAATGAGGTATTAATATTATCCCTTTTAAAAATATGAACAATTCTCTATAATAGAGTCAGAGAAGAGCAATGTAATTGGATGAACAATTATTGGTCATATCCCTATAAGTTGGGTAAGTCAAGGCAGGAACCAGCAGTTAGGGAAGACTCTAACTTTTCACTTTTGAACACTAGGGTAGTTACCTCACTGAGTATCCAATTTGTAAACCTATATATGCCAAGTTGGGAAGTATTCCAGGGGAGGAACTAAATCTCAGGCACTTCATCAGGGATATGTAGGGTACCCTATATATTTTCAGAGTTCTACTAGAGAAGAATTCTATTTTGATATCCTAATATGACAGGAATCTACTTGAGGAAAAAAATGCATTTTTGTTTCTTTGTTCTAGTATACAATTGGATAGTATGTTTTCTGGTATGATTCCTTCACAAGATGAGTTTCTTTAAAAAACAAACAAAATTATTAGGATTATGAAAGTTAACACAAGCAGTAATAAATGTCACATCCATGGTATAATAGGTACCTAACAATTTGCCTTCTCCTATAGCACAAACTAAACTCATCAATGCTTTTGTCTTTTGGGGACATAAATTTGGACAACTTCTCTGAGGTTCTTATAAACTGAATGAAGGGCCATAGGATGAGGTTTGCCTCATAGTCTGAAAGCCCTCAGTAATGAATGTCAAAAGCTTAATAATTTTTTGAGAAGTTACACAAAACTTTAGGGTTTTTCTGAATCCGCTGGTTTTCCTTCTAAGCTACACAACTTGTCCAGTGACTAATGAACCTGACCTCCATTTGGATGGTCCTATCAATTATAGAGGTTCAGTAGGGATTATTTTGGGTACCTATGTTACAGGAAACCCAATGATAACATTTTTGTGTACACATTTAATTAGAATTCTTTATGTTTCAAGTATTCCTGGAACAATTTTGTGTTCCTCATTGTTTCAGGGGCCCAGGGGAATGTTCCTCTCCCAAAACTCAATCTGGTCTGTGTATGAAGGTTAAGGGCAAAGGTAATGACTTCCAATTGCCTCCATATTTCTTTTTTTTTAAATTTAGTTATTATTTTTGTTCTTGTTTACATTATTCATTTTTATTACATTTTTTGAATTACACATTTTCTCCCCGTCTTGCTCCTGCCCCAACCCCATGACAGCAATCCCACTGTACAGCCCCTCCCCTGCTCTGCTCTCCTATTTTCTAGTAGGGCAGGAGGGGTCTCCCTATCC
>CM053600.1:54706838-54729976 GCA_028646575.1 Pseudocheirus occidentalis
CTGTGTTCTCTGTATTTTTGTGAGTCTGAGAGTCCTAGACTTTCCTAGACTTTGTCTGGGCTCGTATTTTATGGGTGTTTAGGGTGGCAGTGTGGGAGCTGCGGGACCTTGCTGCTTCTACGCCGCCATCTTGGCTCCACCCCCCTGTCTCCATATTTCTAATCCTTATTGAGAGCCTCACATATTCTGGGAGCTTTGTATCCAGGCTTTCCCTACAAGAGGAATGCTTGTCTTTCTACACTCCCTTTCTTTTCAATATTATGTTTCTGTTAGATGAAGACTTTTTATGCATCAATGATAGCAGTGACCTATGAGAAGTTTGTAAAGTCGTATTTGTTTTAATCTCCAAAGCTACTAGCCATGAGCTAGTCATTCTATTACCTGAATCCTCATGGGAAAATGTTCTTTCTAGATTGTTGAGAATTGTGCTGTACAGATGAATTTGAGTACTTTCTCTATCATTGCAGCCACAATTCCACTTAATTATTGTCCATATATTTCAATAAATTGGTCATGTTGAAAGCTCTTCTTAAGTCTTTTAATAGTTCTTAGATACAAATACAGTACTAGAAGTAACCATCTAATCAGCCTTCATTCTTACTCTATGACCAGTTCACCTTCTTTTTCTGGTCATACATTAACTTGGTAATATCTTTTATATTTTATCTCACATGTAACTCTAATAATCACTAATAACACGCCATAGAATATTTACTGTATCATTTATCTTTCTATTGCTCTATGGCTCACCTACAGTTTTAAGCCTTGTAAGTTAATGGTGTCCCATGATTTACAGATAGAATGTCACTGGAAGAATGTTGCTATTGAAAAGCTGGGCTTCTGGATCAGGGAGGAATAGGCATCTACTATGAGCAAGGCAGGTACTAATTACTTCATAAATATCATTTCTTGTGACCCTTACAACAACTCTGTAATATAGGTGATATTATCCCCAGTTTGTTGTTTTTCATTCATTTCAGTTGTACCCCATGCTTTGTGATACCACTTGGGTTTTCTAGGAAAGATGCTGGAGAGCTTTGCCATTTCCTTCTCCACCTCATTTTATAGATGAGGAAACTCAGACAAACTCAGGTTAAGTGACTCTCCTAGGGTCACATAGCCAGTAAATGTCTGAGGTCAGATTTGAACTTAGAAAGATGATTCTTCCTGACTCTAGTTTTGATACTCTATCCATTGTACTACCTAGCTGTTCATTTTACAATAGAGAAAACTGAGGCAGATAGAGATTAAGTGACTTGCCAATGGTCACATAGTCAGTAAATGTCTAAGGTAAGATTTGAAATCAGGTCTTCCTGATGCTGGTCATAGAAAACTTATAGTCTTACATATGAGCAGTTTTCTAAAGGATTTTGAGCCTTATCTAGTTCTGGGAAGAAGTTAGTGCCAATTTCCATACATATCCAAGAAAAAAGTACTGATGCAACAAATATTAACACACACATATGAATATGTATTTATAGATTTATATACATACAAATACATATAGTTGTATTCATATATAGTGTAATTTATATATAACATGCAGATACACATATGTATATATTTATCGTATATGTGTGCATATGTATATATATATATATATCTGTATATGTGTGTGTATAATATATATTCATCAGTGAACCATGATTCACATTCACACACATGATTCATCATTCACATTCACATTCAGCATCACAATTTTGACATTATGCAGACTGCTTTGCATGGCTAACATTTTGAAGGAAATGTTTATAATCAGAGTTGATATATTTATTTTTATCCAATGAGTTTTCAATAGCAATAGTTTTTTTTTCACTAGATTAGATTGGAATTCTTTTGTACATAAAGTGTCTTCTCATCTCTATCTTTTCTCCTAACTTGGTGTACTGCTGACACAATGTTCACAGTGCTGATGGTCATTGTCAATATGCCGACATAGTGCTCAATTGCAGAATGCAACAGACTCTCCACATAGAAGGCAGAAACAAAACATTTATTCAGTCACTAGAAAACTGAATCCCAAAACCAGTAAGCTGACTCCCTCATAGTAGCAGAGAAGTTATTAAGTCATAACAGCACAGGGAGCCACAGTATTACTTAACCTTCCCACAAACCAACATTTTCTCATAAGCCTAATTATCTTCCTTGGGTACATCCTCTCTCTCCTACCATCTAGCTGCTCTGACTCTCAACTTCCTATGGGTTTTGCTTCACCCTTCAGCAAACTCCTCCCACTACAGGTTCTATGTGATTACATTGGGCCTGTTAGGGGGCAGGGTATATCTTCAAAGCAGGGAAGGTCTTCAAATTCCTATTACCATTACACTTGGTGTTGATTTTGACTTTTATTTTAACCAGTTAATGATCTTACTATTCTCCTTCCTTCATTCTTCCTTCTCTTCCTCCCTCCCTCCCTTTCTTCTGAAATCAGAACATCACAATGTCATATCCAGGCCACTTACTAGCTGTATAGTATAGACAAGTAATAATCTCCCTAAGTCTTGGATTCCTCCATTACAATTGTGGGAACAGTATTTATACTATATACCTCTAAGATTTTTTGAGGAAAAGTATTTATAAACCTCAAAATACAACCTAAATTTGAAATTTTAATTTTATTCCCCCAAGTTTTAAAGTGGCCCTTAGATTTTTATTATTTTTCTTTTATACCATGTAAAAATAATTTCTACATGTTTTCATAAAACTTAAGGAGCTAGGTTGCTAGGCCAAGGCAAAATCACTTTGAAGCCAAACAACTCATACAAAATCCATCATATCTACCTATTATTTGTTCTTTAAATCCTAAAAGTGATCAAATAGACCTACATTTCCTTTATGAAGGCCACCAAATGGTAATATCACACTATAGAAGAAACTTTTCATTTTCAAGTTAAATATAGTGGTTCTTTATGGGTGAAAATGATTAAAAAGGGATTTCAGTGTCATATTTATTCCTAGGTTCCCTTGTTAACTCATAAAACATTTTAGGAAGTATTATCTGTTTATGACAACAATGCAAAGAGTAGAGATTTTTTCAAAGGGCTTTATAAATGAACTGATCTGAGCTGTGTGGACCTGTAAAAAGTGGAGGTTTGATTATCAGGACAATTCTCTTTCCCTAAATGTTAATTCACTTGTGTTTTGTTCTCTCTTTCTCTCCCTCCGTGTCTCTCTCTCTCTCTCTCTCTCTCTCTCTCTCTCTCTCTCTCTCTCTCTCTCTCTCTCTCTCTCTCTTTCTCCCCCTCTTCTGGGGAATCTTGAGTAGGAATTTCAAAAGGACCAGGAGAGCTGCCTGTTTTCACACCTTGTATCAATCTGGGCTCACACCTTCTAGGTTTAGAATCCCAGGGCATCAAATATGCAAAATTGCCTGGGGTAGGTATTGAGTAGGTGTAAACTCTGGCTGATAGATAATTAGCATTTCAAAAGGTGTCAAAGTGCCCCAGGAATATTGCCTTCTCTTTTCCCTTCCTTTTCTTTTTTCTTTTTGGGATTTATGTCAATCTGAGACTTTGGACAGCAGCAGAGGAAGAGAATAGGTTGGCTGGGTAGAAACTGGGAGGAATCCACCCTTTGACTCCTAGAATTGAAAGATGTATTGGCGATGGTTCCAGTAATACTGTAATGCTCTGATGAGTTTTAGTTGAGTCTTTAGCAAATAGATATTAAAACACACTCATTTTAAGATAAAATAGCACCATTTAAAGGTTTTTTTTTGTAATGATGGTTATTATAAATAATGTAACAAATTCACAGGAGCACAAAAAAGGAAATTAGAAAATAAGAGATTAGAAAAGATGATGATTGAAATGTAAATTCAAATGAGAGGGAGTTGATGTCTTCTACTTCCTAGAGTCTAGCAACTATGTAGTTATGGTTCCATTCCCCACCCCCATCAAGATTTGTGTTGTTTTTTTTTTTTATCATGATCCTTATTTCTTGACTCACAAACTGACACAATTTCAATGACCTAGTTCTGAAAATGTTTTCTAAAGAACATTTTTATATTCTTCTCAGTGTTGAAGTAAATTGCAGTTGTTCAGAAACAGCTGCTGCCTGTCCCGGACATACTCACAGTGTCAAGGTATACCACACATCTGGGCTTAAAGATCAGGGACTAGAGGTCACAGAGTTCTAGCCATCAGGGAATCACTTGTTTTCCTTTTGTTCATTGTACATCTTCACGATTTTATCTTTATGATTTTCGGTAATTTTTCTCCTTGAAAAAGAGAGATGACCTATTCCAGGACCACTTACTACTGGCAACAATAACTTTCATTTTAGCTGAAGCATTCCTTCTTGAGTTATGTATTCTTTGGACTATGCTTCCCAGAGTTTATTTATATCAAAAGATTATTTTATTTTGTGGAGCGAGTTATTAAGTTTAGTAGATAAAACTAAAATTTTTTTGTAGCATGTATATGAGATTTTGAAGACATTTAGATTTGAACATGAAAAATATTTTTTCATAAGGAAAAGACAGAATTTAAATCTTTTTTTCAAGTTCCTTGAATCACAGGAGAGACATATTGAGTATGGTAGGAGAAATGGATCTGAAATTAATAGGACCTGTAAACACCAACTTCTTTGTTTCCTTTTAATTTGCCTTAATAAGGGAATTAAAATTCTTCTACATATACATGCAGTAGAAGGGGAAAAATTATCCGCTTGTTAATAACTCACTTGTGTGTATATTTGGTGTATGGTCTATATGTAAGAGTAAGTGAATGGAATAAGATTTGAACTCAAGAAAATGAGTCTTCCTGACTCCAGTCCTGGCATTTTATCCACTATTTCCCTATGTATGGGTATGCAAAGAAACTGCTGGGAAACATGTGAACAAGTCACCTTGTCAGCAAAGTGTGGGAATTGATTGATAACTCCAACAGACCACACAGATTTCACTTATTTTTGCCACACTGAATGTTCCATGATTTACAGTTTGAGCTTAAAGTGTTTTTTATCTGCATAAAATCTTCAGTATTCAGTTCTTAGAATTACAGAGAAAATGTTCCTCTGGCAGCTAGAAACTAATCAGCTATATAGTGTTACACTGGAAGAGCTGTCAGTTCAGCTGACAGCAGACTGAGGACCAAAATTCTGAAATTTTTTTGGAGATGATGGAAATATAAAGACAACAATATGCATCCTGATTAGCAAACAATGGACAGTAGCCATCATCAGATTCCATTACCCATTTTATCTCCCAGGATTCCTTCTGCATGTAATTCAGGCCCTGTTCACTTTAACTATCTAGTCAATAGTTTGCAAATTTTGCTTCCTGTTCATATTCACCATTCCTTATGTCTTCCGTCCCCTATACCACAGGTACAGAGTCACAGTTTCCCCAGGCTCACTGACCCCATTTTATTGACAGAAGAAATAGCTGTAACAATCAACTAACCACCTTGTTCTCTCAATCCTGGGAGGAACCAAGTATTTCAGCTATATTTTTTCATAATTTTTTTTCTTTAATAAAGGAGATAAGTTTGGCTTCTCCCTCCCCTCCTTATATTAATTATCAGTGTGGGAGAATCTAAGAGAAAGACACTGAAGAAATCTTCTTGCCACTATAAGACAGGATGAGCCCAACGTGAAAATTTTAGTGCCATTTCTTTCTCCCCTTTCCCTCTTCCCCTCTTCCTCCAGGCATACCCTACTTCCCCACTGCTTGTTTAGGAGCAGATTCTGCAACAACTCTACAGAAGGGGGAAGGGGAAAGGACAGAAGGGTTATAAGCTGAGGTGGCAGGATAAAAGTGACTTTCTATATTAATTGAAAGACTTTAAATCAGCTACCAACTAGACATCTTTTCTCCAATACCCAAATGAATCTTGTATTTCTAATGAGCATGATTAAAAGAGTTTTGAGATATAGATAGAGATTTCTATTTCTTTTGGGAATAGAGAGGGAATTTCAGGGTCTGGTGGAACATCTTTACTTTCTCAGGTTTCCAGCTTCTTGCTTCCTAGTTGTCTCCATGTTTGGTAAACACATGGCTTCTGTCACTTTTATTGTTTTCCTTGTCTCTTCATGCCCCAAATTGCTCACCAAAGAACAGAGCAGTTTCCAGTTTTGGGGAGAAACCCTGAAAGTACTGTTTAGGGACCAACCCATTAGAGATTTATGGTGACTGAGGCAAGAGTGCAGAGTTCCTCAGCCTCCCCAAAATGCCGAAACCCCACAATCCAAAGATCAGTGTCCTCCCTAGAGACCAGTTCTAATAAATACATGGCAAAGGAGTTTTCTGTTTTCAATATTTCCGCACAGCAGTGGCTGTTCTGTTTTGAAGTTATAAGTCTGGCAGGAAAAGACCTGGAGTGGATCATGACCACTCCAAATATTCAGTTTTGACCTGCACCAGGATTCATTATATTCCAATTGGATGTGGTTGGTGAATCAGTAGCCAAGGAAATGTGGTATCTTCGATGAAAACACCTCCTGGGAATCAAGTATAATTTTTCCCCAGTCTCAATTATATTAAGGAGAGAATTGTCATAAGAATTTGCACTGAGAGGAAATGCCCAAGGAAGCAGGGATAGCTTCCTTCATGTTCATGTGGATGCCTCATTCTAAATAAAAAACACTTTGTCTTATTTTATTTTTTAATTTATGGAATAAAACAAGCATTTCTGTAATGCAGTACAATGAAAAGATGAGTGTACATGAAACTGCAAATCTGCTATTCACAACATGCTATTCCTTTCAAACATATAACAAAATTAGCATGTAAATTTTTTTCTCCCCCCCGCAGCCCAAGATATGGCTACCATACACAAAAATGCATGTATACACACACACACACACACACACACACAATTATTCTATACATACTTCTATTTACAAGTTCTTTTTTTGGATGCAGTTTGTGTCTTTCATCATCTGTCCTTTACAGTTAATTTGAGCATTTATAATAGACAAAATAACTTGCTCAGTCATTATTAAAACAATATTGCTCTGATTGTACACAATGTTCTCTTGGTTCTATTAATTTTGCTTTCCTATTTTGTGCAAGTCTTTTCATGTTTTTTTTCCCCTTAAAATAGTCGAGCTCATTCTTTCTTATAGCACAGTAATAATCCATCACAATTGTATGTCACAACTCATTCAACCATTTCCCAATTGATGGGCATTTTAAAACAAAAAGATTTTGTAGGGATGAGAAAGTATACACATTGATCAGAAATGACCAAGAAAATGTTCTGTTATATTGAGGTGGTGGTAGTCTTATACGCGGCAAGAGTATTAGTAATGGTTGGGTTTTTTTTTTTGTTGTTGTTGTTGTTATCTGGAATTTTCTTCTTTTTGCACAAACTAGACAATTTATCCCTTGGTGCTTTCAGAACCAGATCATCTCCAGCAGGGATAGCATAGGTGTGTACTTGGCCTCATTCTCGTGTTTCCCAATTTTGTATTCTCATGTGTCATTTCTAGTTTTCTGTGTACTAAATTAGTGGTATAGTATTATGTCCACATATAGTGATTCCACTAGTATTAAAAAAAAAAAGTGAACTGACCCAACCAGTCTAGAGAGCAATTTGGAACTATGCCCAAAGGGCTATAAAAATGTGCATACCCTTTGACACAGTAATACCACTTCTAGGTCTGTATCCCAAAGAGATCATACAAGTGGGAAAAGGACCCGTATTTACAAAAATATTTATAGTAACTCTTTTTGTTGTGGCAAAGAATTGGAAATGAAGGGGATGCCCATAAATTGGGGAACAGCTAAATAAGCATGATATATGAATGTAAGGGAATGCTATTGTGCTGTAAGAAATGAGGAGCAGATGAACACCATAATAACCTGGAGAGACTTGTATAAACTGGTGCTGAGTGAGGGGAGCAGAACCAGGAAAACACTGCAGTTATAGACACATCACATCTGTGACAACTGACTTTGATAGACTAGTCTCATCTCAGCACTGCAAGGTTAAAAGACAACTCCAAAGGACTCATGATGGAAAAGGGACATCCACATCCAGAGAAAGAATTATGGAGTCTGAATGCAGGTTGAAGCAAACTACTTACTCTCTCTTTTTTTGTTGCTTTGTTTTGTTTCTTCTTCCTCGTTATGCATTCCATTGGTTATAATTCTTCTTTACAACTTGACTATTGCTTAACGTAAAGGTATATGTAGAACCTATATTAAATTGCATGCCATCGTGGTGGGGGGAGGAAATTTGAATTCAAAAACTTGTGGAACAGAATGTTGTAAACTAATAGTAAATTTTAAAAACTTTTAAAAAGAGGGGGAATAGATTACTATAGCAATTCTGACAATTCTCCATCACGCCCCCCCCAACCCTCTTCTCCCCCTATCCTTTACATTTCTTAGCCTTGTTTCATCTACAAATGCTTTTTGAATCATTTGAATCTAATGTCAAGATTTCTGAAAATCTGTTTTTTCCCTAACTTCATATTACTGTTTTGCTATGGTATTCCCCTAGCAGGGCATAATCTTCTGAATCTTCCATTCTATTTTACAAGTGAATTTGTACTTTAAATTGATTTTTGCCATTGACTCTCATATCTATCTGATTTTCAAGAAGATCAAGTGTTTGCTATTTAAGGCAATTGATGACTACTTGATATGGATTAAGCTTAAAGAAGAAAGTATGATAATCAAGGTCAATATCTTTACCTTCATTCATTTTCCATTTTACTAATAGATAATTAAAACAGGTCATTTTCAAGCTTTTGAAGTGGTATATATCTTCTCATTCTTTTCTCATCTTGTCTTTATTATTTTGGTTTGATTTCAACATTGATCTTTCTTCAAATTAGTTGATTATTTGGCTGCATACAGATAGTTGATTTATAAATGACTTACAAATCAGTAACCAATTCCTTCCTAAAATAAGAGGTAATTTATTTATGTGATATTCGGTGCTTGCCACATCTAGTACCTTTTGTCTTATTGTAGAAAATATTCATGGAATAAACAATCATATAAAAATGCTCCAAATTTCTAATAAAATCAATATAAATTAAAATAGCTTTGAGGTTCTACTCATCAAATTGGCAAAGTTAACAAAAATGGAAATCTAAAATTCTAGAGGAGCTATGGAAAAAAAACAAATGGGCCCACTGGTGACCTCTTGTTGGAGCTATGAATTGATCAAACCATTCCAGAAAGTAGTTTACAACTATACTTCCAAAGTTATTAAATTTTGTATACTTTTTGAACCAGTAGTACCACTACAAGGTCCCAAGAGATCAAAGAAGAGGGATTGGATCCACATGTACAAAAATATTCATAGCAAACAAATTTATTTATTTTGCTTGTCAAATTTATTTGACATAATGTGGCTATCAATTATTCGGGGGATGGCTTAATAAATTTTGAATATAATGAAATATTATCAAGCCCAAAATGATGAGGTGCAGGCTCTGGGAGCCCCCTTGAACTCTTCTTGAATCTTCCCACATAAGGCATTTGTCTGAGGCCATGGGCCTTAAGCTGTGGCTCTGCTCAAGTCTTTAGCCCTCCTTTGTTCCAATACTTTCCTACCCTTGATCTTCCTGTTCCTCCCTTGAACTGGCCTGGCCCACCATTATCTGTCAGCTCCAGGTAGCCTCTAACAATTTCCCACCTCTAGATTCCTCCCACAACCTTTCTGTATATAAGATCCCATCTTCCCTCCATGTAGTATGAGAGCACCATAGACTAACCTACTCTGGACTTACTCTGTCCTGCTTCCCCAATACAAGCATCACAGTTACCTAGGCTCCTTAAGAGTCTACCTCATATGGTGAATTTTCAATAAACTTTACTTTTCTTTGGCTGAGAGAAAACTTGAGTTGAATTCTTTTGGCAGGACCTGGTGTGCTGGTATTTTGCGGTCTCTAGCACCCCTAACCCTAACTACGTCAAAAATGACAAAAGAATGGATTCAGAGAAATCTAAGAAGCAACACAGAAAAAGTAGAGCTGTGTGAACAATCCATACAATGACTATGATGTAACATGAAGCAACTTTAAAAGACTTAAGAACTCTGATCACTGAGTAAATGGATTTGGTGGCCTGGTAGACAGAAGTTCCTCACTGGTTATATTGTTGACCTCCTGAAGAACTAAGTCCTTTCCATTCCTATGGATATCAAGCCACTGGACCTTGCACTGCCCTCTCTCACTCAAATAAAATTCATTTACAAGTCATGTCATCATCTGTCTGATGTCATGGTCTTTTTCAAGAATGAAGGACAAACCACAAACCACAGGGGAGAGGGACAGAAAGGTGTGGCTGTAAGAAGCAGGAGTAGATGAAGTGGAGGTAAGCTGTTGCCATGAACAAATAGTCAAGGGAGTAAAGGCTAAGATATTGAAACTATCTCTTTCTCTGAGTCTCTTGATCTCCGTATCTGTCTTCTTTCTCTTGTTCTCTCTCCTATTTTTCCCTTTTTCCATATTGTCATTCTTTAAGAGTTGATTATGGGGGGCAGCTAGGTGGCACAGTGAATAGAGCACCAGCCCCAGAATCAGGAGGACCTGAGTTCAAATCAAGTCTCAGACACAACACACACACACACACACACACACACACACACACACACACACACACACTATCCATGTGACCTTGGGCAAGTCACTTAATCTCAATTTCCCTGCCTTCTCCCCTCCAAAAAAAAAAGAAGCAAAAAAAAAAGTTGATTATGGTTTTTAAATTGGTTTATCTAAAATTAAATGTGGTTATCCATTGCACTGCTGATCTAAATATTTCATTTTCAGATTTTGCCTAATTTTGGGGACCTTTCCAGCTGGAGGTTCAAACTGAAAAGAAAAAAACAAAGAATTATTGATTCGTATACTTACTTCCCAAAAGCAGAAAAAGAGCACATAAATGGAGATGTATACCTGGTGGGTGGGGGTGGGAATAGTTGGTAGTTTGTTGTGGTGGGAGATTTGTAAACTAGTTGGGAGTTAACATTTCTATGGTTCTATCTGGGGCAAGTTTGAACAGAAAACTACTTACCCTAAGGTTAGAGTTAAGGATGTTAACCAGAAAGTTAGACCTGAAGAGAAAATCTGAGAAAGATTACAACCCATGTGAGAGGCATTGTCAGCAAATAGCAAATAATCAGTGCCCTGCTGACCAGCATGATACTACCCCCTTTTTCTCTACACATATTTTACCAGAAATTCAATGACCATGATTGTCCCTACCTCTTTGCTGAGAAATGACTGACTAGAGGTGAACTGGAATGAGACATACTATATATTTTCAAACATAAACATGATATAAGAATGATTTCCTGACTATACTTATTTGTCACAATGGAGAGCTTCTATTTAGAAGGAGGGAAATTGGGGGTGGGGCTAGAGTTTAATGTACACTTAAAAAAAAAGAAGGAAAGAATATCAATAAAACAGAAAAAAAATAGTAGGGGACCAAGACAAGTAGGAAACCTTTTTTTTTCTTTTACTACATTATACTTTTTTTAAAAAAAAACAACAATTCTAAAGTTCGGTTCAGTTCACAGTTCCAGAAATATTTTTTTAAAGGAAAAATCAATATTTCTAGAAATACTGACAAAGAAAGGTATGTGAAAATTTCCAGCCAAGTCCATCTCCCTAGAGGCAGACCCCAGGACAGATCAAAAAGACCATCAGATGAAATAGTAATATAAAAAAAAACAAAACAAAACAGCTCCATTAAGCTCCTCCACCTGGTCCAGGAAAACATTACTAAATAGTAGGAAACCTACTACTACTCTTTTCAAGGAATGCTCAGTGGGTCTGAAGTCAACTCCATGTTGGTCTTGAACTTTTCATGTCATAGTAGGGAATACAGCCAATTCCCAGTAGATGACTATGGAATGAAAGAGACTACATGTGCCTCAGGGCTCTGGAAGATCTAAAAACAGTGACTCTCTGATATTAGGACCACAGCAAGAGACAAAAAATTCGCAGGTAGTTACTGCACAAAGTGACAAAGGAAACATAAAAAAGTCAAGAAAGAAAACAGCATCAGTGAAACATTACAAAAATATGCAAACAAAAGGACATAGAACAGGTCAGTTTTGTTACAGTTGTGTTAAATTTAATTTACATATTTAAAGCTGTATGTGGAAAAGTATAGTTTCATATACAATCTGATGTGGTTACCCATAAAGAGGGTTAGGGGTGCTGGAGACCCCAAAATACCAATACCGGGGACCTGCCAAATAAATTCGACTCAAGTCTTCTCTCAGCCAAAGAAAAGTAAAGTTTATTAAAATTTGCCATACTGGGTAGACTCTTAAGGAGCCTAGGTATCTGTAAGGCTTGCATTGGGCAAGCAGGCCAGAATCTTCTGACACAGCAAATCTGTGCTAGTTCATTCTATGGCACTCTCACACCACATGGAGGGACAATGGGATCTTATATACAGAAAGGTTGTGGGAGGAATCTAGGGGTAGTCTAGAGGAGGAATTTGGGGAGGATCTTCAGGAGTCAGATGAGGTCAGACTCCAGGAATGAGTGATTAAGGTTGGGAAGTTGCTGGAGGCTACCTGGAGACTACAGACAATGGTGGGCCAGGCCATTCAAGGGTGGAACGGTGAGGATCAATGGTGTGAAACTGCTGGACAAAGGAGGGCTAAAAACTTGGGCAGAGCCACACCTTAAGGCCCATGGCCTCAGGCAAATGCCTTAGTTGGGAAGATTTCAGGAGAGCTCAAGAGGGCTCCCAGAGCCTGCATCTCATCACAATCCTCTTTACTGTTGTTCTTCTTTGTATATTGAAATATTTGTTTATTGATATTTAATTTCATAACAAAAAAGAAACACAAAAAAGTAATCGAGCTAATCCTATATTTTTCCAGCATTTTTTTCATTTCTCCTTGAAACTTTTCTATTGAAAATGATTTTATGTTTAAGTATCTGAATAGTAAGACATATGTTGACTTAGTTTGGTTTATGTAATGTTGTTGGGAATTTGAAGATCTTCTTCCCTGTCTCCTAATAGGCTGAATGCAATTACATGGAGACTGTGGTGGGAGAAATTTGCTGAAGGGTAGAGCAGAGCCCACAGGAAGCTGGCAGTCAGAATAGCTAGAGGGTGGGAGAGAGGACATACCCAGGGAGACAGCTAATCTTCCCATTGTTGTTTTGTGGCTATCTACTACATTGTGGTGTATTAACTTCTATGTTGCTATGATGATTTGGTTTCCTGGTGTTGGATTTGGTTTTCTTGTGTCCAAATAAATGTTTTGCTTCTGTCTTCTATAGAGTGTGTTATATTTTGAGATTGAGAACTATGCTGGCATATTTACAGTCACTGTCAGTTCTGTGAATATTATGCTAACGCTACAGCGTATTTTTTCAAATCCTTCATAGAATCCCTTCATCCTTTGCAAGTTCAGCTCATAAAATATGGATGGCTCAGAAGGACTGTAAATAGCAACTGTTTCTGTTCTGATCAGAAACTCTTGAGAGTCTTCCCTTCCTGATGAGGTGCAGGCTGAACTGGATTGGACTGCAAGACTGGGGAATCCAGGTGGCAAGGGGGGAGGCCAGCTGGCACCTGAAGAGGGGCAGGGATCAGAAGAGGATATACCCTTAATATTGCTGTGAGGGTAGGGCCTGAGGTCTGAGTGGGTGTTACCTCAGGGGGAGGGGCCACAGAGGGAGGCACTTCAGTAAGACCAGTGGCTGGGATCTGAGCAGGGGTCCCTGAGGGGGAGAGGGGCCGTGCTGAGAGATGCAGGGTAGTAGATATGGATGGTGTAGGAGGCAGGAAATGATGGGTATTGGGCTGTAGCCCTTCATTGGTTCTCAACCTGTGGGTTATATTCAATTTGTAACAATGAAAATGCATCCTGCGTACTCAGATAGATTCTTAACAGTAGCAAAATTACAGTTAGGAAGTAGCGACGAAAATAATTTTATGGTTAAGGGTCACCACAGCATAAGGAATTGTATTAAAGGGTCACGGCATTAGGAAGGTTGGGAACCACTGGGGAAAAGGTTTGGGGTGCAGCAGAAGGGGCTGGGGGAGCTGCCTCAGTGAGATTGGTGACTGGGACCTGAGCAGGAGTTGCTGAGGGGGGAGGGGCTGGGGCCAAAGCCATAGGAAGGGGGTAATCCAATTGGTCCCCGTTTCCCCTTTGTGGAGAGGCTCTAGCTTCAAGCATCTCACAATCTTTCCTGACAACCATGTTCCAAGAAAGGTCAAAGAACGCCATTAAGTAGGTAGTTTCTGTCCATCTTCCTTCTCCGTAACAGTATAATTCTGTTGAGATCCAGTGTGAGTCAAAAAGTGTCTGTGGTGCTGAGGGTCACAGCTCAGTTGCTAAGCTCACAGGGAGATTTCTCGTGAAATTACTCTCCTGAAGGGTGGCAGCTGAAACAGCTGGCTCGGCTCCTCCTCCACTGACCAATCTTCTCCCCCATTGGTCAATTCCCCTCCAGTGCATGTGAGAACCATGCTAGCTCTAGGGCTATAGGGTATTTAAGGAAGGACCTTACAATAAAGCTCAGCTGCTGTACGCCCCTCCCTTGACTCAATCCTTCCTGAGAATACTGCCTAAGGCTGGCCCTTAGGCTACTAAGAAAAGCTGCCACTACATAATTCTAACTGCAATAGAGTCCCCAAAATAGGCCATGATTCATGGTTTTCTAGGTGATACCTAGGCCAAACAGTGTTGAAGAAAAACCCACTAGCTTTTCCTTTTTAAGGTCTCCAAAGAAACTAAATTTTTCCCAATGTTGTAAAAGACAACCCAAAGGTGAACTTTTGGGAGCTACAGGCATAGGGCCTGGAAGTTCCTTCCTCTATAAAGGAAGGTTTGAGAGTAAGCCTCAGAAAAACAAACAAACAAACAAAAAAAAACCCACACAAAAGTACCTGAAGTTTTCCCAGTTCCCTAGCGCTGAGAAAACTGAAAGAATCTGGCTTACACTTCCTTGTCCTCCACTCTTCAGAAGCTTCATCCAGGTCCATGTTCTCCAATATAACCAAACAAGACCAAGAACCTGAGAGGTCAGGCTAAGTACTAGACAGCCTCCTAGCTATCTGACCTAATGGGACCTGAGAGGTCAGGCCCACAAAAACAAAACAAAACACAAAAAACACACCTCCAAGGTACAGGGAGAACAAGAAGGCAATAGGGAAAAAGAGAGGCTTACATACACCTTCCAGTCGCACCTGGAGAAGAGCTTGAGATTAGCAGTGTTCCTGGTATAAGAGAACCATAAAAATGAGGTGGTTACCCATAAAGAGGTTTAGGGTTGCTTGAGCTCATTACTGGAGTCTGACCTCATCTGTCCCAGACTGATTCTTTTGTGAAGGCAAGGTAGGGCAATTTTTACCTAGTTTTTAACTGCTAAATAAGTGTTGCTTTGAGCAAACTGAGACCTAGGAAAGAAAGACCTTAGCTTAGAAAGGCTTGACCCATGTCTTCATCCGAACTCCAATGACTCTGAAGGAGAATGGAGCTGATGACCTTGCACAGCTTTGTCTCACTTAAATCAAATTCACTTGCAAGACATCACCCTCCTCATATCATTGGATCCTCTTTGAGAACTAAGGGTGAACAGCAACAACAATCGTAAAATACCAGTATTTTCCTGTTTGGGTTTTTTTTTTTTTTTTTTGCTATGCCTTCCCGATTACTACAAAACAAGATGAAGGAGTGCTCCTTGAAACGATGTCTCCCATTGCTTTCAAATGATATTTCCTATGACATACTTTCTTTGCTTCTTCAAGGAAAAACTAAGAGCCATCTGTCTATTTAGGTATACCTTCCTTTTATCTTGGCATTTCCATTTATAGAAATAATATAAATGCTGATCTATTCTAATTCCTCGAGTACAGTATCAACTTTGTTCTTAAAGATCACATATTTAGTGTATAATCCGCCAAATAAATATTTATAAATAGTCTAAAAACTGTATTTCTTAGCTCCACGTTCCTTCTTTCACTATAATCCTTTCACTACAATGATTAAGGAAGAAGTCCACACAGAACTGAAGGCCTTTCAAAATTTCTCTTCATCCATGATTGCTATACCCAAAGACTTTTTGTCATCCTATTAGCAAAGAGTCTCTCTATTCTTAGCTTTAATGACACTCCAACATTAGGCACAGTCTTTTACCAGGCCATGACTCACAATTTTTAATATGATAGAATCTGCCAGAGCTTCTGTACTATTGGCCTAGCCTTTGAAAACTAAGGATACTTCCATGGTATGATGAGGCATTTAATAGGGTTTTTTTTTGGGGGGGGGAGGTTTAGAGGGGGAACAAATAAACAGTCTTTAAAAAACAGTTGAATGTTTAACAAAGTTCAATCTATAGTCTCTTTAAAATAAAATCAATGGTGAGCGTAATTCCAAAGTTGAATGGGGAAACAATAATTTTGTTGTTGAGGCTGAGATGAAATGAGGTTCTCATAAGACGTTGAAGGAGATTTTTACTTTGCCCTAATACAGCAAGGACATGTAACAAGTATACAGTCATTTAGATTCTTTCAATGATCTTCTACTTCTGTATCATCTGATCGGTAGCTCCTTAAGGTATGGTGGCTCAAGTGGTCTTAGGTACCCACCATGTCTGAGATGCTTAGATTCCATCTGGCTAGGACTATTTAGGCCCCTAGGTGATCAGGAATCTGAATCAAGGAAATGGAGCCAGTCAGACCTCTGAGGGATTTTTGCCTTTTTTTTTTTTTTTTAATGTGGAGCCTCTCCATTTTATGGTTGTAAGGAAATAAACTTAATCAAAGAAACAATGGTCCTATCACAGTAACCTAGTGCTGTAATCCTTACATCTCTTCCTCCCCCAAAAACATACAACCAAAACAATGAAACTTATATAAGAGAAAAAGGTAGAGCTTTTCATGAAAGAACTCAATGTTCTTTCTTCATAGAAAGAACTCAATATGAACTCAAATTTAAAAAACAGCAGTTTGAATCTCACCTTTGATTTTATTAGCTGAATGACCTTGGAACATTTGTTTAATTTAATACTTGTTTAAATTTTTGTTTAAAAAATTGACATTTATTTTAAAATATTGGGAATCTCAGGTTCTTCATCTATAAAATGAGAAGCTTTAACCCTCATTAATATCTCATGCTAATATAGTGCTTTAATATTTCAATTGGGCTTCATATAAATGATCTCATTTAATCCTTACTACATTCTTATGCTGTACATGCTACTGTCATGTTCATTTTACAAAATAAAGAAACTGATGCTGAGAGAGGCTCTGAACTGTCCAGGGTCAAACAACTAACTGGTAACTAGTCTCCAAGTACAACACTTCATTCAGTCACACTGTTTTCTCAAAACTAAATTATATCTGTGGTCCAATCCTTCTCTAATATTCTGTATTTTCTCTATTTTAATGTCTCGAGTATTTTGACTGGATTAACATATTAACTCAAACAAGCATGTATACATGGAGACATAACCTCAGAGTATGTAAAAGCTTCTATGACAGAATCCAAATGCTAGATTGAGGCTCAAGCTGGCATTATTGTAGTTTAGCCAGACTTTACAGAATTCTAGTCAGATGGAGAGGCAACCACATATATGTTGTAGTATTTTTTTCTTTTGCACTAAAATGAAAAGTTTCAGTTGCATATTCATGTATGTGTATGTGACAGAGCGACATGGAGAGAGTCAGAGAGAAAGAGAGAGGGAGAGAGAAAGAGAGAGAGAGAGAAAGAAAGAGAGAGAGAGAGGGAGAGAGAGAGAGAGAGAGAGAGAGAGAGAGAGAGAGAGAGAGAGAGAGAGAGAAAGAGAAAGAAATTAATGGAGGAAGAGAGAGCCAGAAAGAGATGCAAAGAGAACAGTTTGAATTTCTCTATTGGTTATTAAAGAAGTAGAAACATCTTAATTAGATTATAAATATCCTGTAATCTTTCCCCAATCTGTCAACAGTGCTTCTTAATTAGTAACTGCACTTAAAAGAAATGAAACTCATAGCATTTCTGTAACCTAGATTAAAAGGGAAAAAAAAAATCCTGCAGTGTCATGAACTTGGGCTGTAATATAGCAAGGTCTTCCAATTTCATGGAAGAACCAAAGTATAATAAAAAACATGGAAAATGAAGGGGTAGTTAGGTAGTACAGTGAATAGAGCATTGACCCTGAAGTCAGGAGGACCTGAGTTCAAATATGACCTCAGACACTTAACACTTACCAGCTGTGTGACCCCACTGAGCAAGTCACTTAGCCCCTACTGGTCTGCCTTTCCCCCTCAAAAAAACCTCAAACAAACAAACATGGAAGAAGAAACAAAAAAATTATATCACTGGACTATACAATAATGATAGAGAAAGCATGTTTCTTCAATTGTTGTCATTCTACTGTGCAGGTTCTCACTTTAAGGAAAATAGGATTTCAGATACAGCACTCACTGCCTATTTTTTTCTGGCAAGAAAAGCTCCAATTCAAAAAATAAAAGTTGAGTTTCTGCTGGTCCTTCAGACTTTGCCAGCTGTTTGTCTCAGTGGAGAACTGTAAGTGAGATTTATTGGGCTTAAAATATGAACTTGAGCTTTTATGTTGGAATTTTAAATATCTTATTAAGCAAGGGTAAGTACCATTCAGAGCTTAATCAAAACAAACCACAAAACAAATATTCCCCTTTGAGGAACCACTATTTTGGGGTTGAAAAAAGTCTATGTTTTATGCTCTTTTTGACTCATTTTTAATATTTCAAAAATACATTTTCTGATCAGGATATCTATACTGATTTGGTAAATTTCTATAACTGAACAGCACATAGGGCTTTACAAAATGTGTTAATTACTAGAGTAACTTACGCCATACAAGACAGTCACTGAAAAAGTGCCTGACAAATATCACATATGTCGGACAGCTTCAAAACAAAAAGTCAAGCACCATATTTTTCAATAACTTGGTGAGGTGGGGATGGAAAGGATGGCACTGATCTACATGGGTGGTAAGTCTTGACTTCATTTATTGCAAATGTTTCTGAATATGACTTCCAATAATTATCAAAGAATACATTCTTCATGTCTGTCTCTTTCCTCTTCAGTGTGCATATCCATTTCATGCCATGATTTCTTTCCTACTTTCAGTTGAGAAGTATCTACCTGATGGACATGTCCCCTATGTATTCCCACAGCAAAAACGACTATGGACAGAGAAAGCAGAGAAGAAAGCCACCTAACTTCAATCTGGTTTTCCTTTTCTTCAGCTCCCTTTTGTAATCTTTGATACCACTTTGCCTATCTTATTGATTTATTGTCATTATTGTGATTAAGTCATTTTAAATGTAGTTTGCTACACAGTATTTAATTTAACTATGCTCATGACTGCAGGGAGGGGTGGGGGCCTGGGGGGCACAGCAGAAACAGATGTATGTTTAATGTGCAGGAACAAAAATAGTCATGTAGGGAACAAAGAAAATCATCATAATATTTAGCAAATACAATAGAAAAAAAGAACTCCTTGTTCTGGGTGGTAGCATAACATAGTTATAACAAAATGAGAAGCAAAGTTCCATTCTAAGAAGCCATGGGCATCTTTGGAATGGTAACTACAAAATTACAGCCACATCTTCACTGATTAAATAGTTTAAATGTATCAGGACTATTTAATTGGTCTGTCTGTAACACTGCTGTTACCTCCCTCAGGATGTGCAGAATTTGATGAATGGAAAATCATAGTTTTTATTTAGTTTTAATTGTATTTTATTAAGGCACAAGAATAAAAAGGACAGTTCTGTGGTTTTATTATTTTCAAGGCAATCTGGCAAGAAAGAAGAAAGCCTTTAATGATTAAAGTATTAATTATTCAAAGGCAGATTAAATTCTTCAAAAAAGGAGAAAGATTGTGCTTGCAGAGTTGGCAGACTGAGAAATAGACTGTAACCCTTGATAGAAATAACCCATGCTGTGGTATTTTGTTTAAAAAGAAAAAAAAATAAAAATAAAAACATACCAGTGGGAAACAGAAAAAGGTATATTGAAGGTAGGGTTGGGGGTGGGCAAAGGTTGAAATAAAACCAAAGCAAGAAATCTCCAGTAGCATGAGTGATTAAAGGCATTTTATTTTTCATTGTAACATCTTATATCCCAACTCATTCTTACCACTTAACAGTAAGATACATTTCTCATGGAATTGTTTTTAACATTTATTCTAGCTGATCACATCATTACTTTCTTCAGAAATCACAGGAACAGATTTAGCTAATGATCACAATGCTCTCAAGTACCTAGCACATCCTAATTGAATGATTTTCTTTCCCTAATTGCTTTTAACTTTAACTCTGTGTTCCAGTTAGTACTAGCTTATTTTTAATAGAATTTTGCCCTATACAGAATTTTTAAAAAATATTATCTCATTTGATTTTCATAATACCTCTATGACCTAAGAAGACAGATATAAACAGCTCAAATTTGCAAATGGCAGCCCCACTGATGACTCTAATTGAGATTTCATTCCTCTAAAACCACATATCTTTCAGAAAAATTGCTAGTCTACAACAGCAACCCTGTCAGCCTTATGAAGTTACTTTTTGAACCCAAATAAGATTCATTCCTGTTATAACCTGCCAAGGCCTTTTAACTAAACCTCTTACTTTTCTATCATATACAATATTTGGAGTCAATTTTAATCTGTTTCTCAAGGGACTAATTAGTACTCTGCACATAATAGATAATTAATATGTGCTATGTTGTATATCCTCCATGAGGGCTCCTCAACATTGCCATTTGAACTGGGCTACCCTCAGATTTGAAGCAGTCTTTGGGTCATCGTCTTTTCTAAACTGCTGATTAAAATCTTCTTCCATGTTCTTCATTCATAAACCAAAACAGAATTTAAACATTAAACCATCAGTAAAAGACTGTAAAATTAGATTATAGAATAAATAATGAAGAAAACTCTTCTATCAATACACACAAGTACAGCCTCTGAAACAAATTTGCATGCCCTTTGTGGTGGGGCGAACATTTCTTGTCTGTATTTTTCCGATTCCTAGGGTTCCTGGATGATCCTTCTACCTATGAAATTGATGTTTGCCACTTCCTGGTGCTGACATCTTCTCTGCCAAATTGCTGCTAGGTTGTTGCCTTCTAAACTGCTTCTTCCTTCTGCTGTTTCTCCAATGAATTTCACTTAGGTGATGTTTGTTTGTTCGTGTTTCCCCAAAGGAATCATTTTAGAAATAATTTTGTGAACCAGCAGTTTTTGTCACAGAGCTATTTTAGTTATTTTGTGAGTCAGATCCTCAGTAATATTCAGCTATCAGAACTGATCCTCTTGTCTTTCTTTTCTTTTTGATTACTTCATTTCATTTTTGCTGGAACTCCATCTTGAATGAAGCAAGTAAATTCCTTTCAAATCTCATTATGCCCATGGTTGCAAGCACCATAGTCCCTCAGATTACTCTGGAATAGTACTGAGGAGGGGTAGAGTTAATAAGGAAACCCCTATCACCTGATTTCTCCACAAGCAGTTTTGAGGTAATCACATAAATTAATGGACTGGTAACAAAGACAAAGAAGTGTTAAGGTTTTAAATGAAGTGTGAAGTATAGCTTTACTATTATCTCTTCATGAGTTGTAAAATTTTCCAATTAAAACTGATGAAATTAGAGGTTAGAAACATTGGCTAGAAAAAGATTACCCTATTGCTATATAAAAAGAAGAAAAACACTATATATGGATTAAGAAGAGATTCAATGGGGGGGGGGGGCTGTTCTAAGGATTCTGTGGTCATTCAAGTCAGGAGACAGCACTGAGAAGTAAACAAGTTTGTTTTTCTTTGTAGCTTAGCCTCCAAAGGTCAAGGTTGTCCCTCTTCTCTATTGCTTGTGGTCAGACTTCTTAAGAGCTATTTCTTGACTGATTCTCTATATAAGGAAAGTGTTCCATCAGGGATGGAGTCAATGCTCTAATCCCTTCTGTTTTGAATGATATATTTACACCCCATAAAGAGATAAATAAAGTTTAAAGGGTTCTTTATATTGTAAGACTCTTAACATCTGAATGTCTCTTAGGGGCAGCAGAATGTCTTTTAGCTGTGCAGTGGTGAGAGTGCTGGGTCTGGAGTCAGGAAAATCTGAGTTCAAATCTAGTCTCTGACACTTACTAACTAGGCCTGTACAAGTCACTTAACTTCTGCTTGGTTTGGTTTCCTCATTTGTAAAATGGGGAATATTAATAACAGCTACCTCCCCAGGTTGTTGTGAAGATCAGGCTTATCACAGTGTCTAGCATACAGTTGGTACTAAATAAATGTTAGCTATTTGTTATTATGTCATCCAGACCAAACAGACTCTAACTTGGGGGTGGCTAGAACAGAACAAACAGAACAGAGACAGGAGAGCCAGGAATCAGTTTAATTTCAAGGTGAGGGAAATGACTTGCAAACAAGGACACAAGTGTCAGGGTCCCAGCCCTAGCGGGAGGGAGAGGTGTTTTAGTGTGGGGAGGTCTCAATGCTTACACCAGTGGCTGTAGCCTGGACAGTGAGGGGTAACAGCAACAATGTGACAAGTTTGATTCATAGCAGGGCTTCATGACCAGAAACAATTCTGGGGTTTTGTGGTGGTTCAGGTAATCCCGAGAGTGAGCACAAAAGATTGTTGTTATGCCACGTTCGGGGCACAGCTTGCTTGCTGGATCTTAGCTCTGGAAAACAGGGTGATTCCTAATATCTTGATAATAATAATTATGATTGTTATTACTTTTCCATTACTGTCTGAGATGACATCAATTGATCTTCGTGGTGGTGGTGGTGGTGGTGGTAAATCAATTGATCAGGGAGCCTTGATCATCCTATTATCCCTACTATATCAGTAACACTGGAGGAGCAGCTTAGAAATCTCTGTCTTATAGCCACAATCAAATCACTGCATGCTTAGAGATATAAATTGAAATGAATTGTGTATGCAGCTTTGTATTTTGGCATTGGATGCCTGTTAATGGATATTTGGGAAGTAGTTAAAGTAATTCATTCATTTTAGTGTAAACATCACATTATTCCCTATAGACTTTCAAATTAAGTACAAATGAATGGCTTCCTACCTCATTTTGGACCATACAGTGGGGTCAGTCCTTTCCATCCAATGACCAGCTAAATTTTAATCCCATCTGGTTTTTTTTTTAATTTTAATTTATTTTCTTGGTTACATCATTCATTTCCACAAGGTTTTGAGTTACAAATTTTCTCCC
>CM053600.1:54730476-54759464 GCA_028646575.1 Pseudocheirus occidentalis
CCGCTGCCTCCTTGCCCTGGGAGCAGTTTGGCCTGACCCGCTCTTCTCCTCCCCAGTTAGCAAAATCCACTGACCTTTCTCTTAGCCTTTTTGTCTTCTGGCCTGATAAATGTGGTAACTGTGCCTCCAGTGCAGCCGATCTGCTCTCCTATAGCTGCGGCTCCCCGCCCGATGCCCCAGGGACTGAGCCACCCGGGTTTCAGCCACGGTCCCAGACTGCTGCGAAGAGCCCCACCTGCTGCGCTGCCTGTAGCAACAGATGTGCTTTCTGTCTTGTGGAGAGTTTTGGAGCTTGAAAATCTGTTTAGCGTCCCATTTTATGAGTTTTTTAGCGTGTTTGTGTGGGAGCTGTGGTCCTTTGCTGCTTCTACGCTGCCATCTTGGCTCCGCCCCCCAATCCCATCTGTTTTGATTCATGACTTTATACCTCACAAAGTTCAAACAGTTCTTCATTGTCTCTTAGGGGCAGTTAGATGGGCAGTGGGTAGCACAATGGGCTTGGAGTAAAAAAGATCTGAGTTCATATCCAGTCTCTAACACTTACTAGTTGGGTCTGGATAAGTCACTTCTCTTTGCCTCAGTTAACAAAGACAAATGAGATAAGAACTGCTCAAACAACAAAATAAAATTCCATCACAATAGTATTAATGCCATGGTATCAGATTAACATCCGTAGAGTTTCAGGGAGATCCACTAAATGGTCACAGATGACAAGATCCTACGCTGGCAAATATAATGCCAAGCAAAGGCAACTTCAAAGGTTCAGATTACCAGCACAGCAAACCCCATTTATTCAGAAAACATTCACAGAACAGAGAAAGTAAAAAAAAAAGTATAACTCACTCATTTAGCAAGTAAGTTCTCCATTCAATTCAGTTATGACTCCATCCCTAGACACTACATTCATTTAGTCAGTCAAAGTCTTTTCTCAAATGGAGATCAGTTTCCAATGGTCAACGACAGACACAAAAAAGGCCAAAGGTTTCCCACCCCTGGACTCAAAGTGATTACAATACCATCCATTAACACCAAGCACTTTCTCAAAAGGGAGAAGGCCATCCACCCTTAAGCCATAACAAGGTCAAGATAACATCTCAGCATTGAAAACCCAAGGAAAGGCCCTTCTTTCATCTTCACTTGAGGCAAGCCCTCAGCAAGCTCAGTTCCTGAGGAGGCAAGGCACAACAGAGTCATAGCCAGTGTCCCCATCAAGTCACTCTCTGCCTGTAGAACAGCCCCAGAACCCCTGAAAGCAGGGCCCCCTTCCAGGATTTCTGTGAGCATACAACAAGAAAATCCTTCTTCAGGGCTTCTGAACCAATAGCCAGGTTCCAGGACCTCTACAACAGCAGCACTGTCCTTCACCAGCAGGTGAATCTGGAAAAACAACATCAAAACAGACAGACAAAATACCGACATCACAACCGTGCCTTCTCAGTTCTTGGCAGCTCCAGGTGGCAGTTCTCAAAAGTCCTGGGCAGCTCAACTGGGCTTTCAGCAGTCTCTCTCAGCAACTCAGGCTCCACAATACTGGATACTGCTCTCCCAAAAGTACTTCTTCTGGCCTTCTCTGGGCTTGAGTCTTTCTTTCAATTCATGGCTCCTCTCAGGTCAGCCCTCTCTCTTCACGTCAACAAGTCCATCCCACAAGTGGGATTCACAAGCTCTGGGTCTTAACACTCAACCCAAAAGCCAAGTCAATTCAGGGGCATCTCCAAATTCCATTACCATTACAGCAAAAAGAAAATCTAAGAATTAATTAGGAATGGAATGGATGCAAATTATACAAGATTGATACTTTCACAACCATCACCTTGGTTCAGGTCTTTGTTACCTCTCTCCTAGGTTATTTAGCAGTCCCCAACGAACTGATCCATTCTCCATATTGCTGTAAAAGTGATTCTCCTAAAGTGAAGCTTTGACCTTTTCACTTTCCTGCTCAGTAAACTCTGGTGGCTCCCAATAACATTTAGGACAAAACATAAGCTATTTTATTTAGCTTTGAAGACCTTCACAGCCTGGTCCCAAACTACTTTTCCAACCATATTATTTATTACTTCCACTTTTACATTGTATGTCTAGTCAAGGCAACTTTCTTGTTACATTTAATAAATGACTCTCATCATCTAGATCTCTTTTCTAATAAGAAATGCAATAATTAATATAGTTAATAAAGTATTTGGAACATATAAAACATTCTCTTGGTTAGATTCCTATTGATCCAGAATTTATTGGGGAGAGTCAATAGGAAACATGATATAAGCTTTGGGGAAGAGTTGGGATCCTAAGAATGTAAACAAGTTGAAGGACTTAAATTCTCTATCAAAGATTATCCCCTCTGATCCCCAACATACACATACAAAAATGATTTCTCTCCCTTTGGAAGCCCCATGGAATTTTTAAAATTCCCATGAAAAATATATCTTTATATGATATTTACAAAATATTATTTACACTTTTAGAGTCTGTTTTCTTATTTCTGCATCTTCCTTAGTAACTTAAAAATAAGTGTCATTTAAAAAAAAGGTGTTGAATGTATTTCTGAAGATAATATATTTCCTTATATATGTAGTTAGAAATAAATTTTCCCATTCAGCACAGGAATAACTTTTTTTTATATTCATAACAACTTATGGCACTGATAGAGGAGATAATTACTTTTTAGAGGTGGATTTCAATTCTACAAGTTATAGCCTAACAATTTTGAAATAATGTTCCATATAAGTCCAAGTTTAGTCTACAAAAGGATGTTAAAAGGATGAAAAATCTTCATACTAAACTCTTTTGCTGGTAAAAGTAATTGAATGGTTTTATGTTTGCTAGATTTGCATTTCTTTTTTTCTCTCAGAACAACCACTTTTAATGTGTTCTTGCTTGTGTGTATGTATACAGGCCTATACTTTCTCTGATTTTCTAATGATTTATTAAACTGTTCTGTACATGAGAAAAACTCAGTAATTTTCCTCAATAAAGTATAATGACTGTTATTAAATTATTTTTATAATTGATACTATTATTTTCATGTATATTATAAATGTGTAATTTTTGTTTCAAAAAGATAAATATTTTTTGCTGAATGAAGTCATAGTTTCTCAATATTTTTTTAAAGTAGACCAAATACACACATTAAGAGAAAATTAATGGATATGTAAAAATATTGTCATTATATAAAAAGAACATTTTCAAGCTTAATAATATTATTATTAATAATAATAGCTGGGGGTGACTATGTGGCACAGTGAATAGAGCACTGGAGGACCTGGGTTCAAATGTGACCTCAGACACTTGACACACTAGCTGTGTGACTTTGGGCAAGTCACTTAACCCCAGTTGCTCTGGTTCTCCCCTCCAAAAAAAAAGCAAAAAATAATAATAAGTAGCATTTATATACTTTCTGTGGTTTGCAAAGAACTTTTAAAAATCTTATTTTATCCTTCTAACAAACCTGGGAGATAGGTTGGTCCTCTTTCAGTTACGTAAAATTGATTACAATTCTATAATTACATAATTTTTGTACTGGAAAAGATTTTGGGGAGAATTCATTTCAACAAGTATTTGCCATGTGCAGGAACATTTACTAAAACAACAACATTACAAACAGAACTAATCCTTAATGAACTTAAAATGTAATACAATAGAATAACATGCTAGTGAGGGAGGGGAGGAGAAATTACATGCTGTAAGAGAATTTGTGTCGGATACACTAACTGGAACAGGGGAAAGAGAACTGAATCTAGCATCAGAGGAGTTAAGTTTTAATTACATCTCTAGAGCATACTTCCTGAGTGACCTTGGGAAAAGTCATTTAACTTACCTGGACGTTGCTTGTTTAACTATTTTTTTTTAATTGAATTGGTTGGACTAGATATTCTCTGTAATTCCTTCAGGCTTTAGTTACAATCCTATGAACTGGGGGAGAAAAGAAGCTCAGATTTACTTAGATAGAGGAAACTTTTTTCCTGGAGATATCCCTACACTGAATAAATCACACGTCCACTTCATTTATCTTTTTTTTTTTAAACATATAATTGGATGAAATAATTTTTGGTAGTTTTCCTTACATTCTCTTCATTTGTTGAGAATTTCTTCTTATTCTTGATACAATTTGTCCCTCTCTTTGAAAAACAAAACAAAACCAAAAAGCCCCAAACAGGTCAGCTAATTGTATTTCATTAATATTTTAAAATCTAGTTTTATTTCTCAATTCCTTCTTTTTGGGCGTGGGGGATGAGGATGTCTTTTCAATTGATTTAATGTTTTTCCTGCCAGAGACTGTTTGGGAACCTCTTCTCTTTCCTTAAACCTTTCACTGAATCACTCCCTTCCCCAATCCCTTTAAACACTGAGGCACTAATTTTCTGTCTTCTTTTCTCTTTGTCTTACCATCCATTCCTTGCCCCTGCAATGTCATTTCTACTGAAGCCCTTATCCTTGCCAAGACTAAACTGTATTTGTATATTCTTAATCACATCCCATTTTCTCCTACAAATAATTCCTGCTATCATTTTCCCTTCTAAGAATTTTCTCCCTAGCTAGTTTCTTTTCTGTTGTATACAAATAGAGCCAAGTTTCTAACATCCTTAAAAAGCAAAATAACAAATCCTAACTAGAAGTCACCTTCTATGTTAGATATCTTCTATCTCTTCTCTTCTAATAGTTAACATCCTTGAAAAACCTATCTGTACTTGATGCCTCTATTTCCTTTCCTCTTCTTTGTTTTCACATTTTCATCATTAAAACTTCAGACATCTGGGGCAGCTAGGTGGTCCAGTGAATAGAGCAGCAGCCCCAGAGTTAGGAGGATCTGAGTTCAAATTCAGCCTCGGACACTTAACACTTACTAGGCGTGTGATCTTGGGCAAATCACAACCCCAATTGTCCTCCAAAAGGCAAAAAAACCCAAAACCCCAACAACTTCAGACATCAGTATTCAAATGAAAGCTCTCTTTCCCCAAATTACCAAATTACTTATCTTATATCACCAAAGTTTGGAGTCTCAGTACTCATTGTCACTCATTATCACTCATTCTGTATTGAATGACAAATCTTTTAGTTTCTTTCTCCGTAGCTTTCCACATCTTGGAGATGGGGAAAATAGCCTCTATGTTGAGGGGAGAGAATATTTTTGTAAGTACTGTTCTTGCTGTATCATTTAAGTGAAACCTTTAATAAGAGCTAATGACTTCCACTACTTGGTTATTAATGTGAATCACATTAATGGGGACTCTGGGATAACAGAAGTAGAAATATTCACCGTAAAGAGTATTCCTAGAGGTCAAGGAAGCAGTTATCTTATGGGTACCCAACTTAAGAGTCAAAATTGAGAGAGTAGCACCACAAGGGATAATGGGAGGAAGGTATGGACAACATTGCAGAAAGATAAATATATATGAGAAGTTTTCGAAAAGAGAATTAGGTTAAAGAGATCATTGATGGCTTTGGAGTCAACAGTTTCAGTAGTGGTGTGGTTGGAAGCCAAGTTGAACGTTGCTGAGGAACCTGCATGTAGGGAGGAAGCACAGGGAGTGGATATGGACTAGCGGTTTTAGATATTCAGTGGTGAAAAAGAGGAAAGATTCAGGATAGTAGTTGGGAGAATGGGTAAACTTAAACTTTAAAGGGAATATGTTAGAATGGGAAATCTGAGCACACTTGTAAGTTAGAAATGACAAGTAAAAATTAAGGAATTTTAGATGAGACAAAAAGGAAATTGTTGATCAGGCAATCTCCTGAAAGAAATAGGAAGGGATGAGATCAAGGATACAAGTCTCAGAAGAATTAGTTTTGGCAATGAATTGATCTACTTCATCTTCTGAATTTCAGGATGAGGAATGGATTGGAAAAAATGACATTTGATGTCTGGAGGATAGATGATGAGATACTTCATGACAGATGGCCTCAATCTTCCCACTGTGGAGAATGTGATAGGGAGCAGGTATAGATGAATAAAAGGATTTGATATGAAATAAGGAGGATCCAATGTATGGTTTTCTGAAACAATTCTCGATAGCATGATTATAGAGAAGGCAGACAGTAGGAGTGACTTAGAAAGACAAAGCAGTAGGAGGGTTTCAACCTAATCTGATAAGCATACAAATCATGATTCTTAACATTGAATTTTTCAAAAAATTTTTTGGGGAGAGGGCAAAAAGAATGCAATGGAGAAGACAATGGGATGAGTCAGAGAAGATCCAGATTAATCACTTGTGAATTTTCAACTTTAATTGTAGTACCAGGTATAATGAAATCGTATTCAAATCCACAAATTAACAACTCAAAGGAAACTTTTCGAGCTCTAGATGATTTTTTTTTATTTCTCTAGCTTGTATGCATATATAGAAGCAATTACAAGTTAAAATTGCGCTGTTAACATGGCATAAGAAAATCTATAAGCTTGCATAGTATAATGATGATATACTCAAAATAATCATTTATACAAAATGCATTAATGAAAAACAGAAATACGTTTGGATTTTCTCTGTACTATATTCCTGTTTAATACTATTATTTCTATTCATTGAAGTCAACGGACATTGACCTTATTGGAGAAAATGTTCAGGAGAACAATTGTGTTCATTTAATAGTTGTTATTGTTCTTCAGTCAGGTCTGACTCTTCTTGACCCTATTAGGGGTTTTCATGGCAAACATATTAGAGTGGTTTGCTATTTCCTTCTCCAGCTCATTTTACAAATGAGTAACTGAGGCAAATGGGGTTAACAGCCCAGGGTCACATAGCTAGTGAATGTCAAGGGATGAATCTGAACTTAAGATGAGTCTTCCTGACTTCAGGCCCAGTACCCCATCAACTGAGTCACCTAGTTGGCCCTCATTTAATAGTAAGACACTTGAAAATAATCTAAAACTTTTCATGCTAAAACTAAACACATTTATACTTATCCCAAAAGTAACTGAAATTTTGATTAATTTTTGTGATTCAAATAATCAAAAAAGATCCATTTTATCCATTTTCAATACGTAGATATTTTTAAGACAAAAAGCTTCTTAAAATTACAAGTATTAAAAAAAATTGGAGAAAAGAGTCTATAAAAGCATTGGTGATACTATATTGTTGCTATGTAAATTAATACATACTTTGTTATATCTAATATATCAGTTCAAAAGTGTAAAAAGAAAAACATTAATCATTATTCAAGTGCATCCTTCAAAGGAATTAATAAAGATTTAAAGAGAAATATACCAGTGTTGATTATTTATGGGTAGGTTTATGCTAAAAAAATAAAGATTTCTTCTATTGCTAAATGCATTTCTTTACCTAATCTGAAAGAATTGTGCAAGTAAAGTCTGGAGTACTGAGTCATAACTTTGACTTAAATATTTCAATTTAAAGTATTTATTATGTATTAGTATTAATTTTTGCATTCTCTGTTATATCATACTTCCCCTCACTCTCCATGTCCCAGATCTGTCTGAATTATGAAGACCTGTTATTCTTTAAGCTACTATGCTGGCTGTATAATATTGGGTTAGGATGGATAATTTTGAAAATATCACTGCATTGAAGATAATGAATGATAGGTAATTTACATTTATACTGATTAAGTTGCAAACAATAGTAAAATATATTCCAAAATCACACACACACACACATACACACACACACATCTTCCAGAGATCTTGTTTTCTGCTCTTATACCTAATGGTCTTAAATTTTCATTCCATCAGAATCAAAGTTAAGTTCCCCCACAATATTGGTGATTAGCAACCACTGGAATTTAATACTTCTGGATATGTATACCAAAGAGGGGAACATCTTGAAAATATAACACTGTCACTGATTATACATACCCATAACTATCTGCAGTGGTATGCTAGAGCTAGTTTAAACCTGCTCAGGGAAACCAATTATCAAATTTTTCAGTGTAAGCCTTTGCATCTTGTATTATTTTTTTGTCTGTGGTCTAGACTTAAGAAATTGTTAATAATACAGATTAAACTTAAAAGTGTGTCCTGCATACATTTTGGAGGGCAGACAGGAAAGACAATGCTAAACATTTACTTTAACACCCTTTGATGTAGGTAGTTTTAATTAACTCATTTTAGTTATGAAAACAGAACACAAAAATTCAACTAAAGCAAAGCAGAATATTCAAGAGATTTCAGCCTATGGATTGAGACAGTGAAAATACATATCCTTAAGGTCCTCTGGTTAAGACACATAGCACTATAAAAATGAAATCTCCTATTAGGAATGATAAGGATGCTTATTTTTGTAACAGCTATGGGACTATTGCATTCCACAGTACAATGACCCTAATCCACTATTTATTTCTTATATAATAATAGCTGCATAGTACTATAGCCCCTCAGTGTTCTGGCATCTGCATTGGCAGGAGTAGGAATTCTAGTTGGACCAAATAAAGACAATGGCTGGTGTGGGAAGGAATGGAGAAACTTCAAGGCACTAAACAGATGTAAAATATCTTCCTGTCATTCTTTCCCAACAGCTGCCAATCACAGGATATGCTAAACAAGACACCCCTGAAGACAAAAGATAGCTGCTCCCCTTGGCTTATCATCCTTACAGAGAACGCACAGCAGGACAGCATGGTGAGACAGGATACCTGGGAAATCACAACAGCTGAAATCTATAGTCATGCCTTCTGTATTAAGCAAACAAACAAGGGTGATGGGACACCCTCTTCAGGAGAAATCAATTTGGCACTTACAATTCCAGTGACTAGGAAAACAATGGAACCCTTGAGGGACTTAGCATACAGTTTGTATCAAATGCTATTAGGTTTGGCCTAAAGCATGTGCCCTTTGCTTTTAATTGTCAAAAACATTCCAATTGGTGTGTTGTTCTCTACAAACTAAGACAAAGACTTGTTCTTCCTCTTCACAAATAGGATTATCATACTATCTGTTGTCTTGCTTAAATTCCATTTTGAGAGTTGTTGTTACCTTCAAATGCTTGATTGACAATACCCTGGGAGATGTCATACTCTCTGTAGCTATCATTGTAGTATCCTAAAGCACCAGGGATATCTGTAGACCTCTTTTCCAGGTGTTCCAAATAGCTGTCAATGAACCAGAAGGATGGTCTCTTGTAGGGCTCACTTGTCCAACATTTTAACATCAACTGGTATCTGAAGAAAAGATGAGAAAAGAGATTCTAAATGATGACATGATGTGAAGAGGGAAGAAAGGAATGAGACTAACTTGATTATGGGTTCTGTTCTGGAAGCAGCATGTGTGGAATGCCAATTTAATAATAGAATTGACAGCTCTTCTCTGGTGTTCCCATGCCACAATGCTTCCTTTGACAGTTGATAAAATGGATCCTTTGTAGATTTCACTGAGTGGCACTGTTTATATTTGTGGATGCCCTGCATAACTAACATTCTCCCTCATGCCACAGTTATAAGATCTGCCCTCAAAAATCTTTTCATATTGACCCACAGAACTAGGATATGGAGACCCAGTGAACCTAATCAACTCTAAATTACAGCACTGCATGCCCACCCAATAAAGCTCAAGATGCCCTACAATCTTAAAAAATCACTTTGAGATTGGAAATTTTTTTTGTTTCTGGACCATGCAATTCTAGTAGTAGTACTACTACTACAAGTTGTGATAATAATGTTTTGATTTTGTCACTTCGTTTCCCAGAGATGAATTTCTGATGCATCTATGAACAACACCAACTTGTGAATTCAGAATCACACACACATGTACAACCCATCAAAATGACAGTCCATAACTTTATTGACACTAGAAAAATTTTTAACAAAAGGAAAAAAGTCCCTGTATGACATTGTTTGGATCATCCTTGTGTTATTATTTCTCTATTTTCCAGTTTTGTATATAGAATTTGGCAGACATTTTAAAAGAATCTTAAAACTATTTCTTCAAGAGAAAAGCTCTATGGAAATTTCTATAATGTTTTTTCACCTACATTGTTGAACACTTCTTTTTCAGTCATGATTCCATTCAGGGTTTTCTTGGCAGAGTGGTTTGGCCATTTCCTTACTCCAGCTCATTTTACGTATGAGGAACTGAATCAAACAGGGTGAAGTGACTTGCCCATGTCTGTCTACCCATGATAGCTTCCATTCATTTCCACCCAACAATAGAAGTAAAATGATGACAATTGTACTCATCATGACACTAATTAAATGGATTTGGGCTTGAAAAAGATAACAATCTTTTGCACACAATTATGAAACAATTTTTCATACAAATAAAGTTAGACCTAAAAAACTGGAAAAACATCTGTTGCTCATGGGTAGGTCAAGTTAACATAATAAAAAATTACAATTCTACATAAATTAATTTAATTATTCAGTGTCATACAAATCAATCTACCAGAAATTATTTTATAGGGGTGCCTAGGTGACAGAGTGAATAGAGCACTGACTCTGGAGTCAGGAGGACCTGAGTTCAAACCCAGCCTCAGACACTTAACACACAACTAGCTGGGTGACCTTGGGCAAGTCACCCAACCACAATTGCCCTACTTTTCCTCCTCCAAAAAGCAAAAAAAAAAAAATTATTTTATAGAACTAGAAAAAATATATATATCAAGATTTATCTGGAACAACAAAAGGCCCAGAATGTAAAGGGATTTATGAAAAGAAATGCTAGGGAAGGTAGGCTAGCCATACCAGATCTTAAATTGTATTATAAAGCAGCTATCACAAAAACTACTTGTACTGGCTAAGAAACAGAAGGGTAGATGAGTGGAATATATTAGGGTACAAAAGACACACCAGTCAATGATTACAGCAATAAAACCAAAGATGCCAGTTTCTGGGATAAGAACTCACTATTTGACAAAAACTATTGGGAAAATTGGAAAATAGTATGGTAGAAACTGGGCATAGACCAACATCTGATACTATATACCAAAATAAAGTATAAATGGGTACATCATTTAAGTATAAAGGCTGAAACTATAAACAAATTAGAGGAGCAAGGAGTAAGTTTATCTGTAAGATTTATGGAGAACGGAGGAATTTGTGAGTAAACAAGAGACAGAGATCACTATGAAATGCAAAATGGATAATTTTGATTACATTAAATTGGAAAGTTTTTGCACAAAATCAACACAACCAAGATTATAGGAGGGAAGCAAAAAACTGGGAAAAAATTTTTACAACTAGCAGCTTTGATAAAGGCCTCATTTCTAAAATATATGGAGAACTGAGTCAAATTTATAAGAATACAAGTCATTCCTCAACTCATAAATGGTCAAAGGAATTAAAGCTATCTATAGTCATGAGAAAAAACACTTCCAGATTAACTAACATGACAAAATAGGAAAATGACAAATGTTGGAAAGTTGGAACACTAAATTCATTGCTGGTGGAGTTGTGAGTTGATCCAACCATTCCAGAGAGCAATTTGGCCAAAGGGCTACAAAAATGTGCTTACTCTTTGACCCAGTAATACCACTTTTAGGATTGTATCCCAAAGAGATGATACAAATGAGGAAAGGACCCACATGTACAAAAATATTTATAGCAGCTCTTTCTGTGGTGTAAAAGACCTGGAAATTGAGGGGATGCCTTCAATTGGGCGTGGCTGAACAAGTTGTGGTATATGAGTATACTGGAATACTACTGCGCTATAAGAAATGATGAGCCAGCAGATTCTAGAAAAACCTGGAAAGACTAAAGAACTGATGCTGAGTGAAATGACCAGAACCAGGAGAACATGGTACACAGTAACAGCCACAGTCTGCCGTGACTAATTTTAATAGTCTCTAATCAGCAATGCAAAGACCTAAAGCAATTCAAAGAGAGGTACCATCCACATCCAGATATAGAACTGTGGAATATGAATTCAGAGCAAAGGAGGCTTTTGTTTTGTTTTGCTTTTTTTCCTTCTCATAGTTCTTTCCATTTTTTCTGATTCTTCTTTGCAACACGACCACTGTGAAAATGTTTTATAAGAATGTGTGTGTGTATATATATGTGTGTGTGTATGTGTGTGTATGTATGTATGTATGTATGTATAAAGCCTATATCAGATTACATGCCCTCTTGGGAGGGCAGGCAGGGGGAGAATATTTTAAAACTTATGGAAGTGAATGTTGAAAACTAAAAATAAATTTTAAAAAAATTCACATTTTCTCACTTCAACTAGTCCCTCAATTCAGTAAAGCAATCATCTGATGCCTCCCTATTCTATACACAATCCTACTCTCCATAGACAATTCACACTTTCTTGTCTCCTAAAGCCTTCCTTGGAACCTACTTTCCAATCTTTAATGTCATACTTTACCAAAAAAATTTCCTTATCTCACATCACTTATCACTTACCTTCACCCATTATTTCCTTCTTCATTTCTCTTCTAGATGAAGAATTGGCTCCTCTCTTTTCTTATCTTTAATCTCTCCCTACCTACTAGCTTCCTCTCTATTATTTATAAATAAAATACAATAATAAATTTAAAAAGTTTACAATTAGATGCCTTCTTTTTCTCTCCTCTCTCTTTTCCTAACTCCTTACAATCCAACTTCCAGTCTTATCATTCTATGCAAACAACTCTCTCCAAAGTTAGTCATCTCTTGGTTACCCAATTGTCTTTTCTCAGTACTCATTCTCAACTTCTCTCTACCTTTGACACTACTGAGCACTCCTCCTTGAAACTTCCCTCTAGGCTTTTGTAAAGCCAAGAACAAGCAGCTTTCCTGAGGACTACTGCTGTGAATAACTTGAAGTTTCTGATCACACAGTATAGTGAACTCTCTATTTATTCATCAACAAACTAAAAGCAAAACTTTCACAACAATATAACATAACAATTTATTACTAAGATGGCCACAAAAATATATCATCCTTAAGGAGCAATCATCCCTAAGGGGAATATCACCCCTGGGTCAAATAGTCTTCATCTTATTAGTCAGCACTAAGTACACAAGTAAAGTCCTTTCATCTAGACTCCAAGACTGACTTCCAAACTCCATGGTTCCTCTTCCATGCTGCTAGCTCTTGCCTCAATTCGCCCAACTCTCACCTGGATTCAAGGGTAGGCAACTCCCAGATCCTGGTCCAGCTCCACATATCAAGCTTAGCAGAGTTATAACAATATTCACACATATTGCCAGCACTATCATCAATTCACTTTCTGCCTGTGAAATCAACGCAGACCAATAGAAAGGGCCTCTGTCTGAGAAATCAACACAAAGATAGCAGAATGTTCTCTTTCAGGGCTTTTAAGGTCCCAGGACTTCTGGAACAGCAACATCCTCGACCAGCAGATAGGTCTGACAAAGTAACATCAGCACAGACAGAAATGCCACAACTACCCTTCCTTCCAGCTGAGCTCAGTTCCAGCTCATGTTCAAGCTTTTATTTGCTCTCCTCCTTCCTGTTCCAGTCTCTGGCTAGTTTCTCCTACTGTGGGTTTCACGGGTTCTGTTACTAAAAAAGACTTGATATAATCACAGGTTAGACTCAGACACTTGAATAACTGAGACAAGGAGCTAAGTACAATTTTGCTTGCTATTATGGCTTTCAAGATACTACTCTTTCATGGTTCTTCTATCCAAACGACCACTGCTTCTCAGTTGACTTTGTGGTATCATCTTCCGGATCATGGGTGCTCCTCAGGGTTTTACCCTAGGTCTAGGTCCTTTTCTCTTACTATATTACTTGATGATCTCATCAGTTGTGGGGCTGAGAAAGAATCACCTACCCAGAGGTTGCAAGAAGGCACATAAAAAGAGATGGGACTCCTGGAGTGTTGAGAGAGACAGAGACAGAGACAGAGAGAAAGAGAGAAATAGAGAGAGAGAGAGAGAGAGAAAGAGAGAAAGAAAGAGAAAGAGAGAGAGAGAGAGAGAGAGAGAGAGAGAGAGAGAAAGAGAGAGAGCCAATTTTATTACCCTGCCTATAAGCTTACAGGATGGTTGATAGCTTTATAGGATGGTTACTAATTATTTTCCCCTGAGGACGCTGCTCACTTCTTTGTTCCCAGGCTGTGGGTGTAAACATCTTGCTTATCTTGAGGACATAATCCTCACACCTGTGTTTTTGAGCTCTTTCCTGGGGGATGGTGACCTGATCCAGGCCCCATAGCAGGCTCCTCAGCTAAGAGGGCTTATTCAGCCATCAGGGTGGGAGTCCCACTGGCCTGTGGTCCTCTACAATCAGTTCCCATAGATTTTAATTACCATTTTTATGCTGATGATTTTCAAATCTACCTCTCCTGCCTCAACCTCTCTCCAGACCTACACTAATCTCACATCTCCAACTGCCCTTCAGATATCATGAACTGGATGTCTAGTACATATTTTAACTCAACATACCCAAAACAAAACTCATACTTTAAACCCTGCCCCACCCTTCCTACATTTCCTGGTAATGTAAAGGGCATCACCGTCCTTCAAATCTCTCATTTTCATACCCTGAGAGATCCTCAACTTTTCACTATCTCTTACCCCTTCACATTTAATCTATTGCCAAGGCCTGTTGATTTTCTATTTACAACATCTTTCAAATATGCCCTTTTCTCTCTCTGACATTGCCAGTACTGTGGTTCAGGTCTTTGTCTGGACTATTGCAGTAGCCTGTCGCAAGTCTTTCTCTACTCTAAAGCATAGATCATACTGTTGCAGTTTAAACTCAGGGACACCAAAAACTGTTGGGGTTTCATGAGGTGTTGTGGTGGTACTAAGTATAGGCATTTATTGAGACTGATGCCTCTCAAGAGTCAGGCTAAGTTCCAAGAGGAACCAGCAACTTCAGAGAAGGCAATACGGATTCTTATAGGACAAAGATGCAAATTACATAATCAAAATTTACATAGAATAGAGGAATGTGATTAATATTAAAAAGGCAGGAGGAGTTTGTTAAGAGATTAGGTAATGGAGTAGGGTCCCATCTATGAGTTTGGTGGTTCTGCTGTCCAACTGGCTAGTTAGTATGGTCCTGTCTTAGGCTAGATGGATGATGTGATTGTGATTGTAGAACATATCTGTTTCTATGGGAATGGGTCTAGGAGCAGTAACTAGGTAGAGGCAGTAGCTGGGTTTGCATTACATGGACACACCTGCTGTTTCTGTGGGAACTAAGAGTTCAGGGACACACCTGTTGTTCCAGTGAGCAGTGAGGCATATATGAAGAAGTTAAATGGGCCTGCTGCTAAGTGGAGCCAATAATGAAGTCAGGACACTGGGACTGGGGGCAGCTTTTTAAGGATTCCATCCATATCACCTCCCTATTCAGTAAACTTTAGTAATGTCCCATTGCCTCTAAGATAAAATACAAAATTCTCTCTTTGGCATTCAAACGCCTTCATAAGGGGGTTTGAATAAGACTTTTCCTGTCTTCTTATACCTTACTCCCTGAGATGTACTCTTCAATCCATTGACAGTAGCCTCTGGGCTGTTCTATGAACAAGAAACTCCATCTTTCTTTGGCTGCCCCACCCCATATCCAGAATACTCGTGTCTGTCCTGTACCCTTTCCTCTTCTGACTCTATACTCTTATCTCATCTGCTCCCCTGGATTGAATTATCACTCCATCTCCATGTTTATAAATCTAGCCTTAATGTCTCTAGTAAGCAACAGTCTTGTACCGCCAACTAATTCCCGGATATCTTTAACTGGATGTCCTTTAGGCATTTCATTTAGAAGAATTATGTATTTTAAGCTAGAAGGGATGATAAATGCTATTCAGTCCAATCCTCTCATTTTACAGATAAGGAAACTGAGGCAAGATAATCTATTAAATTACTTGCCCAAGGTCACTCAGTAGTAAGTATGAGATAGGATTTAAATCCAGGTTTTCCAAAACAGAACTCATTTTTCTCTTCCAAAACCTCTTCTCTTCCAAAGTTCCCAATTACCGTCAAAGGCATCACAAACCTCTCAATCGTCAATCTCGGTATCATCCTTGACTACTCACTCACCCTACATATCTAAAGTGTCTCCATATATTGTAATTTATTCACAGTACCTCATATCTATCTATCTATCTATCTATCTATCTATCTATCTATCTATCTATCTATCTGTCTGTCTGTCTGTCTGTCTGTCTGTATCCCTTTTCTCAAGTCAAACAGTCACTAACTTAATCCATGCCCTGATTAACTCTTAGTATCTAGGTGGTGCAGTGGGAGCACTGGGCTTAGAATCAAGAAGAGTCATCCTTATGAGTTCACATCTGACTTCAGACACTAATTATATGTCACTTCACAGTTCCTCATATATGAAATGAGATGGAGAGGGAAATAGCAAAGCACTCCAGTATGTTTGCCAAAAAAAACCCTAATAGGTTCATGAAGAGACAGACTCAACAACAGTGAAACAAAAACCAGCTTTTGCCTAGATTATTACCATCGTCTTTTAACTAGTAAAACAAATTTCTACCCGCTCCAATCTATCCTCCATAGCTGGCTAGTGACTGTTCATAAAGGTCTTGTCACGCCCCTACTCAGTAACGTCAGTGGATCAGATATAAAATCCTGTTTGGCATGGAAAGCTGCTCCAATGTTCTTGAACTTGACTCTTTCCATGGTTCAGCTATACCAGCCTATTTGCTATTCCTTGCACACGCTTGATCATTTCCTCATCTCAATGCCTTTTCACCGGCTGACCCCCCGACTGAAAAGCTCTTCCACTTCACTGTTGTCTCTTAGGCCCTCTTCTCCTTTAAGTCTCAGCTAAATTCCACCTTCTCTCTGTTTTCCCAGGGACCAGGCTGTTCTAATGCAGGGATAGGGAACCTGCGTCCCGGCTTTGAGCCCTCTAGATCCTCAAGTACATCCCTTTGAATTCAAACTTCACAGAAGAAATCTTAACAAAAGGATTTGTTCTATTCTGTAAAACTTGAACTCCATTAAAAGGCTGAACCCAAGAACCTAGAAAACCACATGTGGCCTTGAGGACGGAGGTTGCCTGCTTTCCCCTGAGCTTAACTTCCATCGACTCTGTATATATATATCATGTTCCTTCAGAATTTGTATTGGACCAACCCAACCGTCAGGATGCCACAGTGAATAGAACACTGGCTCTGGAGTCAGGAGGAACTGAGTTCAAATCTGGCATCAGACAGGTGACACACTCTGTGACCTTGGGCAAGTCACTAAACCCTAATTCCCCTCCTCAAAACAAAACAAAAACAAATAACAAACAACAATATATTTTGTTATGTATGTACCTAGCTTTTAAAAATGTGTTTCCCCAAACAGAGTGAGAGTTTACTGAAAGCAGGGACTATATTTTTGCTTTTCCTGAAGCATTTATCACTCAATAAATATTTGGGTCAGATGTGCACCATGCAAGCTTGCTACATAAAAAAAAAAAAGCACCATCTCTTAAATACCTGCATTCTTTCAATAACAAGCTACCATCTACCAAAATTTAAAATGGAGGATGTTCCAAAAGGCAATGAAGAGGAGCATGGTCAATAAATACTAGCTGGCTATAATTTATTAAAAACAAGGAATCACATAGAATTTTTAATAAAAGATGTTATCAGAGAACTAGGTTACCACTCCTTCCCCACCCCCACCCCAACCAAAAAAAAAATGCCTATTATAGACCCAGAGCAAAGTGACTTCTTAAACTGTTGTACATGTAATGTCAAAAGGGTACCGTACAAAGAAATGCCTTAGCATACTGAATGTGTTTCTTGTGCTTGATTTATCACATAAGATCGATAAATGTGGGTGAACTGCAATTTGCTTTATTGAAAAGAATGCCCATAATAATAACATCAGTGAGGCATGCAGACAATGCAATAAACACACATATGTACATGTAGGTCTTTGTATATGTGTACATGTAATTGTATTGAACATAGAGTGAGCTAACTGAGGCACGGATATTAAATTACTTGCCCAGGGTTGCTCTATAAAAACACTGTCTACATCTACACAAATACCTTGCTATCTATAGGGTTCTATGAGGCTATAATAAAATGTAACAGAAGACCATAATGCCATTCAGGATCTAGACTACTTTTATATATGGCAGGGGCAATAGTAATCAATTTTAGATGTCTTGGTCTCCCTTGTTATTCACAACGAAGGGCTTATTTGTCTAAATTTTAATTTAATCTATTAGCAAAGTGCTATAAAGAGAGTAGATTCCAGCAATTTGGGGGAATAAGTAGCAATACTCAGTAAATGAATGTAATGAAATGTAATGACGAATATGAAGAATAAAGGAAGACTTATGTAGATAAAGTGAGCCAAACCAAAGGGGGAAAAGTACAGTGACTACAAAAAAACCGTGCAGTTCTAGCAACCACGTCCTGGAGACGAGTTGAAAATTTGCCCTTCCTCCCTTTACGGAGAATTCTGAGTGCAGAACATTGTTAACCACAGCTTATGGATTGATCAGTTTTGTAGAATTGCTTTTATATGGAAAGTTTTCTTGTAAGGTAGGTGTGGAGAAGGGTATATTTAGAAACAAACAAACTGTGGGCATTGACCTGGCTGAAATAAGGAGGACCTGAGTACAAATCAGGCTTTAGACAATTGACTAACTATGTGACCTTGGGCAAATCACTTCATCTTCTAACTCCACTGGATGTCCCCCATGGTTAGAATCGCCTCTTTCCTGATTTCCTCATTTTGCTTTCCTTCAATTTCTTTAAGTTCCAGCTAAATCACACCTTGAACAAGAAACCTTTTCTGATTTACCTTAGTGCACATTCTTATATCTCTGAGTTTTTCTCCAGTTTATCTGTATATAGTGTGTTGTGTCCCATATCAGTCCTTAGAGTAGGTTCAGTTATTTGACCTTTATGTCTCTGGGACATAGCACAGTGACTGGCACAGGTTAGGCACTTTAATCAACACAAGTTGACTGATTCACTCATGAAAATATCTATCCATTTTAACCATTTGTAACAATTTATCATGATAAAAATAACAAATTTATCATCAAATACCAAAATTGATCTTTTCTTGAATTTATAAAAGTATATCACGCACACTGAATGGAACCAAGGAATTCTTACTGCTTCTATGGATTTGTTATTTTGCATCAATATTTCCACTCTTTCATTCATTGTATTTAGACTTTTAAATAGATACACACACATCTTTGAGTCATTCACATATGAATTTTGGATGAAATTTTTTTTGTGTGGTTGATTTGTCTTTTAAATCATGTTTCCCTGATGGTCAGTTAATATTCCTTCATGTAACGGTAAAGTATACACAAAGTAGTCTGTGTAAACTGCCATTAAACATTCATCATAGAGATTTCTCTATATCAAAGCAAATAATCTACCCCTTGTTAATTAAAATCTGACTCTGCATGAATCGTTGCAAGTTGTTGACTTTTAAATTGCTTTGAGTTGGTGTTGCAACGCTGTCAAAAACCAGTTGGATACTGGATATCTTCTCACTGAGAAAGAGGAAAGCTGCATTGCTTCTGAGCATTTTTCTTCACTATAAAAAATGATAGAATTTTCCTTGTAATCCAATAAGAGATTTGAAATTTGCAGGTGAGTCAGGATCTTGATTTCAATCCAGATTCTGGTTACTCGAGAGGTTTGACTGTTTTGAAAAACAGAATCATTGAAATGCACTATAAGATTTTATATTAAAACTAATGGCTACAGTTTTTACTAATGTCTATTCACTTTTTTTTATTTACTAATTTTTGGGCCATTTTCAAAGAAGCGTAAATAGAGAAGTTTGAGCAAAACAGTATTATTAAACCTTGAAGAAAAATACAATAAATAAGTTGATAACATTATTGTAAATGAGTTTGTTTAGTGGCAGTCTTCTGGAGTGTACACACTGAGTTATTGAGAATTTTTTTGGGGGGCAAATAGTGTACAATTTTAGATGAGAAAAGAAGAAATATCTTGAAAAAAAAATGTTATGTGTCCCAGACTATATTACTGGTGAACAATCCAGGTTAAAAATCATTTTGCTGGCTAGCTAGACTTTCTTCTGCCAAAGAAATATAAGAGAAAGCCGTAATATCTTTTTGAAGATTGGCATATGGTATAGAATCTGCATCAAGGTCCAGATCAAGTTCAGGGCCTACAAAACCCCATCTACTAATCTGATTCAGCAATTCAGGAAGCATTTTTTATGCCTCAACATTGTGCTAGGAATTGTATTAGGTGACAGGAATAAGACAGTAAGGAAACTATTCCTGTCCTCAAGAGTCTACACTCTACTTGAAAAACATGCCAATCTCCTATCAAAAATTATCTTATGACAATATTGTGCTCATTCTTCTGCCCACTTTCTACCACTTCCTTTGAAAAATAGTTGTATTTTTCAGGACATAACCACACTATTTATATACAATTTACATAGTACCGACCTCTTTGTTTCTTTTTTTTTCCGTGTGATCAGTACCACATTAAAATGTCATGGCTTTATACCACTAAAATTCTAACAAGCTTTACACTCTAAAGGACACAGATTTTCTGTGTGACTGATGTGTGAAGTCGCTGGGGGCAACAATCCAGAAAGAACGTCTGGGAAGAAAGGCTCACAACAGGGGGAATGCACTCTAAAAGGGAGGGCAAAAAAGAGATATTTTGTATTTCTTAAGGTTGTACTTTTAAAGTAATGTTTTATTATGAAATATAAAAAAATAAGTTTAGTTAAGTTTTAGTCTCTATAGTTTGATGGATAAAAGTAATAGCTTTTATGGAGGATTCAATAAATGTTTACCTTTAAAAAATTTCCTTAGGTACCCAATCTAATAAGAGGCATTGTACATGTTTCTGAGGACAATGAAGTACACAGCTTTGAATAATAAATATTCTAGAGCTGCAGAGAACTGAAAGTTAAAAAGTTTTAGAAACCTTCCTCTTCCCACTGCCAGATAACAAATCCTACAGTGCATTCCATTGATTATATATAATTATTTTTTAAAAAATTGATGACACATGAAAAGACATTGAAAGATATTATTTATTTTGGGTTTTTTTGTTTTTGTTTTTTTGCTTTATGGAGAGGGGAAGGCAAACACAATTAGTAACTGTTAAGTGTATGAGGCCAGACTTGAACACAGGTTCTCCTGACTCTAGGGCCAGTGCTTTATTCATCAATGCACCACCTAGCTGCCCTGAAACATATTATTAATTTACATAGTACTCTCATTTCATCCTCAAGACAACTCCGAGAAATACTATTATTACTAGAAAACTCATTGAGGCAAACAGATGTTAAATGTCTGGCTGAGTCCTGCTCCAGCTCTTACTGACCCACCTAATTTCCTAGATGAATATTTTATTTTCCAAGGATCCCACAGAAGAAGGATGAGGAGGATGATTTCCCTAAAGAGGAGGAAGAAGGGGTCCCTATTGACTATTAAATATGCTTGTATTGCAATGCTATTTAGGATACCTAGAATATCAGTTTGTGACCAATCAGTCATTCAGATAATACTTAAAATACAATTATTCACACACAATCATCTTTGAACGTTGAAAGTTCATATTAATGGCTAAATTGTGTCTTTTAAATTAAGCAAAGAGAGACAATGTGATGATATTACTAGCTTTGCAAAATAATTCCAAATCAGGTTTTAAATGGTAGACTTAATCCTTTTCCTCCAAAATACTATATTGCTTGGGGGCATTGTTCTATGATTTTTTTTTTCTACCAGAAGGAATAAGAATAGCATTTCAGTGCCCTTGGATAGGCCCTTTTCTGCTAGTATGTTCTCAGAAATGTGGCATGTAAAGTATTTAAGTTCACTTCATTATGTTTTCACTGCAAGACTGAAATGGATCAAGAAATATACAACTACTTGGCCTGCCAAGCTAAGCTTATATGAAGACAGAAAATATAATATAAATGTGATTCACAACATTAACTATGAATTCAACTCTGGATTTCCATTTCATCTATGACTTTCAATACTATTTTAAAGCCTTGAGAAGACTAACAGTCTACTAAAGCTCATAATGCAAAGCTAAATAGCAGGTTAAGCATTCTCCCAGTTATGGGATGGAAATAACTTTTACATTAGTGTTCCGCAATGAGTGAGAGAATATTCCTTTTAAAAAATAAGACTTCTCTAATCAGTTCCACGTCCACCTATCTTGGCACTACTTATACAGTATAGATTATATTGGAATCTACATTCTTCCAAAACCGATGTTTTGATAGCAAAACAACTGTTGATCCAGTCAATTCCTTTAAAAGCATATTTAAATATCAATCTTCACATAGGCAAAACATTTAGATCATTAGTTTGTCACTTATAAAAGAATAATCATGGCCTGCTCCTAAAACGGCTGATCTTCAGTGAAAGGCTGGGAAAAAGTACAGCAGAACTAGAGAAAAGGTTTCTTTCTTTTCGAATTTTTTTTTAGCTTGATAGTATTTAAAAAAATGTTTTTGCAATTGTCTAGCACATAAATACTTTCCATATCATTTTTCTGGTGCAATGTCTGGCTCTGACTCAAAATAACAACATGCATACAATGACATAATTCCCTAGGGGTTTATTGTTGAGGACCAGAAAGGATGAGGGAAACTGAATGGCAGAATTGGGTTAAAGACATTTTGAACTTAACATTTCTCTAGTTTATTCAAATTATAAACTATGGACCAACAATTTGGCATACTTTCAAGGGATCTGAAATGCTCAATGACTCCCTCTCTTGTGGGGCAGAATAAGAAACAACTCAGTCCTGAAACATGATTCTGGGATTTCTTGTACTATTTGTTTTGGGGTTTTTCGTTCTGTTTTATTTTTGTTTTTGCTATCCTGTATGCTACTCTTCAGAGTCTATGGGGATTAGAGTTTTAAAAAATCAATACTACTTGGTGTTTCAATAGTCCTTTTAACTTTTCAAAAAGCTTTCCCATTTGATTTACTTTTGTAGCAACCAGATTAGGTATTTTACAGAATTTATTGATTGTACAGATGAGGAAACTGGATCTAGAAATATTAAATGATTTGGCTACCTAGGTAGCCATGCATCCTCTATATTGTTTCCCCAGAAATTCCAAACCTTCCCTAAGGAATGGGAACTGGAGTCAAGTTTAGAGACATTGAGGCTTCTGGTTGTAAGGCTTCTAGAGATTTTTTATTATATTTCATACTCTCCTGGGTGCCAGACCCTTTGTACCGTAATTCCCCTAAATTGTTCTACTTGCTGTCCAAACAGCTTGAGATCTCTGGAGTGTTGCAAATTTAAACTAAAATATCACTCACATTTGGAGAAAATTGTAAAACAAATGAAAAAAGTGTAAATAATTTTGATTTTGTTGCTCTTTTTTCCCCCTCTCTTAGCTTTTGTGTTTCTTGGTTTAAGACCAAGGTTGTTAATGTTAACGAATTTTAGAATAAAACACAGACAACTGAAAATTTGAAAAGAATTCAAGGAAGAAAATAATTTTTGTTTATACATTACAGCATCATGCCTTTGCCGTGAATTCACCTGCTCCATTTGGTGCCTTTATGATCCACTAAGCCGAAAAACATACTATTTCCCAACAGATCACTCTGCCAGGGGCTTGCTATAAATCCCTCCTTGGCCAGACAAGTTGCCCTTTATTTTTTGTATTGCTCTGGGCATCTCACATGACATTCCCAAATAAGGTATGTACAAGCCTGCTATGATTGCTAGTAATGACTTAACTGCAAAGGAATTATAACAGTATGAATAACACTATGAATGTCCTAGCTACTCCAAAAATGCCAGAGGAGCCAGTAGAAAAGCTTCTCATGTGCCAGTTTGAAAGGAAGAAAAAGTCAGAAGACTTTACAACTGCTGCTAATGTGTAAACAATGATTGTTCATTCAACAGCAGGAAGCCAAACAAATGTAGAACAAATGATAGCATTAGGCATTCTGTGGGCTGTGTGCAAATGGCAGTCCACTGAAAGACACAGAAAGAAAACAAAAATCACAGGTTCTGACTTCTCATATTCACGGAGAAGGACTTTTGGACCAATAATGGCTTCTGTCTGAAAATCTCCATGTATAAATGAAGTGTACTCCTCTTACTAGAAAGAAATCACTTAATTATATTTCCTTACATAGACAAGAGATCAGCAGTGAAGGTACAAAATTAATATAGTTACAATTCAAAAAATTCTTTAATATCTGCTTTAAAGACATTTATTTATTTATCTAGAGGTAATCTGACATGGTAGAATTAGACTTCAAGTCAGCACAGGTCTTTTCCCCAAACACTTGCTGTCTTTGTAATCCTAACTTCTTTCAGGCTTTTTCCTCATCTATAAAATGGGGATAATAAATAGCACCAATCTCCTAGGAATGATGAGCAAATAATTCTGCTCTTGTTTTGCCTGGCCAGGTATTTAATACCAATTTTTTTAAAGTATTTAGAAACATACATGAAACTCTATCTTCCACATTTGTGCCTTTGCAAAATTGTCTATCACTTGTATCATGTGGTGGACTGTCTAGTTTTGTTTAAAGCATTTCCCACATTTTCTCAGTCATTCAGTTTTCTCTTTGTATTTTAAAAAAAAATTATCCAAGTTATATTGTGCCAGTTAAATAAAACTTCCTTCAGAGCATTTAGCTTTTCTATCCTTAGCAGCTTTACTGAATTAGGAAAAAGATAAAAAACAAACAAACAAAACCCAACCTTTCTCTGCACAGAAAAGGAGGCTCAGTTTCAAGTGCTTCACTATGCTCAGATATTAGGATTATTTCTTTGTCCAAAAAGGGTTTATTGTCCTTCAAGTTCATCAGTATGGGGAGATCTAGGGAAAACTGAAAAGCTCACTTACACTGTGAAGAGTTATTCTGCAGCAGGTCCTCTTTCCACCAGAAATATGCTACCTCACACCCCCAATTTAATTTAACTGCTTCCTTTCATGGCTTCACGAATACACATGCCCACCTGTCTAAATATGTCTGAAACTACTGCTGATCTTCTACTTTGAATCCTATGGTTGACCAGATGATGTGAGTCTTGGTAAAACGAGGTCCATATTTTGTTCACAGTGAAGCTTATTAGCATCCTTCCCCAATCATTATGTTATCTATTGGCGATATGCCAACCTAATTTGTCACAGATTCAGAGGTTCATTTTGCATTCCTACAGCTATGCCTTGTTCCCTTTCCTGTATAGGTTTGAAACCTGAGCACCTTCCTCATGAGGCTTGTGCATTGGAAACTTGGCTCATTTCCAATGAAGAAATCGGGTTGCCATTTTTTCCCAGGTTACCATAGCAATCGATGAATTTAATTATCCAACTTGTGGGTCAGTGACCAGGCTGGCACACAGGCTTTGACCTAGGATGAAAGATAAGCCCTAATGATGCAATTTTGTCCCCTTGTGCCCCACTCCATTGCACCCTTTTAAAATCCTACATATCCAACCTTTGTAAATTAGTCCAGCTCTCATTAATTTTTTCTGTGTAAAAGATAGATAGACAATTTTTCTTATAAATTGCATGTACATGCATTTATTACAAGTTATATGTAACTTACATATAATGTAACTTGATTACATATTGTCTACATGTGTTCTCTCCATGAGCACCTTGACAGTAATTATTTAGGCCAGATGCGACTCTCTAGGTAGTGTGTCTCTTTGATTGAATCCAAACTTGTTCTGTAAAATTTGGCACCTAGGCATCTAGAATGTGACTAGGGGATTTACAAATAAATCATGAAATTTAATCTGAACCTTTAAGATAAGAATTTTGAAAGGCAGAAATAAAATGAAATGAAAGAGTCAATTCCAACCCTTCTGTTTAGAAGTTAGAAGTAAATTGTTTCAGGGAAGAGCAACGTTTCAGTAATGGAGGCACAAGTCCAGACAGCTAAATTAAAATAGCTAAAAAATTAAGTTATCAGACTGAAGGATTTGTAGGAACCTTGAGGAAATAGAACCAGAAAGCTATGAAGAGGTTAGAAGCAGGAAGACTGATTTTAGATCTATAGCTAAAAATGCTTTTCCAAGATGTGGATTGGGCAGAGTTAGGTTCTGAAAGAACAGAGTGGAAAGTAGAATATTGGGAGATTGTAGGAGTTCAGTTGCTTCTACCTTCTTCTAATCTCTCCTTTTCTAAACTTACCAGGAACTTCTTTCTCTCTCCTCTTTAAAAAAGTTTTGGGGTAGCAGAGAATAGAGCACAGGCCCTGGAGAACTTTTCAAATCTAGCTGTGTGACCTTTGGGTAAGACTACACTGCCTACCCCACCCCCACCCGCCAAAAAAAAAAAGAAAGTGGGAGGGGAAGACATATAGTGAATATAAAAAATTGACACTGCATCTTTCAACTCATTTCTTCATAACATTCAGCCTACTTATTAAGTACTACTATATTAAGTACTAAAAGTGCTATTATACTTTTATTCCTTAGCATAATAGTCCTAGACTTGGATTTAGAGTTGAAAAGGACTTTACAGGATGTTTGAAGTTGAGACACAAAAATGTTAAAATAATTTGAAATATGATTTAAACTCAGGTCCACCTCCTATAATCAAATTATTGACCTAGAACTGGTTTTATGGTTTTATGGTTTTATAGCACGAATATGGTTTTATATTGCAGTTCATACAACCTTACTGATTTTGGCTAAGTCAGATGTTGGTCTTCAGTTTCCTCATCTGTAAAAAGAGGATGTGATTATTAAATTCTTCTCATGACTCCATTTGAGATTTTCTTGGTAAAGATAATCGAGTAGTTTGCCATTTCCCTGTAAGATTATATAAATAACCATAGATAAGTTTAGAGATGCCAAGTTTAAGCATCTAACATGACGTCTGAACTCAAAAAAGAGGAGCTTTGTATTTACAATTTCTCTCTAAAGGTCTGTTCTTTGGTATTGCCTTTAAGATCTTAGTGACATCTCCCTGTCATGTGTCATAGAGTTGATTGGTTTAAGATTCATCCCTTAATTTAAAAAAAAAATAGAAATAGAGGCAGGGGAGGAGTCATAAGGCAGCATAGAAGCAGGAAAATTCTGTGAGCTCCCCACACAACCACCTCAACACCTATAAAATATGACTCTAAACAAATTTTACAGCTACAGAGAGAAACCGGCAAGCCTATAGGAAGGGTCCATTGCAGGACACTGGGAGCAGAACACAGTGCCCCACAGCTTTTGGCCTGGGGCAACCCCACTCTTTTGGCATGTGGCTGCTTCCAGAGCGTCTGGCCTGTAGATTGTAAGGGAACCAGAAAACCATTCAGAGGGTAATCGCTCTCACTTTAACCTGCTTGGATCTGTCTTGGGTAGAGGTCCTGGGGTATGTGCCCAGTGGGCCAGATCTTGTGGGGGCTACAGAGACAGCACCAAACTAATAGTTCCAGCAGCTGTGAAAACCACAGTGATTTGGGACAAAGCTCTCTTCTCTGGAAGCAAAGTTCTCCTGTGGCAAAGAGCTCAAAAGTCAAGTAATTTACTGGCAACATGAGCAAGCAGAGGAAGCAAAGCAAGCACAGCAAACAAACCTTAGATTCTTTTTTGGGGTACAAAAAGGATCAAAGCATGGAAAAGGAGGAAGACAACACGGTCAGAACTCCTGCATCAAAAGCTTCCAAGAAAAATATGAATAGGTTATAGGCCATGGAGGAGTTCAAGAAGGATTCTAAAATTTAAGTAGGAGAAATGGAGGAAAAATTGGGAAGAGAAATGAGAACGATGCAAGAAAAACATGAAAAGAGAGTCAACAACCTGACTGAAGACAATAATACCTTGAAAAACAGACTAACTCAAATGGCAAGAGACCCAAAGAGCCAATGAGGAGAAGAATGCCTTAAAAAGCTTTGTCAGATGGAAAAAGCATTTCAAAAGCTCACTGAAGAGAATAATTCCTTCAGAATTAGATTAGAGCAAATGAAAGCTAATGACTTTAGGAGAAATTAAGGTACTATTAGACATATGCAAACAAATGAAAAGATAGAAGACAATGTGAAATATCTTATTGGAAAAACCACCGACCTGGAAAATAGAGCCAGGAGAAATAATTTAAAAGTTATCGGACTACTTAAAAGCCATGATCAAAAAAGAACCTTGACACCATCTTTTGAGAAATTATCAAGCAAAATTGCCCTGATATTCTAGAATCAGAAAGCAAAACAGAAATTGAAAGAATTCACTGATCACCTCTTGAAAAAGATCCTAAAAAGAAAACTCCTAGGAATATTATAGCCAAATTCCAGAGTTCCTAGGTCAAGGAGAAAATACTGCAAGCAGTCAAGAAGAAACAATTTGAGTATTGTGGAAACACAATCAGTATAACATAAGACCTAGCAGCTTCTACATTAAGGGATAAAAGTGCTTGGAATATGATATTTTAGAGGCCAAAGTTGCTAGGATTAAAACCAAGAATCACCTACTCACCAAAATTGAGTATAATGTTTCAGGGGAAAATATGGTCATTCAATGAAATAGAGGACTTCAAACATTCTTGATGAAAAACCAAAGTTGAATAGAAAATTTGACATTCAAATACAAGAAGCAAGAGAAGCATGAGAAGGTTATCAAGGAAAAGAAATCAAAGAGAACTTATTAAAGTTGAACTGTTTACATTCCTACCTGGAAAAATGATATTGTAAAGCCAATCAGCAATAGATTCCTGAGAGAATGCTACTGTGAAGAGCTTTTAAGATTCAGATTACACAGTATTAGTGAACACTCCGTTTATTCCATTACAAATCTTTATTCAGTACAATGTTCACAGTTTCAACAGTTCACAATGTTACATACAATCTTCAGAACAAGTTAAGTCTCTATATTATATCTTATTACAGAAAGGAACAAGAACAAGAGAAGAATCAGATGGTTTCCCTAAGGGAGAAACCAGCTTCACAGTTTTAGATTCAATCAGTCAAGTCAGAGATCCAATCAATCAATTAACAAAGGAATGACCTAGTTTCCCTACAAGGAGTTGATTCAATCAACAATTCACAATATACTGATCTTCCACTACTGGGGTAACCATTAACTTTAGTTTCCAGATAAAGTTCTTAGACAACCACACAATCCTTCCACCCCTTGATTTCCAACAAACCTCAGTTTAGTCCAAGGGGAGGCCTTTTCTTCACTTTGACTCTGGGTGGTCTCTCTGATTCCCTGGGTCCCCTT
>CM053600.1:54769685-54801244 GCA_028646575.1 Pseudocheirus occidentalis
TTTCTAGATCTTTCTCTGAATGTAGATATCTCCTTCTATCCTAAGATTTGTAGAGTTGTCTTATAACTGTTTGCTGGGAAGAGTCCAGTTTATCAAGGTTGGTTGTCACACATACGATGTGTCTGTGATTGTGTACAAATTTCTCCTGGTTCTACTCTTCTCACTTAGCATCAGTCTGTATAAGCCTCTCCAGGTAAATATGAAGTCCATCTCCTCTCCATTTCTTATAGCACAATAGTATTCCATTACATTCATATACCACAACTTGTTTAGCCAGCCCCCAATTGATGAGCATCCCCTTAATTTCCAGTTTTTTGCCACCACAAAGTGAGCTGCAATAAATATTTTTGTGCATATGGGTCCTTTTCCCACTTGTATAATCTCTTTAGGGTACAACCCCAGAAGCAGTATTACTGAGTCAAAGGGTATGCAATTATTTATAGCCCTTTGGGCATAGTTCCAGATTGCTCTCCAGAATAGTTGTATCAGTTCACAGCTCCTACAGTCTTTTTTCAAACATTTTCATCTTGTGTGTCTATGTGTGTATTCATTGATCCTTTTCCCCCATTTGCCTCTTGCATGCCATTGTATACTAATTTATAAATGGAGTATTCCTGATCTGATTTTTTAATAACTGATACTGGAAAAACATACAAACATTTGTCTCTCAAATTTTGCAAGCACTTAGGAAGTAGGCTTTCAGGAACTGAGCTATCAACTAAGTTTTCTACTTACTTATGGATTTGGATTATCAGAAATCTAATTATTTTGAATAGAATGTGACAGTAATAGCTCAATATAAAGGGTATATGAGACTATAAAAAGCAAATCTATAGTGATTAGTAGGAAAGAATGCTCAAAATGAAAGCAAAGTATAAACCAAAAAGATAAAAATTTCATCTGAATTTTCAGCCCTTTTCTGTTTCATAATTCTTTTTATTCACCCTAATCCAGGTATTTAGATGAAGGATTGTCATTCAAAGACCTAGCTCATTGCTGGGGTTAAGATAAAAATAAAATGCCTGCAAGTAACCTTACCTCCTATTGAGGGTAAGGATATGTACATGAATAAGTCTTTCAGTCATTAAATACTTACTTAGGTAGTACCCTGATGAGTGTTAAGGATACTATGCCAACAAAGGCAAAAGATTGTGAAAAGTAAAGTAATGTAAAGTAATTTATGGTAATGGAAAGAGAATGAACAACTAACAACTACTCTTGCAAAATATATCATTTGAGCTAAGTCCTGGAATGGACCTACAATTTCTAAAAGACAGGTATATCAGACTAGAAAAGTGAAGAGGCAACCAATGAAATATCTTATACAAAGGATGGTGAAGCTAGGTGTCACAGCAGATGGAGTGCCTGCCTGAAGTCAGGAAGACTCATCTTTCTGGGTTCAAATCTGGCCTCAGCCTAGGGCTAGCTGTGTGATCCTTGGCAAGTTACTTAATGCTCTTTGCCTCCATTCCCTCATCTGTAAAATTAGCTGGAGAAGGAAATGGCAAACCACTCTAATATCTTTGCCAAGAAAACCCCAAATCGGGTTCCAAAGAGTCAGATATGACTGAAACTGTCAAGGGTTAGAGTTGGGAGAACTGGTTCAGTTTTTTGAAAGAATTCAATCAGACCTTCTCTTTGGCCAAAAGGAGTTTTATTGACACAAAAGCACGTAGGCCTGAGATTCAACAAAGAGCTAAACAAAGGCAATGATATAAGAAAAGGACCAGACTTATATAGCCAGAAAAGTACAAAGCCTGTAGGATGATGATGTAATTTTAGAATTTCTAATGGAGGGCTAGAGATTTAGGGAATGGACAAGTACAAACAAGGTGAGGAAAGGGTTACTTACAAGATAAGAAAAAATTACTGTGACACAGGATGAGAAAGATGAATGACACAGGATGGGGAACACAGAATAAGAGGGACAAAAGCAATTCTTTCAGTTCAAGCTGCATAGTATTTCCAGATAAGGGGAAGGGACATTAAAGAACCATCAAGTCACAAGATGGGCTAAGAATAAGCCTCAAACCTCCTCTGGGGTTTGGGGGAAAAAAGCCGTTGCTATTAACCCTTAGAGCACCTTTACATCCACATTAAAAAGACTGAACAGCAGCACATTAAACACAGTTCAAATTCATGTTAGTGCTGCTAGGTTATGCGGTGGATAGAGCAGCAAGCCTGGAGTCAGGAAGACCTGAGTTCAAATTTGACCTCATATACTTACTAGCTGTGTAACTCTGAACAACTCATTTAACTCTGTTTGCAAAGTTCCTTATGCGTAATATCAACTAGAGAAGGAAATGGCAATGTACTTTAGTATCTTTGTCAAGAAATCCCCAAATGGGGTCACAAAGCATTGACATGACTGAAATGACACAAAAACAACACACAAGGACTATCAAATACGCCAGTTTGGCCTAGAAATAGAATGCTTGAAGGAGATGAAATCATGCAGTAAAGCCAGTCAGAGCCACTTTGTGAAGGGTTTAAACTGCCAGACAAGAGAGCTCTAACCTTTCTGGGAATAGAAGAACTTATTGAGGAAGGAAGTGCCATAGCCACAACTGAGCTTTAGGAATATCAATTTAGCGGCTGTATGGAGGATGGATTGCAGTAGAGAGGGTCTGGAACCAAGGAGATCAATTAAGAACCTACTGTAATAGTCCAAGCATGAAGTCTAACTAAGATGTGGCTATATAAGTAAAAAGAAGGAGATAAATGCAAGATATGTCGTGGATGGGAAAACTGACAAGACATTTCAACTAATTGGATATGAAGCATAAAAAGAGTGAAGACTCCAGGATGGATCTAAGATTATGAACCTGAGTGAATGGATAAATGGCTGTATTTCTGATAGAAAAATAGAGGTTGGAAGAAGCTGAGGACTTAAGGGAAAAGATGAGTGCTACTATAGGCACACTGAGTTTGGTATGTGTGGAATTAGAGGACTGGAGCTCACAATAGAAATGAATGTTTGAGCAATGTTTAAACAGTAGAAATGAGGAATGGATAAGTAGGTTTGGGAGTCAACTGTATAAAGATGTTAGGAGCTAATGAAGTCACAAAGTAGGGGAACATCAAAGGAGAAAAGAGAAGAGTGCCCAGGACAGAGCCCTAAGATATAGATATAGATGTAGAGATAGAGATAGAGATAGATAGATATAGATATAGAGAAGTACAGGAATGATCAGTTCTCAATGGAGGGTAAGAAGGAGTCGTCAGATTGACAGAAGGAGAGAGTGAAAGGAAGAGAAGAAAAGGGGGGAAGAAAAAAACAGTACTATAAAACTCATTAAAAATATTACAAAGGAAGAAATAGTGAATAGTGTTAAATGATGTAGAAGTCAAGGATGATGAATAAGAATGATTTAATTTAACAATTGTGTGATAATTGTTGACTTTGAATCCTTCTTTTCTTTAACCTTTCTTTGTGTCCTTAGTACTTAGCACATAGGAAGCTCTTAATAAATGCATGTTGACTTGGCTTGTTGTTTTGAAGCAGTTTCTGCTTCCCTGTATCTTTAACACATCAGCCTTAGTTTACCATCTACCTGTTCCACATAACAACTCTTGAAATGATTAAATCTAACAATCTTATTTCCTCTTAAATATTTTCTTCTCCAGGTATATCTTCAATTTTTTAGCTTGAATAGTATATGATTCACATTGTAATAATTTGGTTCATGTTTTAAATGCAGTCAGGACATTTGGCATTTTAACAATGCTAATGAATGTGAAAAGCAATCCTCAGTGCTTCCTTTCTCCATCATTTTTGTCTGGTTGTTTTGTTTTCATTTTTGGCTTTTTTGTTGTTTTTGGTTTTTGTAAATCTGGATTTTCTTATAGTGGTCTTCAAAGAATGCTTCTTTTCCCAAGCATGATTTTTTTTCTAAAATATCTTTGACAAATCTTCATATAGTTCTTGTCTATACCTTCCCAGTAATGAGGAACTCACTATTTCACATAGATTGTTATATTTTTGGACAAGTCTAATGAAGAATTACTTTGGTGAGTGTACTTTTATTTTAGAACACACCAAAAAAGCTTCTGGGGTTGCTTCTTAAGTAGATTTTGCTCATCTAAAACTCTGATCCATAGTAACAGACTGTTTGATACATCTTGATGCCAGCTGCTGAACATTCTTTCTAGTGGAAAGTAGATTAAACTCATTTCTAAACTGCCAGATACATGGCTCTGGGCCACATCATCACTCTAATCACCTATCAAATGTACTCTGCCTCTGGGACCTAGAGAAGCCTAAGATTGCATTCAAAGAAAGATATCCTAGGGGTCATAGGTATGCTCCTAGTTGTCTCAACAGAAGAGCCAATATCCAAGGCCACACAGGAAAGACTGAAAGAACAGGAAAAGGTTCTATGCCACTGAAGTTGTCCCACTACAAGCACCCCGGAGCTATCACAGTCCATTTATACATCCTCCCACATACTATACTAGAGTTCAGCAAGCTATAGCTCCATGGGACAAATTCATCTTGTGTATACATCTTGTGAGCTAAGACTAGTTTTTACATTTTTAAATACAGTTTTTAATATTTCAAAATGCATACACCATTCTTTGCCCAGGAGGCATACATAAACACTAGAAAGCAGGATTTGGCCCTCAAGCCTTAGTTATATCCCCATACTAACAACCTCAATAAGGATGGTTTGGCTTTGATAATCACAAGTCAGTACTGATCATATATTTGACTTTCACTAAATACTAAATTTCCCCTGTTCTGCCCTAATAAGGTCTGAGTTTGCTTTGCACTAACCCCATTTCTAATGACCTCTATAATTTCAAAAATTTCCAAGCTCTTTCATCTGGCTCATCAAGCAGACAATTCTTCATAACTCATCTCAATACCTGGAAAAAGTAGATCAAGTATTTGAACTGGAAGGGAATTTAAATATACATGATATAGAACCTATATTATATATAAACAGGAATTTGTGGAAAACTGTTTAAACAAAATAACATGTACATGCTAGTCCTCATTTAAATCTAGTATCAGAGGCAGAATTAGAACCCAACTCTACCTGATTCTGATGTGGTTAGGGTTAGGGGTGCTCTGGAGATCCCAAAATACCAACATGCTGAGTCCTGCTAAATGAATTCAACTCATCTTCTCTCAGCCAAAGAAAAGCAAAGTTTATATTAAAAGTTCATTAAAAATTCACCATATGCGGTAGACTCTTAAGGAGCCTAGGTATCTATGATGCTTGCATTGGGAAAGCAGGACAGAGTAAGTTTGTGCTAGGTCATTCTATGGTACTCTCATACCACATGGAGGAAAGGTGGGGTCTTATGTGCAGCCCTGAGGGGGCAAGGGCCGAGGCCGAAGCCATAGGAATGGGGTCATTTAATTGGTCCCCATTTCCCCTTTGTGTAGAGTCTCTAGCTTCAAGCATCTCACAATCTTTCCTGAGAACTATGTTCTGAGAAAGTTAAACAAAGGCTATTGAGTATGCAAGACAGCCTAAAGGTGAAATTTTGGGAACTGTAGGCTAGGGCCTGGAAGTCCCCCTATAAAGGAAGGTTTGGGAGTAAGCCTCGAAAAACAAACAAAACAAAAAAGGCAAAAACTCACAAAAAAGTACCTTGAGTTTTCCTAGTTCCCTAGTGGCAAGAGAATTAAAATAATCTACCTTACACTTCCAGATGGGGCATCTGTCCTTGTCCTCCATTCTTCAGAAGCTTCATCCAGGTCTATGTTCTCCAACATAACCAAACAGGACCAAGAACCTGAGAGGTCAGGCTGAGTACTAGACAGCCTCCTAGCTGTCTGACCTAATGGGACCTGAGATGTCAAGCCCACAAAAACAGATAAAAAAAAAAGACACCTCCAAGGTACTTGGAGAACAAGAAGGAGGGAGAGAGGCTTACATAACTTCCAGTCCAGCTGGAGAAGAGCTTGAGATTAGAAATGTTCCCGGTCAGGGAACCATAAAAATGATGTGGTTATCCATAAAGGGGGTTAGGCTTGCTTAAGACCCCAAAATACCAACATGCCAAGTCCTGCCCAAAGAATTTGACCCGAGTCTTCTCTCAGCCAAAGAAAAGTAGCTTATCGAAAATTTGCCATATGTAGTAGACCCTTAAGGAACCTAGGTTTCTGTGATGCTTTTACTGGGCAAGCAGGACAGATTAAGTCTACATTAGGTCATTCTGATGAGGTATAGGCTCTGGGACCCCTCTTGAGCTCTCCTTGAACTTTGAGGTACAAGCTCTGGGAAACCCCTTGAAGACTGATTACATTTTCCCACTTGATGAGGCATTTGCAGAGGCCATAAATTTTCATTGTGGTGGGGCCAAAACCTCTGTTACTAGCCTAGCCTTCCATTGTCCATCTACTTCCCACCCTTGAGCCTATCAAAATATCAATCCACCCTTGCACTGACCTCATTAATTCCTCCTGAAGACCCTCCCCAAAACTCATTACTGGAGTCTGACCTCTTTGACTCCTCCTGAAGACCCTCCCCAAACTCCTTCTCTAGACCACCCCTAGATTCCTCTGTACTTAAGACCCCAGCTTCCCTCCATGTAGTATAAGAGCACCATAGAATGACCTAGCACAGACTTATTCTGTGCCAGACTTACTCTGGCCTACTTTCCCAATGCAAGCATCATAGATACCTATGCTCCTTAAGAGTCTACCCCATATGATGAACTTTTAATCAACTTTTAATAAATTTATCTTTGGCTGAGAGAGAACTTGAGTCGAATTCTTTTGGCAGGACCCAGTGTGTTGGTATTTTGGGGTCTCCAGAGCAATCCTAACACTCTTTATGGGAAACCTCTTCAATTCTACGGTGCTCTCATACCACGTGGAGGAAAGATGAGATCCTATATATAGAAGGGTTGTGGGAGGAATCTAGGGGTGGTCTAGAGGAGGAGTTTGGGGAGGGTTAAAAGATCATCTCTATAATCAAGAGGAGTCAGATGAGGTCAGATTCCAGTAATGAGTGATTAAGGGTGGAAAGTTACTGGAGGCTACCTGGAGATCACAGATAATGGTGGGCCAGGTCAGTTCTAGGGTGGGAACAGGAGCATCAAGGGTGGGAAACTGTTGGAACAAAGGGGGTCTAAAGACTTGGTCAGAGCCACAACCTAAGGCCCATGACCTTAGGCAAATGCCTTAAGATTCAAGGAGAGTTCAAGGGGACTCCCAGAGCCTGTACCTCAAAGATTCAAGGAGGCTCCCAGAGTCTGCACCTTATCATTACTATACTAATATATAGCAATAAACTATATTTACTCAGTAACAGGGTTATCCCTACTAGGCCTGAAATAATATGACAATTTTTTTTGCTTTACTTTGTGCAGAAATGGAACTCCTACAGTAGTTGTCCTCATTTTCCATCTTGAATTATGCTTCTAATCTGGACCTACCTCTATAGCCATATAACTATATACCTGTAAATTCAAACATTAATTAGATATTTTCATCTTTCTGTATGTCCAAAATGTAAAAATATATCTGGTACCTGTACCATGTGACCTCTGGACAAGACTGATGCTGATTGTTTGTTCTCTGTTATAATCACTGAATATCCCCTACCTTCTTCTTCAACAGACCTTACCCTATAGCCATCTTGTTTCTCTTAATTTTAATTCCTCTCAATCTCATCAGCAAACATGCCCAAGTTTTTTTCCATTCCAAAAAAAAAATCATTAAACCTTCTCATCTCCTCAAACTATTGTCTAAGCTATTGTTCCTTCTCAACTCCTAGAAAAATATATTTATATACTATATACAGCCATTCCATTTCCTCATTTAACTCTGTATAATCTGTTTTAACATCATATACTCAACTAAAATTTCTCTTTTCCAAAGTAATAGAAGATCTCTTAGTTGAGCATTCTGATGACTTCTTAATCTCTCTCTTTCCCAGCAATCTCTTTATCATTTGACAGTGGTAACTGCTTTCTCCTCATGGTACTTTCTCCTTTCTGGGTTTTTTCAGCATTTCTCTCTCTTGATTCCCCCACTATGTAGTTACCCATTCCTCAGTATCCTTCAGTAGTGTATCTTCCTTATTGTACTCTCTAACTTGTAGTATATCCCAAGATGTGCCCAGAGGCTTCTTATGTCCACTCTTCAACTTGGTGATCTCATCAGCTCTTCTGGGTTAAAAGATCATCTCTATAAAAATGGCTCCCAGATCTCTGTATGTAGTCCCAGTCTCTCTCCTGAGCTCTGATCATTTGTATTCAATGGTTTGCTGGAATTTCATAATACATATTCTGTAGGTATTTCAAGTTCATTATGTTCAGATCTGAATTTATTATCTTTTCTCCAATACCCACATCTCTTCCTACCTTCACTATTTTTATAAACCATTTTTACAGTGACACATATTCATAATTTTTATGTTATCCTTAATTCCTCCCTCTCACTTAGCCCTACATAGCTAATTATTTACCAGATCTGGTCATTATTGTCAAAGGTCAAAACCTGATTCAGATTTTAAAAGAAATCAATCAGACCTTCTCTTTAGCCAAAGAGAGCTTTATTGATGCAAAACTTGCAGGCCTGAGACTTAGCAAGGAGCTAAATAAAGGCAATGATATAGGAAAAGGACCAGAATTATATAGCCAGAAAGGTACACAGCCTGTAATGATGATGTAATTTTAGGGTTTCTAATGGGGGGTGGAGGTTTAGGGACCCGATAAATACAAACATGGTGAGTTAGGTAGTTGCTTGCAAGTTAAGGAAAAATTGTCATGACACAGGATGGGGAAGATAAATGAATGACACAGGATTAGGAAGATGAATGACACAGTCTAAGAGGGACAAAAACAATTCTTTTGATACAAGTTGCATGATATTTCAAGATAAGGGGAAGGGGCGTTAAAGCACCCTCAAGTTACGGGATGGGCTAAGAATAAGCCTCAAACCCTTTAAGGGGTTTGGGGAAAAGTAACCCTTATTATTAAGCCTTAGGGCACCTTTGTATCCACATCAATTACCACCTCCACAACTCTCATCTGCCCCCATATCATTGCTTCTTTGAGGACTTCTGTAGTTCAGGCTCTGATCACATCTTCCCTATATTTACAATAGCTAGAATTAGTATAGTGCTTTTAGCTAGCAAAGCATTATCTCATTTTATTCTCACTTGTGAGGTAGACACTATTATTATAGCGAGACAGACATAGGCTAAGTGACTTGCCCAAAATTACATGGCTAATAAGTGTCTGAGGCTGAATTTGAACCTAGTTCTTCTACAGCGCTATAGCCACATCCTAATTTTTTTCCCTCTTCCAAGTTTCTGTCCTTCCAATTCTATCCTCCTTATACCTGAAAAAGCGATTTTCCTAAAATGCAAATCTGACCATGTCATTCTACTACTCAATAACATCCAATGGTTGCCTCTTGTCTCTAGGTTACAAGCTCCTATGTTTAGTTCTTCTAAACCTTCACAACCTGGACCCAGCCTAAAATAACTGCCTGAATTTATTAAATAATATTCCCCATCTCACATTCTACAATCCAAACAAATTGACCTTCATGCTATTCCTTTGCATTTCTCATCTCCAAGTCTTTGTAATAGTCTGAATGCCTAGAATCCAATTCAGCTCATCTCTGCATCTTAAAATTCTTGTTTCCTTCAAAAGCTTGGTCAAGGGACACCTTCTACATAAAGTTTTTCAGGATCTCTTTAGCTAATGGTGCCCTCTCCACAACTTCAAAAATATAAATTATATTTATTTTGTACATATTTAGTGTGTAATAATTCCTGTATGTCATGTTTCCTCTGATAAAATATCAATTCACAGAGTACAGAGAATATTTCATTTTTGCCTTCCTATCCCCAATGCCTGGCATAATAGTTGACACAGAGCAGGTACTTAAAAGTGCGTGTTAATTGATCCATTTCCCAATTTAGCATAGACAACATGGGGGAGGGAGGGAAGGGATGCAGGTTAGTACACATATATGCATATAAGTTTGTGCAGAACCTTTAGATGGTAAAATAAGAAGTTGAGGTTTATCTTAGGCTCTGTTTCTCCTGTCTCCAGTATTAGCTCCCTCCCCTCCCCGTATAATTTTACTGTGACTAGAAGTAAACTACTCTATTTAGGTAATTTATTTTCATAGTACTGTACAGTACCGTATGCACTTAAGCCTATAGTAAATATTTAATCACATTGGCTCTTTCAAGGTAGCACAGGAAATTACTAGTGAAGCAAAGGATTTTGAAATAACAAAGTTGCTGAATTCTAATTTTTTTTAATTAAAAAGAAGCTATGGATAAATGATATTCAGTAAGTTACTCACATCAATCAAATAATCAAGCTGTTGATACACACAGACACACACACACACACACACAAATACCCCTTCAATCACAAAAACATTCTAGACTTTGAATCTGACAGTGCATTAAATGAAAACAGTAATAATCTGACTAATTAATGGATTGTAAAAGGCTTCCAGATGGCATAGACAAATATACTCAATTACATATAAACTAAATCTCTTCCAAGTCCTTTATTGCTAACTTGTACTAAGTACCATTACTTCTGTAGAACACTTCTGGGATTTATACAGTCAGGGTTTATTATTGTGTCTATAAGGAAATACAGATTCAATAGAACCATATTCAAAAACTCATTGATTTTGTGTAAATCCACAACTCCTTCTTATAAATAAGTGTTTGTTTTTTTCAAAAACAGTCACAGAAATTCACTGTCTAGGTTAAAATATGAGCAGACATTTTAGTCCTTCTAGAAAGAAAATGCATATTTCTTCAAAAATTATTTTTTCCTTCATAAAATCCATAGAAGTTTGATAGAAAAAAGTCATTTTAATTTACTGAATCATTGTATAAATGTGTTGGGGGGTGGGGTTTGATAAGCATTTTATGTTGTTTTTTTCAGTCTGCCATTTGCCGGTCATATCTATTAATACAAACAAAGTAGAAGAGAACAAGCATTTTAAAGTACCTATTAAGTGCCAGGTATTATGCTAAGAGCTTCACAAATATTATTTCATTTGTTTCTAACAATCCTGGGAAGAAGGTGCTATTATTTTCCCTGTTTCGCAATTGAGGGAACTAAGGCAGACAGAGATTAACACCTCTCTTCCCAGTGTCACATAGCTAATAAATGTTCAAGGAGGGACTTGAACTCAGCTTTTCTGACTCCAGGTTCAGCTCTATCTACCATGCCACCTTAGTGCCTGCACCTTTGCCTATACCAAAAAGATCATAGATAACAAATCACAAATCTTGATCTACAAAGGACCTGAGTCAAAGAAATTCATTTAAGAGAAAAGGAAAATGAAACCTAAATAAGCTAATGACTTACTCAGTCACACAGCTAAGCTTCCATTTACAATTCTAGAGGATTTTGGAGGAAGCATTCTACTGAATTCACTGATTCCCATCATATTTTAGAACAAATTGTGGGAATATAACTGGGTAGGATAGAAAGAACTTTCAAATTTGTTAATCTCTGGTTAATCTCTCACAAAACCTACTTCAATAAAGTCAGACATGACAAAAATTAGAAAGTTTAAATTTTCCTAACCCATCTAAATATAAACACATTTATACTATTGTTCCTTTCAACTCTCAATCTATGATTCCATGATGTTAAATGCTTAATGTTGTCATGTGACATGGTAGCAAAGCCATGGCTCAAGTCTAAGGCTCTTTATAATAGTAGTAGATTCTGAGTATTACTTCCATTTTATAAACCTTTGTCTTCCTTTCTATAGCTCCTCTGAGAGGTGAATAAACTTGTGGTTTTCACTTCAAAATGACAGAAGTTGAAAGTGTAGGTTAGCATGACTCCTGACCAACATAAGTCTATTCTCCCCTTTTGTTTAAAGTAAAAGTCCTAAGCTTTTTGTGCTCTATAGACAAAAATCACTTGACATTTTTGAAAGGGGCAGAGATGCAACTGAGTGCTTGATAAATGAATGAATAATGGAGGGATGGGGAGAAGGAAGTCTCAAGAAGAGACAGTTCCAGACTACCTCTTTGGTAGAAAAAGAGACTGGACAGAAAATTTCTGAGTTCCTCAATTACCTCCACAGCTTAGACATTTTCCCAATTGGAAACTTTCTCTGGTTTTTGTTTGTTTGTTTTATTTGTTTTTGTTTTTCTGTAAATGATTCAGCAACGGAGTGGCTGGAAGGAAGAAATGAGTTCTGTTTTTTAACTGCTTATTGAAAGGCAGTTTGGGGTTAAGGAGGACAGGATCATATGGACAGAGTGGAGATGTTCATATTAGTTGCATTATTGTATGTGTTTTATTACCTTTCAGTACTATAATTTACAATCTCTATAAAGTTAGGCCTTCCTAAAGAAATTGGTTAAAATCTGGCAGGAATGGGACAAGATAGGAAGGGGATTATTATGAAGCAGCAAGGGGGCTAAGCCATGATCTAATTACATAGATCTATACTAACATCTTACTTTATCTAGATAAACATTACCACACTTAAAATATGGAAGAATTAAGAAGAAAGAGGCAGATTTCTCAAAATGTGTTGAAGGGACCCGAGGGGTCCTTTGACACTTGTGAGCTGTCTGCTAGTTTCACGGTAATACTAAGACACTGTCCAGAATTTCATTGGCTCAGGTCACAATTCCACCACCAATAAGTTAGTGTTCTAATTTTCCCACATCTTCTCCAACATTTATCATTTTTTTCTTTTGTCAGATTAGTCAGTCTGATAGGTATGAGGGGGTACCTCAGAGATGTTTTAATTTACATTTCTTTAATCAATAGTGATTTACATGTTTGTTTTTTTTATATGACTCCAGATAGCTTTAATTTCTTCATCTGAAAACTGAAAACCATTTATCATTTGGGAAATATTACCACATTTTCAAAATAGATTTCACTTTTCCTCTTATCCCTAAATCAACATTATTAAAGATTATCAGATATGCCCCATGTTTAGCAGAATATTCAAGGCTTTTCGAATTGGACTTGTAGGTTACACTTCATTCTCATACTTGAATCATTCCCGTATTTAATCTTACTGTCTTGAACTTGAGTAATTCCCCCTCCTCATTTCTTTTTTTCCCCTCCTTCTTCCTTTCTTCCCTCCTCCTTACCCTTCTTCATCTTCCCACTCTTCCTGCTCTTCTTCCCTCTCTTCTTCTTCCTTTTTCCTTCTTCCTCCTCCTTTTTCTTACTCCTTCCTCCTTCTGCCTTCTTCTTCTTCTCATTCTTTCCTCTGCTACTTCTCCTTCACCCCACTCCTCCTCCTCTTCCTCCTCCTTCTTCTGATGGTATTGATAATGATATCCCATTAATCCTCTTCTGAATAAAAAGAGAAACAAAATCCTTGTGACCAATAGGCATAGTCAAGCAAAGTAAGACCATTTATTTGTCTTGGATGAAACTGCATATCTAATTCTTCACAATAAATTAATCAAATCTCTCTGTTAGATGGTAGATAGCATGATTCTCATTAGACCTATCTCTGACTCATGGTTATTGCATTAATAAGGCGTTTTTCTTTACAATGTGATTACTGCAAAAATTATTCTCCTGTTTCTGGCAACAGTATTTTATCTCAGTTATTACCAGTCTTCCAAGATTTCTCTGAAATCATCCTTTTTATCATTTATTACAAAACAAGAATATTAAATTGCATTCATATACTATAATTTCTTCAGTCAAATTAGAATAGTTCTCAAATAAGTGAGGTCATCAATTTATGTTACTGTTTGCGATCCCCTTTCTCTTGATAGGATTATAGCAAATATTGTTAGGTAGAAACTTATACTAAGTAATTACAAAATATTGTAATTTCTTCATTTGATACTTTTACTTAAGAACATATATATATACATATATATATATATATATAAATGAAGATAAGAAGCCTCAAATATTTTGAGAAATGAAGTATTCATATTTTCTACTTTGGATGTTACTGATTATACTTACTACAGCTTTTAATCTCTAAAGGAACACAAAATTTTAATTATATATTTATTTTTATTTAATTACACATTTAGTTATGTATTAATTTAATTTATAATAATTTTGTGACAACTTTAACTCAATTACAAATTAATTTGCTTTAATTCTATTTTAATACATCATTAATTTCTCAATTTATTTTACATCATTTTCCACTGAATCACAGCTTCTCGAGTTTGATACCTCAGTTATGTTTGTTTCTTCAAAGAGGTTTTTTTTCCCATTATTTTAATAGATCACATCAATCCAGGTTCACCTTCCAACAATGCAGATCACAATTCAGACATACATCATTCTCTTGGGATACTCTAGTCCACATCTCCCCAAAGGTCCCTCATAAAGGATCTGGTTGTTGTCCTTTATTCTTGAAGAGGAACAAAATGACATCACTATGTTGTGGTCAAGGTACAGTGCATCCAACTGTGCCTGATCAGAACAATATGAGCTTGGAATTCTCTGCCACATTTCAGGCACAAATAGTCCATGTGAACATTTGGAGTGGATATGTCTCTAAATTTACACACTTCACATTTTCTTTGTGCTACTGCAATTCTGCTTTGCTTCTTTGATGTGGACATACCATGCTGAGAAGTCCCATGCCATATCTCACAAATGATACCTTTAAAATATCCTTTTATCGCCTTTTCTGATCTTCTTGTGAGTTTTCACCTTGTGAGAATTCTCTGTAAAATATTCTTTTAGGCAAATGTACTTTGAACAACATGACCAACCCATTAGAAGTGGCCCTCTGCAGTAGTCTGAAAGCTTTGAAATTTAGCTAGAGCAAGGACCTCAGTGGCCAGTACCTTTTCTTGCCAGGTGATCTTCAGAATCTTCCAAAGATACTCCAAATAGAAATAATTCAGTTTCCTGGCATGGCACTGGTATGCTTTCCAGGTTTCACTGGCATACAAGAATAAGAATAACACAACAGATCTATAGACCTTCAATTTGGTAGACAGTCTAATACCTTTTCTCTCCTGCACTTTGCTTTGGAGACTCCCAAACACTGAGCTAGCTCTGGCACTACATGCATCAACCTCATCATCTATGTATACATCCCTGGAAAATATACTGCCAAGTAAGTGAACTTATCCTCAGCATTCAAAATTTCTCCACTTGTAACCAATGGTTCCAAGATGGAAGATGTAGTGCTGGTTGGTGGACAAACTGTATTTTCTTGATGCTAAAATTAGCACAAGCAGCAGAGAATTGATCCATATTCTCTTGTATCTCAGTCTCAGAGGTTGCATTGACTGTGCAATCATCTGCAATCAAAAAGGCAGGCAGTGACTCTCCCTCCACTTCATTTTTGACTTTTAGCCTTTTCAAGTTAAATAATTTGCCAGCAGTGTGGAAGCTGATCTTGATGCCATTTTCATCCCTGTTGAAGACATCCAATAACAATGCAGAAAATACACTAAAAAGCATATAAGAAAGCACACAACACTGCTTCACTCTATTAGTGACCAGGAAAGCATGAGAGCAAGAACCCAAACAAGCATGCTGTTATGAAAAAAATACTGATGAACTGTGAGCAACCAGATTTTGCCATATTTTCCATGGGACCTCATGACTAACAATATCAACAACTTTGATTAGATCTGCTCTGCTCCTGACATTTCTCCTAGAGTTGTCAAGCAGTGAACACCATATTGACTATTCTGGGCACTGGCTCTTGGAAAGAGGACCATCTTCCTGATGAAGGATAAGTCTATTAAGAACTCTGTCGAGAATCTTGCTGGCAATAGTTAAGAAAGAGACTCTGTCTATGATTGCAATAGAACCAACTATTTCCTTTTCCTTTGTAGAGACAAACAGTGAAGGCATCCTTGAGCATCCTGAACTCCTCCTCTTATTATATAACCTAGAAAATTTCTGTCAGCTTTTGAATGAGCAATAGACCCCTTGCCTTGTAAATCTCAACTGGAATAAAATCAGCACCAGGTGCTTTGCCACATAAGAGGAGCTTAATGGCATTCAAAACTTCTTATTCAGTTGGAAGTTTGGCTAGAGAGGGATTGACTTCACCCTGAGGTATAGGGTCAATGGCGTCAGCACTGAATGCCTACAGTCTATTGAGAACATTATGGAAGGATTCAGCCCATTTCTCCAGGATCATGTACCTATCACTAATCAATGTGGCTCTATTCCACCAACACTGATCAGCCCTTGGCCCATAAATAGCCCTCAGTATATCATAAAACTGTTTTGGATTATTATTACCCAGCATAAAACTGAAGTTTATCTTCCTTCTTACTGAGTCAAGTATCCTGCATCTCTCCAAGCTTCACTTGAATTTTACTTTTAATAGAGTTAAACACTGCCTTCTTAGAGATGGATAAACTGTCCTGTTGGTAAAACCCATAGAGTTCTCGTTTTTCATTTAGCAGCTTCTAAATTTCCCCATAATTTTCACTGACCAATCCATTATTTATGAGTGTTCTGGTCCAGTGGACTAAATGCAGTACCATACACCAAATCTCTGAAAGCTGCCCACACCTTTTCTGCTCCACATTGCCAAATGTATGTTTCCCTCCAAGTTAGAAATGAAGTATTTGTGCTCAAAGAAGCACTCTAATTTGTTGACTTTAGGTCTGATAATTTTTTAAAATTTTTATTTTATTATTAATTTATGGAATAAAACAAAAAATTTCATATTATAATTTTTAAAATTTATTATGCAAATCTATTATATACAGCTTACTATTTATTTTAAATATATAATTAAGTTATCATATACATTTCTTTTTTTCTTTTTTCTTCCCCCCTCTCCCTCACCCTAGAAATGGCTACCATTGTACACAAATATACATATGTATGTAAATGTAAATATAGATATATGTAAAATCATCTTATACATATTTCTATTTATCAGTTCTTTCTCTAGATGCAGACAGTGTCTTCTTTCATATGTCTTTTGTAGTTAATGTAGGAATTAATGGTAGCCAAAATAGTCACTCAAAATTCTTCTTAAAACAATATTGCGATTGCTTTATATAATGTCTCTTGGTTCTGTTCAGTTCACTCTTTATTATTTTATGTAAGTTTATCTGTGTTTTTCTAAGATCTTCAAATCCATCATTTCTTATAGCATAGCAGCATTCCCTCACAATCATATACCACAACTTCTTCAGACATTGCCCTGGACATCCTCACAGTTTCCAGTTTTTTGCCACAACTAAGAGAGCTGCTATAAAAATTTTTAGAAAATATAGATTCTTTTCTTTTTCCTTAATAATCTTGAGAAATAGACCTAGTAATGGTATTGTTGGATCAAAGGATATGGGCAGTTTAATGATTCTTTGGATATAATTCCAGAGTGCTTTCCATAATGGTTGGATCAACTCCCAAATCACCAACAAGAGATTAGTGTCCCAATTTTTCTACATCTCAAACATTTGTCACTTTCCCCTTCAGTCATTTTAACCAATCTAATTGGTATAAAATGATACCTCAAGGTTGTTTTAATTGATAATGATAATGATTTTGAGTGTTTTTTTTCCTTATGACCACAAATTATTTTGATTTCTTCATCAGAACACTTCCTGCTTATATCATTTGATTTATCATTTTTTATCAATTTTGTTTGTCAATTTATCAATTGGGGAATTACTCATATTCTTATAGATTTTACAAAGTTCCTCATATATTTGAGATACAAAAACTTTTTTCTGAGAAACTGTCTATAAAAATGTTTCCCCAATTTTCTGCTTTCCTCCTGATCTTGGCTACATTTATTCTATTTGTGCAAAAACTTTTGAAATTTAATGTAATAGAAGTTATCCATTTTCTTCCTCACTCTGCTTTCTGTCTCCTGTTTATTCATAAATTGTTTGCCTATCCACTAGTCTGATAAGTAGTATGCTCTGTATTCTTCAGATTTTCTTGTGATATCTTTCTGTATCTAGGTCATGTATGTATTTTGACCTTAACTTGGTCAGTGTTGTGAGATATTAGTCTATGTTTAATTTCTCCTGGTCATCTTGCCTTGGGGCCACCATTTTTGTTGAATGTAAATGTTTAGCTTAGTGAGGATGTCTGTGATTAGTCCAGTACTCTGCACTACACACGGCCTTCATCACTCTCACATCCTCTCTGTCTTTTCTTCTTACAGTGACAGTCTATTAAATGTCAATGTTTGCTGAAACCATGCATCCAAAAAGTTTTATTCCATTTAGGTAAACAGAAGATAGTTTCAGTGATGATGATGAAATGCACAAGTCTTCATCAGCAAGTGACCCTTGCTATTGCTGTTTCTGACTTCATTCCTACCAAAGACTGATAGTCTATGCCTACTCTGGCATTAAAGTCACCCAGAGTTACAATCTTGTCTTCTTTTAGAAAACTGATGATGAGGGTATCCAGGTCTTAATATTTTTTTTTCTTTGACTTCATCAGGGTTTGTAAATGGAATGGCACTTTCCTGCAAGTGGCATTGTTATGAACTTGTGATTCACTCCTTTTGGTAGGCATACAAGTTTGTTGACTAGATTATTATTTTTTTTTATCGTAAAACCTAGACTAGCTTCACTTTCCTCCTTTTTGTGCAGCCATTACAAGAAAAACATGTATCTTGCTCCAGCTTTGGTAAGCTGACCTTCATTTGTTGTCCTTGTTTCACTCAAGACTGCTATTTAGATGTGATACCTGTAGCATTCTTTTTCTACAAGAGGTGTTTGTCTTTCAGTTCTACTGGATTTTGTTTTGTCCATAAATGTGCATACGTTGTATATATTGATGATTGGTGGAATTATTTTCACAAAAATTTTGTACATATTTTTTGTGTGTGTTTTGACCATGGAGTGGGATTCCTGCCTTTTACAGTTAAGCAGGCCAGGACTGGGTGAAGCAGACAATTTTTAGGACACCTTTTTTTAGACCCTTCATCACACCAGGAGGTAAGCAGTGAGGTCCTTAAAAAAAGGTTCAGGGGCAGCTAGGTGGAGGAATGAATAGAGCAGTAGCCCTGGAGTCAGGAGAGCTTGAGTTCAAATCCAGCCTCAGACATTTGGCACATTTTTCTAGCTGTGTGACTTGGGAAAGTCATTTAACCCCAATTGCCTTCCCTTCGCATCCCCCCAAAAAGGTTCAGACACCCAGGGAGCTGCTGAATCCTAATACTACTTCAGTCCAGTGAAAAGGTGAACTTATGGTCTGAGTCACCTTTGGGCAGGGTTGTGACTACAGCTCCCAGTGCATTCACAACTGCTACTTTGACACTTGTCTGTTACCACAGGACTTTGAGGTAGGTAAAAATAGTAAAATGGTATGGGTGATGTTTTTTAACTCATCCACACATTTAACTTAAGCCAGGCAGAGTTGTATGAAGCTGTTGGCCTCACTCTCTCTTCCAGTCATTAGAGTCCAATCACAAGGCAAAGTGAAGGCAACTGGTAATGGCTCAAGATGCAGGGGATGACTTTAGTATGTTTGATATCTAACCAAGGTCTAAGTGCTTTAGCCATCTTCATGGCCAACAACTTGTTGAAACAAATAGCTCTGCCCAGTCAAGTGGGGAAAGTCTTCATGTGTTTTGGGTAGACACTTCTGTAACTCACTGATGGGTTTGAATACCTTTGGTTACCCTCAACCTGGTTTAGCACATCTCCCTGAATAGTTTACCAGGATGTGGCTGCTATGCATGCTACCACTTCTCAGAGTCACAGCTGTGTGAATGAAGTGGACATTCATGTTGGAAAGCAGCAATGAAAAGGGCCCAGCAGCCTTCATGATAGAGGTCATAGATTTCCCTTAACACCCTGTACCCATAGAGGATCTATAAAACAATCAAATGACCTTTCTCTAAGTCTTTAAATTAGTCCAGGTTTCAAAATACATTTGAATGTTTAGACCTTGCTTATCTATGTGTATCTGAGAAAGTATAGAACCAGCATGGATATTATCTAGGTACCACTGTAACACTTAGGTGATCTTTCTGGAAATTCCTTGACTTAGCTACATGATTGACCCCAATTTTTTTTTTTTTGCATTTTGGAGGTCATTTGGGGTTGTGTCTTGCCCAAGTTCACACAGGTAGTAAGTGTTAAATTTGTAAGGCCGAATTTGAACCCAGATCATCCTGATTACAGGGCCAGTGTTCTATTCACTGTGCTACCTAGCTGCCCCCTGACCCAAATTCTTATCTGATCATCCTCTTCTTGTATGTATTTTGTTCTATGTCTTCTGTATAAATTATAGATGGAAATATTCTACAGCGTACTTTTGTGATCCTAAATCTCTAAAGTATCTATAATTTTGATTTATTAGGATTATGGCATTCTAAGACTCACAGACATAAAGTACCATATTTTTAAGTGTTGTCTTGAAATTATGAGATGAACATCTAATAATAATTATTATGATGATTTATATGTTACTTTAATGTTTACCAAGAGCTTTACATATATTATCTCATTTTAAACAACCTTGACAACCTTGAAGTTTAGGTGATAGTATCATCCCCATTGTACAGATGCAGGAACTGAATATGAAAGAGATTGAGGGATTTGCTCAGGGTCACATAGCTGGTAAGTGTCTGAGATAAAATGAAAACTCCAGGTTTCTGCCCATAAATCTCTAACTATGACACCAAATTGTCTCTCCACAAAAGAATTGTTGACTCACACTGTTATAGGATCACAGAATTAAAGATGGTACAGACCTTCAGGGTACTTTGATTCGGACTTTTATTTTTATGATTGAGACCTTGGAAGGTTAAGGTACTTGCCCACCATAATACATGCAACAAGTGTCAGAACCAGGATTAAAACCAGTTCCTGTGACTGATTTCCAGACTCTTTCTATTATTCTTTAATTTTAATTATAATAATTTTCTGAAGACTCATCAACTACTTCCTAAATTATTCTAACCATGACATATTTGTGTCAGAGTAATAAAAGTGTGTGTGACTTTTGATCTTCCTTTCAACTTTTATATTAATATCAACTAAAAGCAGGATATTGTGAAGCTGACATATTTCCCAGTCCCAGGATAAGAGAGAAAATAGAGAGGATCATCTTGGCCTGAACTCAATCTCAAATAATTTCCTGTTTTCAATTTCTTATTTGTAGATGAATGGATCAAAACATTGAATTAATGCATAGTATTTCTTAGGACTGAGTAAGTCAATGAACTTAAGTAGCCTAAGGGTATTTTTGAAAATTCTGTTAAAAGAGAAGATATTCCTTCATATGTTGGTTATATACTGGCTCTTTAACTGTATATAGAATAAAAATCAATATGATTATTTGATTATATTATTTTTGAAGGAAGTTGGAGACATTTTAAAATCATGGCTATATATATATATGTATCCCATATTTGTTCTATTTGTTGTTTTATAGTATATAGTGAAAAGAGCCCCAGGTTTGAAATAAAAAGATTCAAATTAAAATCTGCTTAGCATCCATTCAGTGCTTACCAGCTATGTGTCCCTAGGCTAATCACTTAACTTTTTTGCCCTTCAAACTCCTCATCTGTAAAAATGGGGATAATAATACTTTTATTACTTATTTCATAAATTTACTTTGAAGGAAGCTCTTAATAAACATTAAAATTTTCCATACATTTAAAGGTGTTAATTTAGTCAATTCTCAAAATAAAACATTTATTTGTTTTCTGCAACTCAAAACTTTTGAGAAATAGGTTAGGGATTTTTTTTTTGCCCTTTTTTTGGAGGGCAGGGCAATTGGGGTTAGGTGACTTGCCCAAGGTCACACAGCTAGTAAGTGTTAAGTATCTGAGGCAGGATTTGAACTGAGGTCCTCCTGACTCCAGGGCCTGTGCTGTATTCATTGTGCCACCTAGCTGCCTTAAGTTTTTTTTTTAATATATATTAAAATACATATAAATACATATTTAAAAGGAAGAACAAATTAAGACAAAAGCAATTGAAAGTTAAATACATGCACATATATGTACACACACACGTTATATATTCAGTGCAAGAAGATCCAGGAACTTGAGGAGATAAATGTGCTAGAAATGATTTAGGTAAGGGAAAAGATGGAAATATGTGTCCTTGTTAGGAGTTAACATAGATCACCTAAACAGAAGGAAGAATAAGCCCCAACACAGAAAATATTACTGTAATGTTAAGGAATTTCAGCTATCCAAGCTACTGCTTGACTTTTCTTAAGGCTAAAATCACATTATCAGAAAATATGTGATTTGCTTTAATGACAATTTCATTCAAAAACTCTGAAGGCTTGATTCTGAACAACAAAGAGAACATAAACCTTGGAGTCAAGTGACAGCCCTAAAATAAAGTTCATGATAGAGAGGAAGATGAAAGCTGAGCAAAGTCATCAGGGAGCATCTAATAGTCTTGATTGAGTTTGTCACACAACTTGGATATGCTATAGCAGAAAATACTGAAAGAATTATCAGTCCTGGTTGTTGAATCTTTCAGAGATTTTCGAGAATGAAAGATATTGGAAAATGGGACTGATTATGTAGGCCTGGAGACAGCCACATATAAAGATTTTGTTTTAAAGGAAAGAGAGTCGAATATACAAACTATAGAGCACTCAGCTTGCCTTCTATCTTTTTAAAAATTATTACATATTGATATTTTAACATTCATTTTTAAAATTTGAGTTCCAAATTTTCTTCCTCCCTCCAGCCTCTCTCTTGCCTCTTGAGAAGGCAAGGAATATGGCATCAAGTATGAATATGAAACATATTTTCACATTAGCCATGTTGCTGGTCTTTTACCTTCAGCAAAATTCTAAGACAAAATAGTAAGGCCTGATTTGTGAGTACTTTAAAATGGAATCACATAACCCTATAAACCAATGTGGCTTCATCAGTTACAGGCTATGTCAAACTAACCTCATTTTCTTTTCTTGACATGGTGAATCAGAGGAATGATGAAGACATAGCATACTTAGATATCAACAAAGCATTTGCCAAATTCTCTCAGGCTGTGCTTCTGGTTAGGATGGAAATATACAGGCTATATGATAATACTCTTAGGTGGATTTAGAATTGTTTAGATGATGAATCCCAAAGGAAGGTCCTACATGTTATGATGGCACTTTAGTGGAAGCTCTTCAGTGGCACATCAAAGGTATCTGTTCCCATTGGCTCTGTGTCTTTCAGAATTTTTATCAGTGACTTGGATGAGGGCTTGGATGATTTTTTTTTCAAATCTGCCAATACAATGAAGCTTGGAGGGAGAATAAATCTGCATCTTATCCAAAAAGGTCTTGACAGGCTAAAATAATGGGCTAATGCTAAGAATTTAAAATTGAATTGGGACAAAAGTAAAATTCTACTTTTATTGGGTCCAAAATTAAAATAACTTCATAATGAAAGTATAGGTGGCTGGGGAGCAGATATGGTTAAATAATATTTCCTGTGAAAATTACTTTGGGGTTTTAGTTACTTAAAAGAGTAGTAGAAGTTATCAGTATCATAAGGAAGTCAAAACTAGACAAGACCAAACCATAATGCTAATCTAGGCTAAATTAAGAAGGGAATTAATACTTTACTATACTATGGCCTTCTCAGACCACATTAGGTGGAATAAATTCTTGCCCCATATTTTAGCAAAACCATAGATAAGCTGACTGTTTCTAGGACAGGAATTCTTGGCATTTTTTTGTTTCATGGACCTATATGTCCTCATCAGAATGATTTTAAACACCCAAAATAAAATATGTAGGATCAGAGAAAGGAAAATAATCCTGTTGAAATACAACTATGAAAATATGTTTATTTTTTATTTTTTTTTTTGGAGGGCAATTGGAGTTAAGCGACCTGCCCAAAGTCACACGGTTAGTAAGTGTGTCAAGTGTCTGAGGCCGGATTTGAACTCAAGTCATCCTGACTCCAGGGTTGGTGCTCTACTCACTACACCACCTAGCCACCCCAAAATATGTTTATTTTTAAAAGTTAGCAGACCCCAAAACCCTTTTCTAAAAAGGGTTAGCAGACGCCAAAACCCTTTTCTAAAAAGAGACGAACAGGGGCAGCCAGATGGCACAGTGACTAGAATACTGGCCCTGGAGTTATGAGGACCTGAGTTCAAGTTTGACCTCAGACGCTTAACACATACTAACTGTGTCACCTTGGGCAAATCACTTAACCCCAACTGCCCTGCCTTCCCCCCTCCAAAAAGACAAAAAATAATTTTTTTTAAAAAAGAGACAAGCAGAATGATGAGAAGATTAGAATGCATGCCACATGAGGATCGGCTAAAGAAAATGAGAATGTTTTGAGCAATAAATAGAAAATTTAAAAGATACTTGATGACTGTCTTCAAGTAGTTGAAGTGCTTTTGTGTAAACTTGTAACATTATTCCTCTTATACTTAGAAAGGAAGACTAGGAATAATAGGTGAGACCTCAGAAGAGGTAGATTTAGCCCTTATTCAAGGAAAGACTTCCTCATGTTTACAACTGTCAAAGAGCAGAAAGGGCTCTATCAGTTGGAAGTAAGTTCACCTCCATTGGAGGTTTTCAAGCAAAGGCTCAATGCCTATATGCTGAAAATACAGGATAGATCATTGTTCCAGTATTGGTGAACTAGACATCTTCTGGGGTCTATTGTAGCTCTTCAAGTCCAATATTCTTTGCTATTTTCACTCTACATTCCTTTGCATTTCCTTTGGACAACATTCACAGTCAAGCCAACAAACATTTATTATTCTTTGAAGTTCTTTCTTCATAAACAGCACAAGTAGGTATTTTCATCATGCGAATGCCCAGACTGCTTTAATTGATTCAAATCTGAGACAATACCATCCATTTTTAGAAGTAAGGAGTAAGAACACTAGATGTTCAAGATCTAAAATGCTACATGGCTAAGAAAGCAAGTTGGCTACTGCCAACAGATACTAGGTACACTCTAGTATCTGAATAGGAGGTTCTTTGATTGAATGAGATATGCAATGTGCTAAGTCATCACTTAAGAAAATTTACTGACATTCCTCAAGCCATGTCTACCCACTGCATCCTGGGCCATCTTCAGTCATCCTGATGGCCACTAGATCCAGATGGCTCTGGAGGAGAAAGTAAGTCTGGTGACCTTGCACAGTCCTCCCTCCCTCAAATCAAAGTCAATTAAAAGTCATGTCATCATCTCCTTGATGCCAGGGTCCTCTTTGAGAACAAAGGGCAAACCACAATCTGTGAGTAATCTGAGCTGGCTGAATGGGAACACAACTGACCAATTCTAGTTGGTCTTCTCAGCTCGTTTTCCCTTCCCTTTCCCTCCCCTCTCCTCCTCTTTCTTAACTGAGGGTGTTCTGCCAAAGGAAGGTAAATTTTGATAACCAGAAGATACCTAGCTAACTTTGGGTTTACTGGCTAGATTTCTTTCTCAAACACCAACCCCTAAACCCAATTCACTCTGGATCTCATGGATTGAACAATAGGTTCCTTCCCAAGCACTGCTTAATACTTATTTTGGGGGCCCTGCTGGCTCAGAGTGAACTGTTTCGTTTTTGGTCATTAACCCTGAGGATCTTCCCCTCCTAGTTTGATTTTTTTTTTAAATTAAAGAGGTCATCCTTTGACTCACTTCTTAAAGAAGCTTATTAGCTGAATGGCCATTGCTTCATTCAGAGTGAGAATCTGAAAAGACCTTATCTTAAAAGAGTCAAGGTTGTATCCTGGGCAATCTCCATTTATCCTCATGTGAATATCTGGCTGTTCCAACACAGGTGGCTCTGAGGAAAAAGTAAAGTTGGTGACTTTGCACAGCCCTTTCTCATTCAAATAAAAATCAATTTCAAATCATGTCATGACATGATGTCATGGTGCTCTTCAAAAATGAAGGACAAGGTAGGACCACTAATCAGAAAAAAAAAATAAAATAAAACTCTTTGGGTGGCTAGGTGGCACAGTGAATTGAGCACCGGTCCTGGAGTCAGGAGGAACTAAGTTCAAATCTTGACACTTAACAATTACTAGGGCAAGTCACTTACCCTCAATTGCCTTGCCTTTCCCCTTGCAAAAAAAAAATAAAGTAAAACTCTGTTTTTGACACTTAATGGTAACAAAAAAAGAAATAAAACATTTTGTTGGGGGAATGAATAACATTCTAAAAACTTGATATTGAGTGGTCCTACTATCCTGCACTAGAACATTTTGGGGTGCAAAAGAGTGGATTTCTTAAGGATTAATATCAGGTTTATTCAGTCCTTAGTTCATCTAAAAATTTTCACTTAAAGGGCAATGCCTGTAAATTAAGTCTAGATCCTGCTCTGAGTGGGATCATAAGAATCAATAATATATAATAGAAAAAGCACCTGATTTGGAATCTAGAAGAGGTGGGTATGAATCCTACCTAAGGCACTTACTAACTATGATTCTGAACAAGGTTTTTGATCTGCCTGGACACCATTTTTGCTAATGATCAAAGGTATTGAAAGAATTACTGCAAATTTAATTTCTATCAGATTGTTTTCCAATATTCAAAGGAGTCTTTGTTGAATAGAGGCTCTTTACTCCAGTAGTTGGGGTCCTTGGGTTTACTGAGCACCATAATATGTTTTTAAATCTTTCATAAATAATCTCTTAACACTGATTGCATTTTCTTTTTCTTTTTGAACCAGAACCAAATAATTATTATTGCTATTTGCTATTGATTGAAGTCTGATTCTAATAGTGTGCCTTATTTCCCACTTTATTTTTCAATGAGGAGATTGTATTTGATGTACTCTGAGGTCCCCTCTCACTCATAATCTATAATATGCCCTTATGATAACCTGTATCTTGTATAAGGGAAATTTTTAGAACAGCAAACTTGATATGAATGGCCTAAGGTAGTTGAAATCTTTTCAGAAAGTATAATTAATTCTGTGTGTGTATGTGTATTTGTGTGTATATATGTGTATGTGTGTATGTATATACATACATACAATATACATTCATTTATTTTTGCAAAAAGTACTGTTGAAATCTCAGGTCTAGATTGAATTTTCTACTTGTGTTACGCTGGTCAGATTCTATTGCTTCTATGGACCTAAATGCTGTGATTATATTGTCCTATAGGAGACTTCCTATGTGCATAGCACTGTGGGAATATACACAGAAGCATAAAACAAAGACTGTCACGTCCTTATTTTGGTAGGGAGATACAACACAGGCGTCTGAGAATCCAAGGAGCAGAAATCAATATAGAATGGTGACAAATGAGACCATTTGTGTTCAGTAGGAAAAGGTCGTTGTGAGCTGGTGTTTAGGTCTAGGCTTGCCTCAGATAGTATTGGAACAAAATTAAAGATTCATAGGCCATTCAACAGTTAAAAGGAGATTTACTTAGCTACAGTAGGAGAAGGATATTAAAAAATGATAAGCATTGAGGATGCCTTGAATTGATTCAGCTAGACAAAACTTCCTTGTCAGAGATGCTTATTGTGGTTTTACCAAGCATCAGCACTAGCGCCTGGAACCCTTCTTGACTGCTTTAAATTCAGTTTGCCAGGAAATGAGGTCAACACCATGAGCCATAAGTTCCCTGAGCAAAACAAGTCTTGAAAATATTATTGAAAATAAGGTATCCAATACCTTTTAAGGAAAACAATTAACCTAACTTACAAGTGATAAGGAGTTAGGATATTACTTTTAACAGAGCTGTAGGGGTCACAGAGGATTCATGGGGGAGGACAGACTGCACTTGGGCTCAGTATTCCATAGACTTTAGATCAGTAGAAAGGAGGAGGAGGCCATTTCAAGTGAGAGGAACTGTGTAATTCAGGACAAAGAACGCATTCAATTCCATTTATTTAATCAACATTTATTAAATCTCTACAATGACTGAGGCATTGTGCTGAGATTCAAAGAATGTTTATGAAATAGTCCCTGCCCTTAAGGAGTTTACATACTACTTTACCACTTCCAAAATATTCTAATTTTTCTATATCATTATAAGTTCAAAGAAGACATTGTATTCCTTTCTATACTGTGTTTTAAAGTATTGTTTACACAATCGAACACATTTGAAGTAACTTTTTTTTCTTTTTGTTCTAGGACCCTCTCCTTGGTATTGGTGACTTAATTGCTATTTGTATTGATGTAGCAAGAGGATGTACCTACTTAGAGAAAATGCACTTTGTTCACAGGTAAGAAATTTACTTATACTCAGACTGTTAATAAAAGCAATATTTTGGGATGCCTTGTTGTTTTTTTGAAAATATTTTGTCTTTTAAAAGAATCTTTTGCACAATTATAATTACACCCCCAGAAATGGATGAGCACAAGATCTAAATGACATTTATAACTGAAAAAAAATTCATATATTTTTCTTCACAAACTAAGACCTTAATGAAATAAGGATCAAATTTCTGATTCATTTTTTCTTTTGTTCTGGTATGAAGCAGATTGTAAATTTAGTTTCATAGCCATGAGCTCAGTTTTTCCTTCAGAGAAAAGACAGCATGCAGTACAACGGGTTTTAGTGAGTTGACAGATGTTTACAATATGCACAACTGGATACATATATAAACATTTAAGACTTCTATGGAAGTACAATTGGAGCAGAGGAAGGAAAGAAAATGAAAAATAGCAGATTATTTCTTATTAAACTCAACCAGAAAGGACATGAATTATGTGACTTCAGGGTGCATTTGTCACTAGATGAATGGAAATTTATTCACAAAACTCCCCCAGGAAGAGTGAAGAGCATAGACTATTTACATTTTTCATTTTAAATATTATAAATTTATAAAAGTTGATAAGTTATATACTTAAACATACCAGTAGGCAGTTTTTAATAAGAAATGATCTTTTGGTCCTTTTTGCATTTTGGTTATATGCAAGAAGATTTAGGGGATATATAGGTATATACATACACACATTCTTACTCAGGTATCTATCTATATGTGTGTGCATATATGTGTGTATGTGTGTGTGCATGCACACACGCACATATATACATACATAAGTATGTAATGTATTTTAATTAAATAAAATTATCTTGATGCAAGAAAATGAGATGATATTAAATAAAAAATAAAAGACTGAAGAAAATCTTTTTCCTCATTATTATTGCAGCCATTGGATGGGGAAGCATGGAGAGGAACCATAATATAGTAGGAAGAATACTGAATTTGTAATCAGAAAGACCGGAGTTCAACTCCTAACTCATATATTTACTAGTTTCATAACCCTGGGCAAAACCTAAACTATGTAATGATTGAGCTTCATTCAGTGTTCTCTGGGGTCCTTTCCAATACTAAATCTTTGATCCTATTATTCCATGATAATATTTCCCAAAATAAACTAACTGGTGAATCAGGGACACTTGATATATAGAGCTGAGAACCTCTCACTGTGCCCTACAAGTTACAATTTCCATTCTTTGTTGACTAAGGAAGGACTAAAATTTCTTATTTCAAAATTGGTGTAAAAGAACATAATAGCAAAGAAAGTTCTAGTATGATTGTTTATCTCCAGAGTCCTTAGAAAACTTTATTTCTAGTCATAATGATTGATGTAATTTTGTTAGATCATAGTCCTAATGAGACCAAATTCAATCAGTTTTGTTCTATATCGTAATCACATCTGTCTCACAAACTGGCCCATCATCTCAGAAATGCATACCATTGATCACAAGAGGAATCAAACAAGTGATTGTGAATGAATCTTTATAAATCCATCAACAAGACAAGAAAAACAATCCAAAGCACATGTCTCACTGATGGTGGATTGTTCATCTTTGAAACTGAAGGACAACATGTTACTGCCACTCCTGAGCTTTCATGGGAAATGTTATCTTAAGCACTTACAGATGCTTTTTTAATTGAACTTCTTGCTCTGAGTCACCCACAATGCTGCTCTCTGTAGCTTTCCCAAACTTAGTAATCATATCACCGTATTCAGGTTTCACTGGCCCATTCCAGGATATTTGGAAAGAATCCCAAGTGATGTTTTTCAGTACAGAAGAGTGTAGACATATCACTCCAGATGCTGATGTTTGTTGATGACTATTCATCTTAACAAATGATTTAATAGATTTTGTTCTTTTCATCATTATATTGTTCCAGAAAAAATTATGCAGTAAAACTCACATTTTAAAAGTATGCTTGGGATGAAGAACCTGAGTCTGTGGGTTTCTGTCTGAATCACAAAGCTCTTTGACATTATTCATGTGGAAAATATGTATGTAAAAAAAAAAGGCAAACAAATAAAACTAAACCATGCTTTTTGGTAACCAGCACAGTATATTGTATGACAGTTGTACTATAACTGATGCATTATGTGGCAATTGTTTTTCCCAAACAGCTAGATATTTTCCACATATTGTTTCTTTTCCAAGTGAAAAATGTAGACAGTCTCTAGGAAGCTTTTGAAAGAATATGTTTGACCTCCAGATCAAACCATTTTTATTAATATTCAGTAACACGTACATCCAAAGAGCAACCATCAGCATATTTTCTCCATTCCCTTGCCTTCCTTGAAGTGTAAAAGAAATTGCCTACACATTTGAAGGAGGATATAACCTTATAAAAAATTAAAAGCATTCATTAACCCATCAATAACTCTGTTCAAATGCATTGGCCTATAAATTTGCTACCCTTCTTATCATGTTTCACGAGACTAGTCTGTTTGTTTAAATAAGTACGGTGCCTAGATAATGAATATTCTCATAAAACTCATCACCTTGTCTATGCCACAAACTTTAATCACTAAGTACACTCTTTTAGCCCTAAAGTGTGACTCATCCTGGATCCCTGCCTCCAAATGCTTCTGGTTCCCACATCTGAGTCCATTTAACCTTCACCTGAAAATTTAACCCCACCCTAGATTTTGGGAACAAACTCCTGAGAAGGGGAAATATAGACTGATGGTTCTGTAGTTCAGGCAACTTCATATTAAATTAGCACACCCTGTGGAAGGGTGTTGGTGTTGTTACATTTCCTACTAGTCCCCATACAACCAGGCTCCAAGTCCAAGAGGAACTATGGAACTTATGAGTGGTTATAGGATACAACTATGCCAAAGTAGAGATGCCCCTAAAACCCACCTCAAAGTATATTCCTTTACTGGTTATAAATATTTGTCTTCTATCTGGTCTGCTGAAGGATTATTTGAAGAACTGTCTTTCATGGAGAAAGTACAAAGGAACTTGTGGTAGGATCTACTGTATTATGGAACTCCATCCCTGTAAGATACATTGGTTTAGCCCTTTTTATCCTGTGCTGTGAGTCTGAACTAGCATCCTGACATCGATACATAAAGACATCAAGCTTCATGAAATCAACAAATCTCTCAGAAGTATTTATTAAGTATCTGCTAGATTCTGGGAATTCAAGTACCAAGTACAAAGAATGAATTAATTTGTACTTGGAATGAATTTATATTGTAATTAGGGACACAACAGACACATATAAAATATACACAACATGAATATAAAGTAAATAAATACATATTTTTCAGGTTCACATAGTTAAATACAAGGTAGTTTGGGAGGGAAGGCACTAAGAGCTGAGGATATCAGTAAAGGCCCCATGTAGAAGATGGTGCTTGAGATTCATATTAGAGGGAGAATAAGAACTCTGTGAACCAGAGATGAAGGAGAAATGCATGAATTTTAAGTAATGGGGGATGACCAGAGCAAAGGCATTGATGAGAGAGAGAAAGAAAGA
>CM053600.1:54801744-54828453 GCA_028646575.1 Pseudocheirus occidentalis
CCAATGAAGGCAGAAAGAGAGCCAGGTTGGAAAGAATTAAAAAAAAAAACATGGAAGAGTACTTAGTACCCGACAGATTGCCCTGATACCACCAGTCTATGGGTTCTTTTGCCTGTTAGATACCACCAGATTTCAGAATCCCTGTCTCTGACTTCCAGGACAACCCTCACCCCTCATTCTATGTATAAATTAACCTTCCTGATGTGGACAACTACCTATTCTGACCTTAGTCTACTACATGAAACCAGGTTCTGTGAGATGTTCCACCATCTAGCCCTGACTTACTCTTATTACCTATAGTCTGGGTCTTAGAATGACAACCCTACTAAAATAAGTCTGTCTAATTCTAAAGTAGTGCCAAACCAAGGCTTAGATAGTCAGCTAATTTCCTTTTCTCAGTGATGGGTGCTATAAACATCTGATGCCTAGAAATTAGTCCTTACGAAGCAATTTTATCTAGCTATCAAAATTTGCATTTTGTATGTATATACACGAGAAGAAAACATTGAACTCAACAAATATGGTTCATTAAAGCTTACAAAACACTTTCCTTTCAAAAACCCCTATAAGGTAGTTAATGAAATTACTATTATTCCCATTTTTTTTTTAATGAGAGAGGCTAAGACTAAGAGAGACTGAATGACTTCCATTGCCCCACATCTGGGAACTATTGGAGCCATGATTTTTGCTCAGATATTCTGATTTGGAGCCCAGATTGTTTGTACTAATGCCACTTTCTGTGGCATTGTGTCTTAATGATGGAATACATGGAACCTAATAAAATGCATTGTATTATATTTTACTGATGGGAAAATTTTAGCCAAAATATTTCATTCATGGCTAAGTAAGTTTGTACTTTTGCCAATCTGTTGGGGCTTTAGACCATACTTTTCATGAATGTGTAATGGTAATAATTCCTCTTAAATAAGTGATTTCTTCAGCCTCTAGTGCCATTCTTTGTCCTTCCAGTATCTGTCAATAAATATACAGGAGACAAAGATTTAGATAATTTGTGCATCTCAGAAGCACAGACCAGGTCAGTTCCTGAGGTTATTCTCATGTTGGTTGGATCACAAATATGCATTTGTATACTTATGTAAGAGGACATGGCACCCATGGTAGTTTAGGATGCATTCATTGTGCCAGGCTTTTTAGTTTCTTCTTTTAGTAAAATTTTGTTCAAGGATTCAGTGAATCCAAATTCTTTCAAAAGCAGTTCTTGTTTCTCTATCTCTTGGTGATACAATCATATTAACAGTCACCACATTCTGTGGATTTTCAAGGTGATAGTCATTTTAGACTCTTCTCTTTCCCTGAAACCCATATTCACTTAGGTGCCAAATTGTGTCATTTATCTCCTCAGTGTCTCTTGTACTCACCTTTTTCATTTTTAAACATTTTAATTACTAGGAACTTGGCAAACAACCACAAACATATCCATGTATAAAGAAGCATACAGATTGCATATGGATTGCGTATCAAATTGTGAATCTATCATGTATTCCTTTTCTGTTCAAGTGTCTAACAAATTTAATACATTAGTTCCAAAACTGTCTCTCTGCTTCTAATCTTCCCTCTGCTCTCTTCTGTATGTTTTTTCAATGTTTTCTATTCTGCACTTTTTGTTGCTTCTTTTTTTTTTACTTCATTATCTTTCATCCCTGAACCACCAAACTCTCCTTCATGCCAAATAGTTAAAGCCCTCCCTTGTGATAGGTAAACATAATCAAACAAAACCAAACCATGTATTACGTATGTCTGAAATCATATGCCCCGTTCTGTAAGTCTAGTCCATAATATCTTTGTCAAGATTTGCCATACCAGTCTTCTGGAATCCTGACTCTTCTTGCACCAGAATTCTTCAATCTTTCAGAGATGTCTTCTTTTACCATCTTACAGTCATTTTATAAATTCCTCTCCTGATCTTGTTCATTTAGCTTTGTATCAGTTTATACAAGTCCTATAAAATTTCCATAACTATCTCTTTCATCATTTCTAATTGAACAATAATATTCAATTACATTCAACAATTTATTCAGCCACTTGCCAATTGAGGGACACTATGTCTATTTATTAGATATTTGATATAAAACTAAATTTGACATAAAACTAAGTTTGATATAAAACATATGGCTCTATGTCCGCTTATTTAATATAAAGCAGCCATGAAAAATATATATATATATAAATGTATCTTCTTTCTTTTGTATTTTTCATATATTTATATTTAGTAATGGTATTGCTAGGTTAAAGGGTTTCCTCTTTGACCATGCTATCTTTTCGAGTTCTTTTTCTTATTACTATAGGAAGCATTTCAAAATGATGTCCAATTATAGTAGGGAGGATAGGCATTTTTGCTTTATCCTTGATAATATTTGAAAGGTCTCTAGTGTTTAGTCATCACAAATAATACTAGCTCTTGGTTTCAAGAGAGATACAATGATACTATGCATGCACATGCCATTTATTCCTAATCTTTTAAAGATTTCTAACAAAGCGAAGATTGCATTTGTCAAAGCTTTTTCTGCATCTATTTATATATCCCTTTTCTATGCATATGTGTGTCTATATATACATATCTATATCTTGAATTATATACAATTAATAATTTTCCTATGTTCAGCCAAACCTGTTTTCCTGGTACAAATCCAATCTGTATAGTGTACATCATTTTTTAATGTGCTGCTGTACCCTCTTTACTGAAATTTTATGAAATATTTTTATGTCAGTATTCAGTAGGGATATTGGCTTACAGCTGTTTCATAGAATTAATTCGGTAGGATTCCTTCTTTCCCCATTTTTTCATAGAATTTGTGTAATATTAGAATTGTTCTTGAAATATTTCTTAGAATTTTCTTGTAAATCCATTTGGTTCTGGAGTCTCCCCTTAACATTTGGGAAGTTCATTTATGTCTTATTCATCAGAAATACTTGAAAATCTTCTACTCAATAAAAGATCCATATTTTTTTCCCTCTGCATAAATGTATTCAGTTTTACAGAGTAAGTTATTCTTTGATGTAAACTTTCGTATTCTGCCTTTGGAATATGCTCATCATTTTGTTTCCTTTAGTGGCTGCTTAGTCATATATGAGCCTGAAAATAGTTCCTTAATACTGGAACTCTCTCTCTAATTATTTGCCGCATTTTTTCCTTTGACCTGAAAACTCTGAAATTTGGCTATAACATTTGTAGGTATATATAACATTCATTCATCATTTGGAGATTGCTTTCAGGTGGTGACCAGCAAATTCTATTTTCACTTTGCCGTTTTAAAAAAATAGATATTATAATTTTTCTTTTGTAATTTCTTAAGACAGATGTATGTGTGTATGGTCATCATTTTGAGGGAGTTCAATGATTTTTAAATTATCTTTCCTAAGCCTGTTTACCTCTTTTTCAGGTGCATTTTGAAATAATCATTATCTTGATTGTTTTCTGGGTTTTTTTTTCAATCTTTTGACTTTTTCTCTCACACAAATCTTTTAGTTCGATTGGTTTCATTCTATTTCTCAGGTGTTATGCAAGATTTTCTGCCTTCTCTTTTAAGTGTTATATTCCATTTTAATAATTAGAAGCTTGGGGGCAGCTAGGTGGCAGAGTGAATAGAGCAATGGCTGTGGAGTCAGGAAGGATTCAAATTCAGCCTCAGATACTTGACACATTTACTTAGTTGTGTGACCTTGGGCAAGTAACTAATCCCAATTGATTTTCTTGCCCCCTCCCCACAAAAAAGATAAAAAGAATCAGAAGCTTGGATTAACTTCCTGGAGCCAAGGTGGTGGAGTAAGCAGTAGATCACTGTCCCTCTCTCATTCTGCACCACAAACACCCAGAACAGACCCTGGAACCACAGAGCCAGTAGAAAGATGCAGTAGAGCAATCTTTTTTTTTTTAGAGGGGAAAGCAGGGCAACTGGGGTTAACTGAGTCGTCCAAGGTCATGGGCTAGTAAGTGTTAAGTGCCTGAGGCAGGACTTGAACTCAGGTCCTCCTGACTTCAAGGCTGGTGTTCTATTCACTGCACCACCTAGTGACACCTAGATCAGTCTTTTGATCCAGGACAATTATAGGATATGCAAAAAAAGAATCTGTTTTACTCTGGTGAAAGGGGAATGTAGAAATGACAGGAGATGTCCCAACAAACTGAAGGCAGGTTCTACATCAGTAAACCAGCAGGAAATCCTGAGCCCCAGAATGGTGGAGCAGACAAATGCCAACACCAAAACCCCCATGTGCTTTAGCACAGTCAGGGGAACTGACAGACTCCAGCTTGTAGAACTACCACAGGCTCATAGGCATCTTCCTGAAGCTGAACTTCCCCATGTTTCAGCTTGGGGCAGAAAGGTGTCCTCCAGCAGAAGATCTCCCCGTGTTTCAGTGCAGCCCTGGGTAGATGTCTGAGCAGTCAGACCACCCTGTGTTTACATCTTCAGGCATGCAGACATCTTCTATGCTTCTTCCCAGCCCTGGGTGGGCAGGTGTCCTCTAGCAGTAGACCTCCATGTACTCCAGTGTAACCCTAGGAAATGCAGACAAACCCCACCTGGTTTTAGCACATACCAAACACCACCACTAGGATCCCAGCTCAGCACCAGGTAAGCTGACAGACCCATTCTTCCTCCAAAAGCCAGGACCTGAGGCCCCAGGACACAAAGTTAGTAACCAGCACAGCCAGCTTGGGACAGTGCCTTCTGTGCTCCACTAGGGAAGCTAAACATTAAAAGCAAGGGAATGGGCAAACAAGATGAACAAGAAGTGAAAAAAGGACCTTGATCACAGAGAACTATTATGGTGACAGGGAAAATCAAAACACAAACTCAGAAGCAGGTAAAATTGTCAATATACCAGTACCTGAAACCCAAAGGAAATATGAATTGGTCTCAAGCTCCAAAAGCCTTCTTAGAAGAATCCAAGAAGGATTTTAAAAGTCAAACAAAAGACATAGAAGAAAAATTGGGAAAAGAAACAAGATGTATGCAAGAGAAAGTCAGTAGCTTGGAAACAGAAGGGCAAAAATTGATTGAGAAAAAGAACTCCTTTAAAAGTAAAATTATCCAAATGAAAAAGGAGGTACAGAAGCTAGCTGAAGAAAATAATTTCTTAAAAATTAGAATTAATGATTCTATAAGACATCAAGAATCAGTCAAGCAAAATCAAAAGAATAAGAAAATAGAAGAAAATGTAAAATACCTCACTAAAAAAATAATTGACCTGATGCTGGAGAGGATGTGGAAAAATTGGAACACTATTGCATTATTGGGGGAGCTGTGAATTGATTCAACCATTCTGGAGAGCAATCTGGAACTATGCCCAAAGGGCTATAAATTATTGCATATCGTTTGATTCAGTAATATCACTTCTTCCAATAATACCAATTAAATTGGATTTAATTGAGGCAGAGTAGTACAAAGTCAAGGAAGGAAACAACATCCTGCTAAAAGGTGCCAAAGTAGCAATATCAATACTAAACAAATATACACCAAGTGGTATAGCATCCAAATTCTTAGAGCAGAAGTTAAGTGAGTTACAAAAAAAACAAACAAACAAATTAAGTGAGTTACAGACAGCAGAACTGTACTGGGGGGGGGGGGTAACCTCAAACACTCCCTTTCAGAACTAGAAAAGAATAAATGAGAAGGAAAATAGAATTTCAGAAAAGTTAGATATGTTAGAGATCATAGAAGTGTGAGGAAGACCCATATGTACAAAAATATTTATTGCAGTTCTCTTTGTGGTGGCAAAAACCTGGAAAGTAAGGGAATGCCCATCAACTGGAGAAAGGCTAAACAAATTCTGGTATATGAATGCAATGGAATACTATTGTGCTATAAGAAATGGGGAGGAGACAGTCTTCATATTTACATAGAGAGGCTTATATCAACTGATGCTAAGTGAGAAGAGCAGAACCAGGAAAAATTTGTACACAATCACAGACACATCATATGTGTGATGACTAACTTTGATAAACTGGACTCTTATCAGCAACACAGTTATAAGACAACTCTACTAGTCTCAGGGTGGAAGAAAGAAAGAAAGAAAAATAATTGACCTGAAAAAAAGATCCAGGAGAGATCGTTTTAGAAGTATTGGACTACTTGAAAGCCATGATGAAAAAAAACTCTGGACATCATCTTTCAAGAAATTATTAAGGAAAACTGCACTGATATGCTAGAACCAGAGTGTGAAATAGTCATTGAAAAAATCCACCAGTTACCTCCTGAAATTGTAGTTCAATTCCAGAATCATCAGGTCAAGGAGAAAATACCGCAAACAACCAGAAAAAAAAATTAATTATTGTGGAACTACAATCAGGAATATGCAGAACTTAGCAGCTTCTAATTTAAGGATCAGAGGGTCTGGAATATGATATTTTGGAAGGCAATGGAGCTTGGATTATAACCAAGAATCAACTATCCAGCAAAATTTGTCATAATCTTTCACAGGAGAAAAGATTAATATTCAATGAAATAGAGGACTTTCAGTTATTCCTGATTACAAAATATAACAAAACAGAACTGACCAGGAAATTCAGTCTTAAATATAAGACTCAAGAGAAGCATAAAAAGATAAACAGGAAAGGGAAAAAAAAGATTTTATTCAATAGGTCAAACTGTTTACATCCCTACATGGGAAGATGAGACTTGTAATTTTTGAGAGCTGTATCTTTATTATGACATTTAGAAGGGATATAGGGAGACAGTGGGTGAGAGTATAAGATAACTTTCATGTGATGATTTAAAAAATTTTGGGGTAAAAAAAATTATACTGGGAGAAGACGAAAGGAGAAAGCAGAAAAGAATAAATTTTTGTATCACATGAAGAGGTATAAAAGACCTATTATAGTAGAGGTAAAGAAAGGAGGTGAGAATTGTTTGAATCTTGCTCTCGTCAGATTTGGCTCAAAGAAGGAATAACATGTGCATTCAATTGGATATAGAAAACTACCTTACCATATAAGAAGTAGGAAGGGAAATGGGAAAGAAAAGGGATGGGGCTGGTAGAAAGGGGGGAAGATTGAGGGAGGCAGTGGTCAGAAACAAAATACTGGTAAGGAAGGAAAGAGAGAAAGGAGAGAGAAAAGCATAAACGGAAGGAGGGGAAATAGGATGTAAAGAAAGGCAGAATTAGTAATCATAATTATGAATGTGAATGAGATGCACTCTCCCATAAAATGGAAACAGATAGCAGAGTGGATTAAAAAACACAAATTTAAAATATTTTGTTTACAAGAAACATATCTGAAACAGAGAAATACACAAAGTAAAGGTAAAAGACTGGAGCAGAATATATTTTACTTCAGCTGAAGTAAAAAAAAGAAAGGCAAGGGTAGCAATCCTGATGTCAGACAAAGTGAAAACAAAAATAGATCTAATTAAAAGAGATAAGGAAGGAAACTGGTTTTGGTTGGTTGATGTCTTTTGATTCATGAGTAAATTGGATTTAATTGAGGCAGAGTAGTACAAAGTCAAGGAAGGAAACAACATCCTGCTAAAAGGTGCCAAAGTAGCAATATCAATACTAAACAAATATACACCAAGTGGTATAGCATCCAAATTCTTAGAGCAGAAGTTATGTGAATTACAAAAAAAAAAAATTAAGTGAGTTACAGACAGCAAAACTGTACTGAGGGGAGGGGGGGTAACCTCAAAGACCCCCCTTTCAGAGCTAGAAAAGAATAAATGAGAAGAAGGAGAATAGAATTTCAGAAAAGTTAGATATGTTAGACCTTTGGAGAAAACTGAATTGGGCTAGAAAGAAATATACTTTTTTCTAAGTGATAGCACCTACACAAAAAGTGATCATGTACCACGGCATAAAAACCTCACAATTCAATGCAGAAAGGCAAAAATATTAAATGCATCCATTTAAGATCATGATGCAATAAAAACCACCACCACCACCACAACAAAAACTACATGGAATAAAGGGCCATAGAAAGATGGACTAAAAACTCATTGGAAACTAAATAATCTAATCCTAAATAATGAGCGGGTCAGACAACAAATCATTGAAACAATCAATAACTTCATCAAAGAGAATGACAATAATGAGACAACATACTAAAACTTATGAGATGCAGCCAAAGCAGTTCTTAGGGGAAATTTTATGTCTCTAAATGCTTACATGAATAAAATAGAAAAAAAGGAGATCAATGATTAGGACATTCAACTAAAAAAGCTAGAGAAAGAGCAAATTAAAAATCACCAATTAAGTTCCAAATTAGAAATACTGAAAACCAAAGGAGAGATTAATAAAATTGAAACTAAGAAAACCATTGAACTAATAAATAAAATTAAAAGCTGGTTTTCTGGGGGGAAAAATAAAATAAGTAAACCTTTGGTTAATTTGATTTTTAAAAAAAAGAAAAAAAACAAATTACCAATATCAAAAATGAAAAAGGTGAATTCACCACCAATGAAGAGGAAATTAAAACAATAATTAGGAGCTATTTTGCCCAATTATATGCCAACACTGCTGATGATCTTAGTGAAATGGATGAATATTTTCAAAAATATAAATTGCCCAGATTAATAGAATAGGAAACAAAACACTTATTCCAATTTCAACTAAAAGAAAAAGAAAGAAATTGAACAAGCCATCAATGAATTCCCTAAGAAAAAATTATCCAGGATCAGATGGATTTACAAGTGAATTCCACCAAACATTTACAGAAAAATTAATTCCAATAATATATAAACTATTTGGAAAAATAAGCAAAGAAGGAGTGCTATCAAATTCTTTTTATGATACAAATATGGTGCTTACACTGTGACCATGAAGAGCCAAAATAGAGAAAGAAAATTGTGTACCAATATAGATGCAAACATTTTAAAATAACGTATTAACAAAGAGATTATTACTGCAACTTATCATGAAGATAATACACTATGAGCAGGTGGGATTTATGCCAGGAATTTAGGACTGGTTCAATATTAGGAAATCTATAAGTATAACTAACCATCTCAATAACAAAACTAAGAGAAATCATATAGATTTCAATAGATGCAGAAAAAGCATTTGAAAAGATACAATATCCATTCCTATTAAAAACACTAGACAACATAGGAATCAATGGGAAATGGCCAAACAATTTGTGATATGTCAATGTAATGGAATACTATTTTTCCATAAGAAACGGGGAATGATTTCAGAAAAATCTGGACTTGCTTGAACTGATGCTGAGTGAAATGAGCAAAACCAGGAGAACATCGTACACAGTAACAGCAACATTGTGAAATGAGCTATTTTGTTAGACTTAGTTCTTCTGAACAACGTAGTGGTGTAAGACAATTTTTTTTTTAGAAATAATTAATTAACTCTTTAGTTTACAACATTCAGTTCCACAATCCCTCGAGTTCAAAATTTTCTTCCCCTTCCTTTCCTTCCCCCTCACACCTCATGGCTGCCTGAATCTGATATAATTCAATGAATTATATTAGTCAATATTAAATATTAGTCAAGTTGCACGGAAGAATTATAACCAATGGAATGACCAGTGAGAAAGAAGGAATGAAACAAAACACAAAAAAAGAGAGAGCAGGTAGTTTGCTTCCATCTGGATTCACACTGAAGTTCTTTTTCTGGATGTGGATAGCTCTTTCCATCATGAGTCTTTTGGAGTTGTCTTATAACCTTGCATTGCTCAGAGGAGCCCAGTCTATCAAAGTTAGTCATCACAGATAGCATGTTATAATGGTAATGGAATTTAATGTGTCTGTAATTGCATACAAAGGTCTCCTGGTTCTATTCTCCCCACTCAACATCATTTTATATATGTCTCTCTGGGTTATTGTGAAGTCTGTCTGCTCCTCATTTCTTATAGCACAATAGTATTTCATTGCATTCATATACCAGAACTTGTTTAACTGTTCCCTCATTGATGGGCATCCCCTTGGTTTCCAACTCTTTGCCACCACAAAAAGAGCTGCTATAAATATTTTTGTATTTATGGGTCCTTTTAGCACTTGTATGATCTCTTTGGGATACAGTCTTCTAAGACAATTTCAAAAGACTCATTATGGAAAATGCTATCCACATCCAGAGAAAGAACTATAGAGTCTGAAGGAGGATTAAAACATGCTACTTTCTCTTTTTTTGTTTTTGTTTTTCCTTTCTCATGGTTTTTCCCCCTTTGTTCTGATTCTTCTTTCACAAAATGACTAATGTGGAAATTTTTTTCAAATGAATTATAAACTTGCCTGGAATACCAAGAAGTAACTATATGTCAGAGGGGGCATACCCTAAATCCAGGTTTTTGTTTGTTTTATTACCAGATGAAATAGTTTTCCATTAAGCCACATTACCTATCATTTCTTTAGCATTTAAAAAAATGTTTTTCACTTTGTGATTAAAGAAAGAGGATAAGAGTGGCATCTGGACATGACTGTGATGCTTGGGTTAAAAACAAAGAAATGGAAAGAGGAGTGTGGAGGGCAAATATGGAATCATGGTTGTTCCTATCAGAAGGAAAAACAAAACAGAATTGCATGCATGTTTAGACATGAATTATTTGACCTCTATGGGAAAGATTACTTCCCTTAGTCATTCATTTCTTTACTTATTTATTTAGATCCATACAATTATTTTCCATTGTTCTTTCTAGAACTTTGCAATTTTGAAATCTGATCAAGTATAAACATGGTACTTTCTGTTTACATAATCTATCCTTAAACTCATTTTTCCTTACAATGAAACTAACACCCTCTCTGTTGCCATAAATCTGAAGATGTTAGTACACTCATTTTATTTCAGGAAAATCTGATGGACTTTGACCATAGTCAAATCACTGTATCCTTAGGGCTCTGTCTTTTATTTTTTACATTATCTGTTTGACCCAGTCACCCAGTCTTTCTGGAAATGGTCTTGTGCTTTTAGATGACCATGAAATTTGCAAACTCCTCCTCAGAAAATTGTTTAATTCCACATCTTTCTACTTAGAATAGAAATAAATGTGTATGTCAAGAAACATTTGAGTCTTGGTTGTTTCCTGATTTGAGCTGGAATAATCAAAGAGAGAAACTGTGAAATAAGAAGTATATTCCAGACTTCATTACATTTATAGTATAGGTCTCATTCCCCTTAGAAAATTGTAAGCTACTTTTCACCTTCTTACTTCCTTTAATACCTAGCTTTATATATATATATATGAGGGCTTCTTTATAGCTCTGTTGATGTCACCTAACTAGGGCTGAAATCAGGGAGACCTCTAGGGAAAGGGAGATGAGAACAAGCATTTATATAAACACTTACTATTTGCCAATTACTATGTGGAACACAAGTCACAGAATCAGGTATTCCTGCCTAAGAAATGGAATGGTTAAGTCACACGATCTTTCATTTTTATTACCTGTAAAATGGGATTAATGTCACCTACCACACATGGTAGTTGGGATGATCACGTAAGATATATGTAATATGTAAAATAATTTGAAAAACCTTAAAGAGCTATATAAATGCTAGCTATTGTTTGCTACCTTCCCCTCCTGCCCCTCACCCTTGTCTGATTTCTCTTTCCTCACTTTCTTTTCCAGCCCCCATTATTTCTGATCCAATTAGGTTCTCAGGGAGAAAGGTTTGAGATAATCCAAGGGAGGAAGAAATGATTCATTAAGGTCATGAAAGACATTCTGGTCATACACAAAAAAAAAAAGAATTTAGACTTTTTCTCAAATTCTTGGATTTGAATACTTAGGCCCACACTAGCTTTCTTTATTTTCCTACTTGCTATTTTCAATGCCCAGAAGACTGAAGTTGGGGAAATGTGAAGTATATGTATACCCCTTGTTTGTATTATGCTACATTTTGTGACATATTATAGTTTCTGTGATGGAATAACTTATTTTCCTGTAATATAGTGACTTGGATATAAATTTTATTGAACATGATCAAATAGGCAAGTTCTGATCTTGTGTATATAGGAACTTGTAATAGCTGTCTTTGAACTGAGTCTCCAAATGAATATTTACCAAAGTGGAGGCATATTATTCATTACTTATTGGAGCTAGTTGTCACTGGACAGCTCTTGGTGACTTGAAGCTACAAAGTTTGACTATATTAGTTTTCTTAACCAAGTAGTTAGACGTGGTGGATAGAATGCTGAGCCTGGAGTTGGGAAGATTCATTTTCCTGAGTTCAAATATGGTCTTACTAACTGTGTGACCCTAGGCAAGTCATTTAACCCTGTTTGCCTCAGTTTCGTCATCTGTGAAATGAGCTGGAGAAAAAAATGGCAAACCATTCCAGTATGCTTGCTAAGAAAAGCCCAAATAGGGTCACAAAGAGTTAGACATAACTGAAAAATGAATGAACAGCAAAAACTGTCTTGAACAGAAATTATTTGCCATCAGCACCCACTGTGAATGAAATGAACTTAGATTGCAAGATCCACAATCACAGCAAGAGCCAAAGGTAAAATGCATCCCTCCAAAAAAGTATCTCCTGTTAGTTGCATCCTAGTGAGGATGGAAAGTGAAGGAGACATCAGGAAAGAGTGGGAAATAAGCCTCACCTGCTATTCTTTGAAAACTAACTCAGTGGTGAGGGTCATTTGTAGTTATGTACGTTCACATTTTGTTTTTCTAAAATTATAAAATGATGGGGCTGGACTAGATTATCTCCAAGCTTCCTTCTAAATCTCTATCTATGATGCTCTAGTTCTGTTATTATGTTTTGGAAAGTTTTATAGACTTAAAAACAATTCCAGTTAGGTCCTACTCTAAACAACTTTCAGTTATCAACATTTACTGATTTCTTTTAGCGTGCTGTGTATTATTGGGATTATAAAGGAAGTAGAAATTTTGATGTCTATTTTAAAATAATGAAAGTGAATTTTTCTCAGTTCTCAACAAAATCACCTTATAAACTGCAAAAATTGTATTTATCACAAAAAAAGTATATTCTTTACTTTTATATACAATGCTGAGCATTGACTCTAAAATAAACCCTAGTTACATTTCTGTATTTTCCATTCCTACCCTAGCACTCACCAGCAACCTGATTAGAGCAAGTGTTTGTATATCTTGCCCAGGGCTAGATTGGTCTTGTGTTTGAGTAATTTGTCCTTTGTTATCCAAGACAGTCATATGAAAGGTAGCCATACTGAACAGACTTTGATCAGACAACCCATAATTTGCTTCTCAACTCTGTTGCTGAATTATCTCTGTGTCTGTAGAACCTACCACTTCATTTGAGTTTTAGTGCCCTCGTCTGAATGATAATAGAATTGAATGAGATGATCTCTAACATCCTTCTAGTTTTAAATCTTATGTTACTTTGGATACTTTCTTTACAACTCACTTCAGAAATAATATTATTTCTGCTTGTTCACAAGGGAAGAACTTTTTAGGAAAGTCAGGAACCGATTCCTACTTTACTGGTGTTCAAGGGGGTAGATTAAGGGCTTATGGTAAGGGAGAAGTACTAGAAAGTTTCTCCAGATAAAAATCTTTCCCTCAGTATTCCACCAACTGGTATTAACAGCTCCTTCTTATAAAATGAATAATTTAATAGAAGGGTTAAGCTAATTATTTATTCACATCTTAATATGATTGTATTTTTGATCTGACATTTGATTTCATCAGTGTATGGATCTGTAGGTGGGGAGCTTCCTGTATAAATGCAAAGTTGTCTGCAAGCATATGGATCCGCTGAGAGAACACAACCAGTATCAGAAGCAAGATTTAAACCCAGATCCTGCAGACACAATGAGCCCAGTTTTTATCGTATATGCTACATTGACTCTCTTAGTATGGTTAAATAAAATAATTACTTTCCCTTCCTAGAAAGGTTTAATACCTGGCTGGTATATTAAAAGATTAAGAAATGGCCAACCAGTGGGCATCATGAGCACACTGGCTGCTTGGAAAATTAAAAGAGCTCTAAAGAAAAGAATATAGATTTCCTCACCCTGATTTGAAGGAGCTCATCCCTTTTCTGGCCAGTTTATAGCCTCATTGTGGTCACTATACTAAGATATCACTTGTAGTTAGGCTTGCCCTCAATGATGAACTTTTAGTGTTCTATTTTGTACTTACCTCACACAACTGAGCTCCTTATTCAAAGGAAAGAGCTATGTCTTTGAATCATAGTCAACAGAATTTAATACCTTTCATTACACATAGATGGTTCTTAATAAATACTCTCTCTCACCACATAATTGTCACACCCTGTTTTTTCAGTCCAAAAATTTCATTATTTCTCATGCTGCTTAAAAGGTAAACAGAGCAGCAATTTATTCACCAGTGACACATGGATATGCATTTATCTCTCACACATTGCAAGCTGGGAGCCTAGAATTCTCAGTACATGCACATTGTCAGTATATGTCTGAAAGCCAGCTTGCGTGGCTGGTTAGGAGTGCTGCAGTACTAACAGTATTGTCACTCAGTGAAAGCTGTAGGCACAAGGGTGGCAGGCAGGTAGGTGAAGCTGTCAGAGTAAGTCACGTGATATGGTAAGACTTGCATCTTCCTAGTTTTAACATATGTTTGTGAGTATTACATGCGTCATAATCTTGCACCAAAGACAGTTCAGAAATAATTTTTTTTTAAAGTAATGCTGGCACAATTTTTAAAAGTTTCACATAATGGTCATGTGAGGGATAATTTATGATGAGGTTTCCCCATTCTGAACAATCAAATCTAGAATGGCTTCAGTATTCACTAGGCCTAGGTTTAGGTCACCTGACCTTCAAGCAATCTGGGGCTTAGAGGTGGAGACCCTCCCCCCCCCCCCCACGAAGCCAACTCTAAAGAAGATCTGGGTCCTTTGTTTCAGAAAGATTCCCCCTGCTTAGGTCATGGGTAGGCCCCCCTGCCAATGAGAGTGAAGGCCAGTTGGGGGTTTGGGTTTCTGCATTAGAAGACTATAAAATTGTGGGCTGGCTTCTACCTGTTGCTCTCTCCCTGCTGCCATGTGGGCAGCAGGGGGACCTTTTCTGACCTTAGATTCAGACTTTGAACTCCGTTCATCTCACACCCCAATTTTTTGCAAAAAATTTGACATAAAATCTGAAATTCAGTCTTTTTATAGGGTGCTCATTTAACTACTTTTAAATAGTCAAAAAAATTTTATTCAAGTCATCATCTATTAATCTAGCGTGCATAAAGTAGCATGGCTCAGTTATATTTGAACTACTTGAGGAACCAATTTTGACCTCTAAATTTTTATTTCAGAGACCTTGCTGCCAGAAACTGCTTAGTTTCTGTGAAGGAATATTCTAGCCATTCCCGTAAGGTAAAAATTGGTGACTTTGGTTTAGCCAGAGATATTTACAAGAATGACTATTATCGGAAAGAAGGAGAAAGTCTACTTCCTGTTAGATGGATGGCACCTGAGAGTCTGATTGATGGTGTGTTCACAAACCAATCTGATGTCTGGTAAGAGAGTGATTTCCTGTCATTCAGCATTACAATAGAAAAATGTGTGACGAGAAAATGAAATGTTAATGAATCATTTGCTGTTACTGTTGTTCAGTTCTTTTTCAGTCAGGAGCTCATTGGTGTTTTCTTAGCAAAGATGCTGGAATGGTTGATCATTTCCTTCTCCAGATAATTTTTTAGATGAGGAAACTGAGGCAAATGTGACTTGCCCATGTTAGAAATACACTTGTGGGCATCATAGGACTTCCCAGGCAAGGTACTAGCCCTCAGAAAGATCCACACGATAGATCTCAGACAAAAACTCAAATGCCCCCACCTTCCACCCCATATAGTGAGAAGCATGCTCGCTCTAAACAAAGAACAATACTCCCTGTGAAGTCAGGCGAGCTCTTGTTTTATTGTAGCCAATTTTTCTACATTCCTAGTAAATGGGTCCCTCCAGAATGGAGAATATATTTTCTTTAAATAAATGCCAGGCTTAAATGCCCTACTTTCAATTCAAATTTCCCACCTGCCTTCCATTGGCCTGCATTCTAGGGTTCACTAATCCCACCCCTTGATTTCGTCTTCTCATTTCTTCATTTCAATTCCCCCCTCCCTTCTCATCTTTGTTTTTCCTTATACTTAAATAAAGGAAAGGCCAAAACTGCTTCTAGTCTCCTCCCCTTCTGTCTGCATCATAGCAGGGGAAAGGATTTAAAGGATTTTTCTCAGTTTCTTGGAGAATTGACAAAAGCATGAGAGCATGAGTTTGATAATGAAAGCCCCATTATGATGGATCTAATTCTCATTCTTTGTGAATGATGTCTGACCAGGCAATTTTTTTTTATTCAGGAAAAGGCCTCCTCAGAACAAAGAAAAGTGGTAGATATCCTGATTATCAAGCACCAGCATCCCCTATTGCCCCTCTAGAAGCAATTTTGTCCCAGATATTAGCCATCAGTATGGCTTCAAATCATATATGTCTCATATGATTTCTGTCTTTATATAATTTCCGTGGAAACAAATTTCAATCATACCTTAGACCTAGGGTAACACAACTAGTAAGTATTGGAGACTAGATTTGAACTAAGAAAGATGAGTGTTCTTGACTTCAGGTCTGACACTGTGCCACCTACCTGATGTATTTAATAGTCTTATCATGATAATTTTTAAAATGTGTTCACAAATTGAATCTGAATATATGCATGAAGAAGAAGAAACATTGAAATCCTACTCTGGTGCTTCGTTGTGGTAGGAACTAGTGTCCCTGGGTCCTCAAAGTCTATGCGGCATACTTTCTGTCAAGTTCTATTCAAATTAGAAAGCTTAGAGTATTGGATTTACCATGAACTATAGTGATACTATCACCTAAGGACCAGTCTAATTTGAAGGAATGTTTCATCAGAAGGTTGACAACAGGAGATGAATTTCTTTGGCCATCACAACCCATGAACCCATCTGCTAAGATGCAGAGAAGCTGTAATCCCCAACAGAGATAGGAATGTCTGCTCTTGATGCAATTGGAGAGCTTTTGAAGCATTATGCAAGTTAATGTTATTAGGTGGCAAAAACGTATTTCTAGAACATCTAACTGATCAATTTGAAATACTGATTTTATAATTTATACTGCATTTTCTGGTTTTGGGGTCAAGGACAATATCATTCTAAGAAACAAATACAAAATAAGTATTATTGGATATAAATGTAATATAATTTAGAAATTAGATATTATGTGGTCAACACATTTTGCAAATAATATATTTCAGAATTATTCATGTTAATGTTTTTGTCCAAAGATCTTACATTTTACTCTTTATGGATTATCTCCAGATCAATTATCAGGCTGGGTATGGTGGTGCATACCCATAAGCCCCACTACTGGTAATGTTTAGGTTGGTGGATAGCTTGAACACAGGAGTTAAGAGCTTCAGTGAGGGTAAAGCTGATTAAATGTATAAATTAAGTCCAGCACCAATATAGTGAGTGCTTGGGAGCTCAGGACCACCAGACATTCTTAAGGAAGGAGAAATTGGCTCAGAACAGAAATATAGGAGGTCAAAGCTCCTTTACTGATCAATATTGAGATCAAGCCTATGAATGGCCATTGCACTTCCAGCTTCCGTGAAGCAACGAGATTCTATCTCAAAAACAAAACGACAAAAAGTCAGTTATCAAATAATTTTAGGTCCTTTGTAAGAGAAACAAAATTTGCCAAGCACATTATCTTTTGCAAGTAGGTGTGACACTAAAATAGCATCTGCTAGGCGGTTAAGATGATATAAGACTGCATAAGCTTAGACAATGAATATAACTTAGAGAAGAACTTCTTTTGAACTAAAGCAATTTCCAATTGCAAAAATGTTCACTGCATCATATGTTACTGAGAACCTCAGGTGGTACCAATAAAATCTTCCTTGTGTGGAAAACTTGAATATACTTGTGATAAAACGATTATTTTCTTTCCCCATCTTTGCCTCTGTCTCTCTTGGTCGCTTTCTCTCCCTCAGTCTTTCTTTCTCTCTCTCTCTCTCTCTCTCTCTCTCTCTCTCTCTCTCTCTCTCTCTCTCTCTCTTTTATACCTTAATATGAGCCCCCTCCTCCCTGTTCTCCCTTATCCCATTGACTGGGCTTCAGGGGGCACAATCTACTCTCCTAAATCTTCCCCAGCAACAAAAGAACAAAGGACAAAAAAAGGCAGGAAAGTTTTGCAAGAGTTTGCAAGCCTGCACAGATTAGGTTGTGTTGCAAAGCATGGAAAAACTATTAACCCTTTTGAGGAGGCACCACTTCGGAGAAATCATCCCTCACAATATTGTGATTTTTATTTAAAGTATCAAATAACTAGGAAAAATATTGTATTGACATTTGTAATAGTTATTTTTCATAAAAAATTGGTGTACATGTAATGAATTAGCTGGGCTTCTTAGGTAAATTCCAGATGACCATTGCCTCTCTTTAAAATTAACATTTCTAAGATGGCATTTGCCTAAGGCCATAGGCCTTAGCTGTGCTCAAGTCTTTAGCCCTCCTTTGTTCCAACAGTTTTGATCCTCCTGTCACACACTAGAAGTGGCCTAGCCCACCATTGTCTGTGGTCTCCAGGGAGCCTCCAGGAACTTCCCACTGGGGTCTGACCCCATCTGACTCCTCCTGAAGCCCCTCCCTCTAGACCACACCTAGATTCCTCCCACAACTTTTCTGTATATAAGATCCCATCTTCTCACCATAGAATGACTTAGCACAGACTTATCTCTGTGTCAGATTTGCTCTGGCTCGCTTGTCAAATGCAAGTGTAACAGATACCTAGGCTCCTTAAGAGTCTACACAATGTGGCAAACTTTTAATGAACTTTACTTTTCTTTGGCTGAGAGAAGACTTGAGTCAAATTCTTTTGGCAGGACCCGGTATATTGGGATTTTGGAGTCTCCAGAGCAACCCTAACCCTAACCGCATCAAAAGTACTCAAAATTATATGCTGACCTCAGAGAGCTGACTGGGATTGAGGTTGAGACCTTTTTCCCTTTATCCTGAAAGAATTTGGGTCCCATCTGTGTGTGGATGGGGGGGCATGAAAATGAGAAGGCATAGACTCAAGCCAAGACCTTTTCCCTTTACCTCAAAAGAATCTGAGTCCCATTTGTCCATATGCCCTGGGAAATCCCCACCTAGGATTCTCCCTGAATTCTCACTTAATCTGGCATTTTCATGCCCAATCTGTTAACCTTAACCTAGCCTACCTGTCCATTGTCTGTGACTTCCTTCTTATAGCCTCAGCCTGCTTCCTACCCTTCATCCCATCAAAATCCCATTCTCTTGTTTCACTTGGTTCCAGGAATCTGACCTCTAGTCACCCCACTCCCATCAAGATCCTCCTTAAAGTCTTCACATATGTCTTGAGACATCTCATACTTTCCCCTTTGATGCCCAGGACCCTGTGATATGAGGGGCATGTAGGGCCATAGGAATTTGTTAAAACTGAGAAGGTGGGGGGTGGCTAGGTGTCACAGTGAATAGAGCACCGGCCCTGGGGTCAGGAGTACCTGAGTTCAAATCTGGCCTCAGACACTTAACACTTATTAACCATGTTACCTTGGGCAAGTCACTTAACCCCAATCACCCTGCCTTCTCCCCTCCAAAAAAGAAAAAAAAAACTCAAAAAATAAAATTAAAAAAAAAAACTGAGAAGGCAGCCATGATAGAATAGGTAATCTTACCTTCAGCCTCGAATTTTGCCTAGGGCTTGGCTAGAGAGTTGAAGAAAGTGGGAGCTGGGAGTTGCCAGGCCCCAAGCTCCTTAGTCATTTTCAGTCTTGAGAAGCCTGGAGGGCAGTTAAAAGTAATAGAGAATATACTGAAATAGAATTTGAAATATATTCCTATATCTTTAAATCATTTAGGTCTTTTGGTGTTCTGATGTGGGAGGTCATGACTTTAGGACAACAGCCGTATCCAGCACGGACAAACCTTGAAGTTTTACATTTTGTAAGAAGTGGTGGAAGACTTGAGAGGCCTTCCAATTGTCCCGATGATGTGTAAGTACTTTGTTGTGAGTTTTTATAACTCTTGTGTTTAATAAAAAAAAATGAGGGAATGGAACCTCACCTGCTCTAGGTCTTTCTCATAGGAATCAACCTCAGTTTTCTCAAAGCTTTGCTACTTATCTTAGCCACTAGGTGGCAGAAAAAGATCATAAAAGTTTCTTTTACAGCCTCAGAAGTCAATCATTTTGTATTTAAAAGTAAGTGCTATTATAAGCAGAAAACTCAATAAAAAATTAAATGCATGCTTCAAGGCATATTTAGTGCAATACATATTGGATAGAAAAGTATACATAAAATATGAATTTCATTCAAAAGAAAAATGTGGTTCGTAAAAAAGTTTTTGGGTTTTGACATTATATAGTTTTAAAGTAAAATAAAAAACCTTCCCATTGTTTGCTACAACAAATAGCAACGTTTTGGTCCTCTGTATTTTAAGAAAGCATAAAGAAAGTGGAATAGAAGACAAAAGCAGAGCAAAAAACTGTTCATATCACTTCACCTAGCTTTTCCCTCTTTTATGTTAGGCAAGCTTCTTTGACAAGTTTATTTTCTATATTGGGAAAAATTTCATTAATACTGTATTCAAATGTATAGGTTTAGGATTTCATTTAAAATCATATCATGCAAATCAAAGGTATTTGGTATTGGTATTATGGATCTCTTTGACAACCTCTGCAAATGCATGGAAGGTTTATGACTTTTTAAATTGTCTATATGATATCTAGGTTTACGAAGAAAACTATATTGAAATACAATTTTCAGTGCTGACAGGAAAGTTCACTGATCTTGGGTTAAGTACACCATGATAAAATTGAGTAGATATTGATAGCTACTGATAGAAAGCAGATAGAAAGACATGAGGAAGTAGTCATTGGCACAGTGTAGGATAGCAGAAACAATACTGGCTTGGCAGTAAGAAGAGGCCAGTAGTTAAATTGGGACACAAATTGTATGGTCACTGCCATGTTATTGTTTCTGAGACTGACGATTCATCCGGAAAAAACCCCAAAACAAAGGGTTAGTGATATTTGCACCACCTGTAGCAATGAATTGCAGTGGGGATTAAATGAGAGAGTGGAAAAGAACATTACATTATTATATGAAAGGGTATTATTACTAATATTCTCAGATTTCTATAAGTGTTCGGTCTCTTCCTGTCAATATTTTCTGGATCTGAAGGTTTATAAAACAGAATTAAGAATATTACTTTATTTTCCCGAAAGAGACTTTCTGGTAATAAGTTGCCATTTTAAAAAATCATTTAAGGTTTATAAGAGGCAGCTAGGTCGCATTTAGTGGATAAAGCACTGGGTCAGGAGTTAGGAAGACCAGAGTTCAAAACTGGCCTCAGACACTTAGTTGCTGTGAAACTCTGGCCAAATCACTTGATTTGTTTGTCTTAATCCACTGGAGGAAGAAATGGAAAAAAAAAAATTGCAGTATCCTTACCAAGAAAACCCCACGGACTGTCCATGGCATAATAATGAAGGATCACGCATGACTAAACAAAGGGTCTTTTCAGGGGAACCAGGTGGCACAATGGATAAAGTACAGGACCTGGAGTCAGGAAAACTCATCCTCTGGAGTTTAAATCTGACCTCACATACTTACTAGCTTTTGTGACCCTGGACAAGTCATTTAATCCCTGTTTGATTCAGTTTCCTCATCTGTAAAAATAAATGACCTAGAGAAAAAAATGACAAATCACTCCCGGATCTTTGCCACCAAAACCTCAAATAAGGTCACAACTGAAGAACAACTTAACAATTACAAGTTTTAGAAAGTGCTTTACAAATGTCATCTCATTTATCCTCACAACCCTGGGAAGCAGGTTTTTACACCCACCATTTTACAGATGTAGAAACTGAACCTAGAGGAAGTTAAGTAATTTTCCCAGAGTCATACAGCAAGTATTTGGGGCTGGGTTTGAACAGAGGCCTTGCTTCCAGATTCCAGGGCCTGGCATTAGCTTCATCTTTCACCGGCATCTGATTGATGTTGCTGTAGACCAGCGGTTCTCAACCTGCAGGTTGTGTTCAATTTGTAACAATGAAAACACATCCTGGATATCAGATATTTACATTATGATTCATAACAGCAGCAAAATTACAGTTATGAAGTAGCAACAAAAATAATTTTATGGTTGGGGATCACCACAACATGAGGAACCATGTTAAAGGGTCATAGCATTAGAAAGGTTGCTAATAGAAAACTGGAATAGTATACTAACTTTTCTATTCCTTCTAGAAAAGTCCTTTGTGACCTGAGAAATGTGATGAGGAACTATTAAACAAAAAGAGCTGGACTAATTTAATTGGGAAAATGACAGCCAGTGGAGGGGACAATAGTGACTTACTGATTATTTATGAATTATTTTACAAAGAATGATAAATCAGTAGTAAAAGGAGGAGTTGGATGGAGTTAAGAGCTTCTCATGAAGTGCTGCATGCACATACTTCTTGTGACATGATTACTCTGGAACCCTGGGTCAAGTTCTTTGGACAACTGCCCAAATACATACACTGCTCTGTGGAAAGTATCCTATTCCAATCCCCAAATAAAATAATTATGCCTTGAAGTGTAACTGCACTCAATTATTTCTAGACTTCCATTACATTTCCCTGCTCTTCTCCTTTCTTGTTTTCCTCTCTTCCCACTTTTCTCTCTAATGAAGACCTTAGGTTGTTCTTCCCTGAGTAAACTTTATAGCTTTTTCTTTACCCCGACTCCACCAAATTTGTTGTTCACTTTGTTTCAGTCATATTTGACTGTGACCCCATTTGGGGTTGCTGTTTTTGTTTTTGGTAAAAGTACTAGTGTAGCCATTTCCTTCTTCAAGTAGTTTACAAATGTGGAAACTGAAATGAAATAATGTAAAGTGACTTGTCCAGGGTCACACAGCTAGTGTCTGAAGCCATATTTGAAATCATTATTAAATGATAATCATTATATAATTATATCAATAAAAATCATTATTAAAATAGTTCTCCCTGACTAGAGTACTATCCACTATGCCACCCTAACCCTTTGGACTAAATATTACAGTTTAAAAACACCAATATACAAAATACATACTGTGAAAGGAGAAAGGAATGCAAAATAATATTGCCCTTTGTCATTGTAAAATGTCCTTTTACTCCTGGCCAATATGTGCTAGTATTATGTCTAATTAATAGACATAAATTATATAGCATGCATAACTATTTCCAAGAAAAAATCAACATGTATGAAACCAGGAAACCTCATATTTTAGAGAGAATATCATAGCTTTCAAAATATTTTGATACCATGCTCTTATATAAAACCCATATTTCCCATTTACTCCTTTGCAGAGGGTAATCCCTTGTAATGGGGAGACAGGAGAAAAGAAACTTTAAGTTCTGAAAAATTAATAACAAGAAAATTTTATTTTCAATATTCTACACCATTGGTCTACCACTTCTGAAAAGAAATGGAGAGAAGTGCTTTATTTCTCTTTGGGGACAAGTTGGTCATTACACTTTTACAGTATTTTTGTATTTTTTTTTATTTCAAGTAGATATCATTTCATCTTTTTGTTTTTTGCTTTTTGGAGGGGGAAGGCTAGGCAATTAGGGTTAAATGACTTGCCCAAGGTCACGCAGCTAGTAAGTGTTAAGCATCTGAGGTCACATTTGAACTCAGGTCTTCCTGATTTCCAGGGCTAGTGCTCTACTCACTGTGCCACCTAGTTGCCACTGTTACTTCATCTTTATACTTGTATTCCTAATGCCTATAATACTTCCTGTTATATAGCAAGTGCTTAAAAATTTCTGATTGATAGCCAACTATAACTTTTCTGATTTCATTTACTTCACTTTCCATCAGGCTTCTGTTTTCATCTTCATCGTTACTTATAGTATAGTTATACTGTAATATTAAACCACAATTTATGTAAGCATTTCTCCTGTAAGTGAACATCTGTCTTCAGTCCTTTGTTAGTACACACTCATACACACTTATTGCTACTAAAATATTTTGTGTGTATGTGGAGTTGTAATTTCTATCATTTATTTCTTTCAGGTATACACCTAACAATATTAACTTTGAATTAAATAGTATGGATATTTTAGTCAATTTCTTTATATAATTCTAATCTATTTTCCAGAATGACTGAAACAATTCATAGCTCTGCAAATGATGTATTAGCATATTCATATTCCTATAACCACTTAAAATTTGAGTGCCATTTTGTGCGGTTCTTACAAATTTCTGGATATTAGGTAATGTTTGGGAGTTGGTTAGATTTACATTTCTATTAGCAATTTAGAGCATTATTTCATGTTTTTATAGTAATTCTTTTGAAAACTATTTGTTCATATCCTTTAGTCACTTATTATAGGGCATTAGCTTTTTCTCTTACATTTCTGATTATTGTCTGCACATATTGGATATGAAACCCCAGATAAATATCTGATACAAAAATATCTTTCCAGTTGCTTCTTTTATTCTAGTTATATTAATTTTGCTCATACAAAACCTTTTGATTTCATGTAACCAATGTTATTTTAACTCTTGTAATGTTTATCTTATTGGACTAATAAACTGCTATGTACATTTGAGAAAGTTATGATCTTCCTTACTTTTGATCCATTTTATTTTATAATAGTTACTGGTCACATTGATTTTGAATTTATGAAACATGGTATAAAGTGTTGTTGTAAACTTAATTTTCTTCCAAGGTGCTGAAAGTACTTATAAGAGAGGAACTTAATTCCTGGGTAGTTTAAAAAAGTTGGGTTTTTCAAACATGAGGCTACTGAGCTTATTTCCCCCCGCCATTGTCTCTTGTCTCGTCCATTTCTTTCATCTTCTTTTGTATTTCAAAACAATTACAAGATTTTTTTTTAAATGCTGCTTTAAAATATAGAAAGTTCTATTCTCTTTTGCTTTTTTGCTTTTTGTAGGGGAGAGGGCAGGGCAATTGGGGTTAAGTGACTTGCCCAAGGTCATAGTGCTAGGAAGTGTTAAGTGTCTGAGGCCAGTTTTAAGCTCAGGTCCTCCTGACTCCAGGGCTGGTGCTCTATTCCCTACCACCTAGCAGCCCCCCTCCTTTCCTTAATATCTTGTGATAGACTGGAATTTTTTCCCCAACCGTGAGCACAGAAAATTCTAAATATTCTTTCAACTATTTAGGTTCTTTGTTTCTTTCAGAAACAATTTTGTAATTTCACAAGAATAGTGTGTACTTCAATATATTGGCTGCCAGGTAGTTTATTCATTTTTAAGTTGTTTTGAATGAGACTTCCCATTAAATTATATGCTTCTGATTTTTTTTATTCCTTTCATAAATACTGTTGATTATTTTGTTTCATGTCTGGAACCTTTACTTTAATTGTCTCAGTTTCTTTGCTGATAAGATAGGATTCTCTAAGAAAGCAAACCAGAAAAATTTTCTCTCTTCTTGCTCTATCAGTATACCTTTAAATTTATTATTTTGTCTTATTGCTAGGATTTCTAGAACTATATGAAATAATAGTGAATAAAGGTAGGTTTCCTAGCTGAACTACTGTATTGAGAATTTCTAGTGTTTTGCTATTACGTATCATATATTGTTAGTTAATAAATGTAGTGTAATAGAGATGTATGCCAGGTATTATAATTAGAGAAAAAATAACATCTATACAAAATGGAGGGGGAAAAGGTCAGATAAGCATAGGTGAAAAAAAATGCATGGAAGAGTAGGTAAAACATAAGTTGAATATGTCTAGGTAGTACACTTCTCTGGTTTTAAAAAGACAGTGCTATATGTTCTAAGACTGCAGAGAACCATGGTTTGTGAAGAGGACTGGATTTGGAATTAGTACTTAAAGTACAAATCTTCGTTCTTGCTACTTTTGCATTTTAGGTACTTTAAAGGGATTTTAAGTTTTTAGAATAAATGAGTTATCAAATTTTGTCAAAGTCATTTTCTGAATGAATTGAGATAACTCTCTAGGCATCTTGTTCAATGATATAATGCCCATGTGGACCAGAAAAGGTGCCAGTATTGTTTCTAGTTTACTTAGATCATAGGGAAGAGGGGTTGATTTGATTGACTACTGAGCTGGAACTCTTTAAAAAAAAAAAGTATATGTTGTAGAAGACTTAGGCTTTAATATTTGCACCTGGGCCCACAAGGACTCTATACATATGGCCCTGTGTTTTTTATTTTTTACTTTAATTCTTTTCCTGATCTTAGCTGAAGGAGTACTGAACAAGGCTGTGAACTTCTGAACTTTGCAAGGTTAGGACACAGACCCTCCAATGGTCCAAGAGCTAGACTTTGTGCCAGATTTTTCAAGCCTCCAGAGGTATGGGAGTTGAATTCCATGGCAGAGTTTACAAATGGCTGAAATTGAAGTGAAAGAACTGATTTGACCTGATCATACCAGCATAAAAGATGATGGCAGACAGCCAAAAATGAGACAGCAATTCATCCATCATCTATGCCACATTAGCTGGCAATGACTCCAGCTACCAGACCTTTGTCAGATCAGTCTCCTACATTTTCAAAGATCAGAAGTTTGTGGCTTTATCTGATATTCCTTCATGTCGGAACAGGATAGAACAAACACTAAAAAGTAAGCATCAGTAGCCCATATTTATGTTCACATGTTGGCTTGGTTGAAAAATTAAGAAGAGAGGTCTCTTTACCCAAAGACTTTTTTACATGCTTTTTTTTTTATTGACTTGTTTGTTTACTTTTAGTTTACAAGATTCAGTTCCAGAATCACTTGAGTTTCAGACTTTTCTCCCCTTCCTCCCCACTCCCCACCTCCACCATGGTGGCATACAATCATGTATAA
>CM053600.1:54828953-54845785 GCA_028646575.1 Pseudocheirus occidentalis
TCAAAAACGCGTCCATCCACATCTTCTGCAGACAATAGATTAAACAATAAACTACATATTCCTGATGTGGGACAAAGAAAACGGGACTGCATTGTGTGTTCTAACAGGAAAACACCTGGTGGCAGGCGTCAAACCACTTATTACTGTCAAACGTGCACTAACCAGCCTGCAATGCATATTGGGGAGTGTTTCAAAACTTATCATACTGTACAAAATTATAAACAATAAAATATCGGTTTTTTTGCAAATATTCATTCCTCAATCACCCAATTCATATAACTCCAATATCATTATAATATGTTACTTGGTTCCAAAATTATACTAAATAATATGAGGGTCTGTAAATGCACGTTTTCGCTGCAAGGTAGCGTCGAGTAGCTGGTAGCCAATGTCCAGAATGGTTTGGAGTGCAAAGGGTTAATCTTGTATTGGTTTGAGGAAAGGCTAAAGGATGGCATAGCTCTCTGCTATGTTATGGTGCCTTAACTTATATGTCACTATGATGGATTCAGTTTCACAGTGTTGGGATTTGGTTTTCTAGTGTCTGTATAAATGCTTTGCTTCTGTCCTCTAAATGAAAAGTATGTTATGTTTTGTGATTGAGCACTATGCGGGAATATTTATAGTCATGGTTAGCCTATTTATTGTTATTATGGGTGCTGTAAATATTGCATTGGCATTACAGCCTCTGATGGCTCCCTCCCAAGTCTGAGGCATCTTCAACAGCAGCATTTCAGCATACATTTTATGTTTTGCCCAACGTACAAAAATTTGCTATTTATGCCCTTGAAAATAGAGTGTTCATGAATATTCGAAAAGAGGGTGATAACCTAGCCATTACTAGATTTTAGGAGGATTAAACTAGCAGCAGATAGGTTAGATAAGAGATGGTAATATATATATGGATGAAGGTGTTGACTAAAAGTAAAGGAAGTTGTTGAATACAAACAGCATATTGAAGGAAATATTGAAAGATCTTGTGGATTCACAGAAAATAAACAATAAAAAAGATGGATGACATATACATGGCTCCAGGATCTTAAACCTAGGCAAGTAGGAGAGTATAGACATGGTGTCATTGGTAATGAGGGAGGGTGGAGGAAGGTTAGTTTAGGTTTTGACACAAGGAGTTTAAGTCATATATTCACATCTGCAAATAATGTACAGATGTAAGATATGCCTTCCAGAGAAGGACCTGAAGCAAGGTTAGTCTTCAAGTACTACTGAGTGTCATTTTGTTTTGTGACTACAGTGAGTTGCATAAGGCTTCTGGTTAATGCTTTAACAGGTACTCAAGTACAACAGCAGGAGATTCAAGCCAGTGGAGAGGAAGGCTTCAATCACAGTCCAGGTCAGGTCATTTCACAAAATTGGAAATTAATTTTTCTCAGTCAACTGAATAGAATTACAAGTCATTTGAATAAAGGCAATTGACAAATAAAATACGGGGAACTACCAATGATTGGTTGAGAGTATTAATCAGTTACCAAGCATTTATTAAGCTCTTACATAAGTGGACCCTTTGCAGAACTGTACATAAATAAATTTTTACATAATGCAAATTTGCCCTTAGAGATGGGGACAAAAAAAGGCAGGAAGGGGGCACTTGTCTGTAGAGGGATGGGGCCAGCATGCATTTTAAGAGCATGTGGGTCTGGGACAGAAAAGTGAGAGCAGGAAGAGGAACACATGGTGTCAGGGATAGACAGATAAGGAACACCTGAGGGTAGATGGAGGCAAGAGAGACACTAGGGGCCCGGCACCTGGGTGGAGCAGGGCAAAGGTTTCTCTAGGTACCAGAGTTGCTGTGTCTATCAGTCTGTTCTTCTGCTTTCATTTATAGGGTTATTGTGGTTGATCTTGTTGTTGTTGCTGTTTTGGTGAGGCAAGGAAGTCAGGAGCTTGAGCGGAGGGAAGGGGGCAGGAGAAGAGAGAGCATAGTACTATACAGTAAAGTTAACATAGGTGGGTTTTTTTTTATTTCTTTCAGAATTCTTTACATAAAGTCAAATTTGGGTAATGCGAATTTATAGTAAAGTGAAAACTGTCTACATAGGCAAAAAAAAAAGACAGTCTCTGCCTTCAAAAAGACAGCATATGAAAGGAAGGATGAAGAGGTTTTGGGGGAATAATGGAGAAATTTAGAAGAATACAGCCTGATGGAAAATGACGTCATGTCTCTGGTGGCCTAGACAAATAGCAAGCTGATATCACTCTATGAGGCTCTACTGAGAAACAAGTCACCCTTTCTATTTCCATCTCTTCAAGTGTGCAGAAAGGGCAGGAGGAAGGGATTATTTTTTTCTCCCCTTATCTCAACTGACAATTCATTATTTTCATAATATATTATTACAGTATATATTTATTACATACCATAATAGTTATTATATTAATTTATTAATATGATTTATTTATGATTTATATAATGTAGAAATAATATTTAATTTATATTAATATATACAATAAATTTATAATAAAAAGCAATAAATTAGATTAATACATTAGCATTTTATTAATTATATTATTTTATGATATTTCTCAAACATTAGAATATGATAATGTATCAATAAAAATGAAAGGAATGTCAATATGTATATAATAAAGTTCCTTCAGTGATGAGCCTTTAATGACCAGATAAAGAGTTCATATTGAGAGCACTCATAGTTAAGTTAATGATTACAGAAGATCTAAAAATCTTGTAATTTGTTGCACCCTATTTATTGCCCCTATATCATCATCACTGTCAAAATGTAAAGGAGGCACATAGAACTGAAGGACAATTTGTGTTTTTCATTATTTTATTTTCACCATACGGAAAGAATTCAGCACCAAAGTCAGTGAGCATTTGCTGACCATTTTCACATTTAACTCATCTGGTTTGGGGATAATGTATAGTCTATTCTCAATATCTTCCTCAAAGCCTTTCCAGGATCTGATCGTTTTTATGATCTGTTGTCATATTATCAAGAATGCAGAGTCAGTCAATTCCATAGCATGATGAGGTATCCAAGTAGGGTCATTCTCAATAATACCTGTAAAAGAAAACAGAAATTTGGAATAAATAATGATGTTTCTACCTTTGCTCTATACCCCAAATAATATAGAAACATTTTAAGTATCTTTCACTGAAAGACTTGGTTTCTAATGTGGTAAATGATAATTTAATAATGAAAATAGTATACAGCTGTATGATACTTTACATCAGTGGTGTCAAATCAAGTAGAAACAGGGGCCACTTATACATATATGAGGATCCCTGCAGCCCAAATAGTGGTTGAGTTTTACAATGTAATATTTTCTATATTTTATTGCATTTTTACGTTGTTAAATATTTCCCAATTACATTTTAATCTTGTTTGGGCCTCATTTGGGAGTGGATCATGGGTCCCATGTTTCACATCACTGCTCTACAGTGTTAAAATATTTTGTGTGTGCTTTCTCTTTTAATATTCACTGTAAAACTTTGAGATAAGTAATTCATTGTGTTTATCATTTGTCAGATGAGAAAGCTAAGATATATAACCAACATGCTCCAATAGAAAAAATGGTGGATTTAGAATCTGAAGACTTGGGTTTGAATATTGCTCCGCTACCTATTACTTATATGGCCTTCAATAAGTCACTTAGAGAAAAAGCACATGGTGCAGTGAAAAAACACTGGCTTTGGAGTTAGAAGACCTGGGCCTAAATACTGGCTATAACTTACTACCTATGCAATCTTTCATCAAAAATCTCCCAGCTTGTAAGTGGTGGAGCCAGGAAAGGAGCCGAGTTCTTTGGGCTTTAAATCTTACCCTTTACAAGGCCAAGTACAAAGAGTAGTAGTCAACCCAAGAACATTCAATGTCCCCAAAAGTATTTGCAGACAGATAAATATTAAAAAACCAAAAGTAATCATTTAAGCAATAATAAGACCAGGGGTTAATGTACAGTATATGAGGCATATGATATAGATTAATTTGTCAGAAAAGTGCTTTTTTCCCCCTAATATAAGACTGAAGGACTCAAAGATCTAAAAGGTGCCATTCCAACTAGCAGGGTAGAATCACCTATTTTATAGCATTCCTTATCATTCCTCAGGAATTTCTCCTTCTCCCCGCACCCCCCACCAGGGATGAAAAGCATGTCAAATAACTTATCTCTTTGTCAACTCATCATTTTAAATATGAAGTGGAGATAGCATTAAATTCCATTATACCTAGGAGCAGAAATAGAAATCTCTGCCCTGGTACACCAAAAATGAGAAAAGGATGGTGATGATAGAATGTATTATATGGCAACGGGTCTGTATTTTTTTTATTCAAGAAACAAATCATGGTTGACATTGATTTATAGATCTGCCTTCCGGCAGAATGTAAGTTTTCTTCAACAGAAATAATAAAATGGATAATGAGACCTATATCTGGAAGCTATTCAAAAAGTAATGTGATTAGTTAAAATTAGAGGGGTGGGCTGCTTCCTATTTATACATTTTAAATGTCTCTTGAAGTTGAAGTTCATCCTAAATTGGAAACTCCTTTGCCTCCTTTTTCCTCATGTTATTTCACACCATATTTTGGATTGGCGATCCTTCTATGATACAAAGTGCAGTATCTCCAGGGTTTTCATTTTATGAAGTCTTTGTCCAAGTTTTCTCATAAACATTCCCTAGAGAGTTTATTTATCCAATTCGACAAGGTCTTCCCCTTATTCTCTATAGTATCAATGAGTCATTTAGCCTGTTCATTTTCTCTACGTGAACAATTCAACTCTCTGTCTCTCTCTCTCTGTCTCTCTCTTTCCCTCTCCCTCCCTCTCTCTGTCTCTCTCTCTCTCTGTCTCTCTCTCTTTCTCTCTCTCTTTCTTTATCTCTTTTACATTTTTTCCACTTCTCATACACATCATCATTGTTAATATGTTCCATCATACTCAAAACCCTCCATACACCTTCCCATTTATCATTTCTTTTCTTCTGATATTATATTCAGGAAACTTCACTGTTGCTAGAATAACTTTAGTGTTGAAAAGCAAACATTTATATAATAGAGAAGTTTGGAATCATTGAAAGCTCTGCCCAATTTCACAAATTCAATTTAAGTCTCTTTAGTTATGGGCCTATGTTATGGGAATCTGAAGATCTTCCCTGTCCCTAGGCCCTTTGATAGGCTTAAATGACTCTGAGAACCTTTCCTAATTTCAAAGTATACTCTGCCCCCTAATAGGCTGAATGTGGTCACATGGAGCCTGTGTCAGGAGCCTTGTTCTTCAGGAATGTCCATGCTTTATTACTTTGTGATTGGGCAGTGGGTCAAGAGGTCTGTGACATTCTCTGATCCAAGAGAAGGCTATATACACCCTGATGAGAGCTTTTGCTTTGGGGGTCAATTTGGAAAGAGTTATGTGATTTTGCCAGATGAGACTCTGGGAAGCTGTTGAGCCCTCCCCAACACCCCCCACCCCTTGGAAAACCCAGATGTTGATGCTTCCCTCTCTGGTAACTAACTAGGTATAGATGTAAATGATCAGATGGCTGGAAGCCCGTCTGCTGATCTGTTTCTCTGTCTGCTTGTAACTTCTGTTTGTATTCTGTTTGCATTCTCTCAAGTTCAGGGTGCTGATTTTTCCCCCTGAACTAAGTAAATGATATATATATATTTGACTGATTAAAGTAAGATTGTTACCCATTTTGAGTTGCTTTCCTTTAGAAAATCAGATCTAAAAACCTGTGCTGACTGGGTATGCAAGGGTGCTTGCTGATACAGCCTAGCTCATTGCCAATAAGAGGTCCCTATCCAAGATGTGTACCTTCATAGACTAGAGAAAAGGGATGAGCAGAGGGTAGGGATTAGAGAGTTTTTTGATTCGTATCATATAGTGGGGGCTGGATTGGAGCTGGATATAAAGTCAGTCATTTCCAAATAGCCTTTCTTCATCCTCCATTTCTAACTTTGAATGTTGCTTAAGATCATGCTTGCTTCATAGTCTTTTCAGGACCACCACGTATTTTTAGATGGTAGCCTTCATTCTGATTACGCACTGATCTTAGGCTGTAGTACTGGGTTTGTTTCCCTTTATACAGAATTCAAACAAAGCCTACTTGTGCTTTTTATCATTGTGTTAAATCTGGTCTTAAGTACTCAACAAAAAAAAAAGAAAATGTGTCTATTTCTGTTTTGCATAGTGTCAGCCTCCTGATGGGATTCCACCATGCCTCTCTAATTCGTTTCATATGTACTGCTTGGCATATGAGAATGTTCAATAATCCAGATTCTCTGAGTATATAAGCTATTCCCTGCATGCCAGGCACTTTGAGAAGTTTCACTCAGTTCTTATTCAAGCCAAGAGTGTGTACCATTCAAGAAGTATAGCTTCAGTGTCCTAACTAGTACCCAAATGACCTGAACCAATGAATTACACCTTCAAAATAGCCTAACTGACTCCCAGAGAGTATCATGCCCTATAAGAACATTTTAATTTGAAATGATAGGGACAAGATATTCTATTGCTTTGACTTCTATCCACAACATCTAGAAGTATTCATCATGGTGGGTAGTTAATTCATGTGGCTGGCAACAATCATAAGAACAGGATTAGTAGAAATAGAATTTCTAATTATATGAGTTCACATTAAAAGTATTTCATGTGGCATTAATAAGATTCTGTATCTCAAAAGTTTCTTTCTCAAGAAAAATCACTGAAGCAGTTTAGATGAGCAGAAATAAAGCCAAGATCAATTTAAGAGATAGCATCATAGATATTTGAGAAAGGAAAATCCCAAATGGGTCCTCAAATCTAAGGCTATCTCCTGAGAGTGATTTTGCTGATAGTTATTTCTTACTAAGGAATGGAAGACTCAGGCTAGTGGATAAGGAATTTGTGGATAAGGTTTCATGGATAAGGGTTTTGTAATTGATTGCAAGAGTTTATTCCTACACACACACACACACACACACGCACGCACACACATATCTGGGAATGGGGTATCAAGCAGGGTTAGTTTTAAGAATTGAAAAGGAGGGAAAAAAAGAATTGGAAAGAAGGAACATTTTTTTTGTTGAAGCAATTTTAGTCAATTCTAAATTAATTTCTTAATTTAGGAATTGGAAAGATGGGGAAAATGTTTTTGTCATAATGATTTATTTCTAGAATTATGAGGGATTTGTTTTGCTTTCCTTTCTTTCCTGCATGTAAACAATACATATTGCTGCCTTAGTTGTTAGCCTAATATCTCGTTTGGATTTTTGTTTTGGGGAATTTTGCTGCCCTCTGGTTCCTAGGAGACCATCTGTGCACCTCTCTGAAGTGGAAGACTCTCATGCTTGTTTGTTAGCAGCCTCATTGATTTCATAGTTATCTCAGTTGCTTGTAAATGAGAAGTTAGAAAATAAACAGCACAATTAAAGATCCCCTGCCCCCACTACATTATACTTAAAAGCTGCAGATGTAAAGTAGCCTATGTTTCATTGATAGCACTCATCTTTGAAAATTGTCTAAACGAGGCTTGATGATAGAGATCTCTAAAACCTCCAGGAATGGATCTGCATGTGTGTAGGCTTTCATCATAAGGTGACTGGTGATTGAATAAAATGAAGCAAATATATACTAGAAGAATTTTCATAACAAATTAAATGAATAGCACTAGTTACAAGCACATAGAGTAGAGCAAAGGAAAGGATTTCACTTAAGGATGATGGATCTAAATGGAAATTGTTCTTCAAATGAAACATAAACAAGGATTCTTCAATGTATAACTATTGCCATTCTGCTTCATCTTCACAGCATATACCTAAATGTGTAAAGACCACCAAATGTTTTTGTGTTGCCATGGTGCAGGAGATTTAACCTGGGGCCCATGAAATTATATTAAATTTTAAAATAACTACATATAAATAAAATTGGTTCCATTGTAATTCTGTGTATTTTCTCTTGTGCATTGAAAAGTGTTAATCTGAGCGGGTTCCATGGGACACACCAGTCAAACTAGTCTATGAGATAAAAGGAGGGAAAAAAAAGTTAAGAAGCTGTAACCTAGAGGGAAAGCTTGTTACTAAACAAATTCCACCATTCTTCCAAGTCACCAAATTCTACAACCTCAAAGTCATTCTCAACTCCTCACTCTCTTGTCACCTCACATATCCCATTAGTTGTCAAGTCTTGCCAATTCAAAACTTCAACATCTTACACATTTGTCCCCTTTTTTGCATTCACATGGCCGCCACTCTAGTTAAGGTCTCATCATTTCTTCCTTGGATTCCTACTGTACCATCATAGCATCTTAATTGGTCTACCTAGCTCAGTCCTTCCCTTCTCCAATCCATCCTCCACAGAACTGCCAACATGAGTTTACAAAAGTATAGGTCTCACTATGACACTTCCTTGCTCAGTAATCTCCAGTGGCTTCCTAATGTCCCTAGGATCAAATAAAAATTCCTTTCTTTGGTTTTTAAAAACTTGTACAACATGACCCATTCCACCTTTCCAAGCTCATTATATATTACTCCTCTTCATGCACTCTACAATTCAGCCAAACTAACCTTTTTAATTAAAAAAAATTATTTTGGAAGTGGGAAAGGCAAGACAATTGGGGTTAAGTGACTTGCCCAAAGTCTTAAAGCTAGTTAAGTGTCAAGTATCTGAGGTCAGTTTTGAACTCAGGTCCTTCTGACTCCCGGGCTGGTGCTCTATTCACTGTACCACCTAGCTGCCCACTCAAGCTTGCCTTTTTGCTGGTCTCACACATTATATTGCACTTCCTTTCTTTATGCCCCTGTGCCTTTATGTACCCCACACTAGGAATACACTCTGTCCTCATTTCTGCCTCTTAGAACCCCTAGTTTTCTTCAAAACTCAAGTACCACCTCCTACATGAGACTTTAGGTCAGAACCCCAGTTTGTTTTTAAATAGATCTATGATTTCAATGGTATAGAGATGTGAGAGTAGAGGTCAAGAGAGAAACTAGGATTAGAAAACATTCCTCTAGAATGGGGGCTTAAACCAATCACAGTGGAAGAAGATATCCCCAATAGCCCTGAGGAGGACATTACCTTTATTATAGGAGAGACCGAGTCAATTGCTACAGTTACAAATAGGCTCATGTTCATTCATCTTATCACACTGAGATCAAATTGGTTTATTCATATAGTACAGATTTGAATCTTTATCACTGTGAGCTAGTGTTACCCTCTACATAGTGAGTCAAGATGTATCCTGGGGAAGTCAGTCAGGACCTTTCCTTACCAACTTTTATTCTTAATACTTCATTGAGGTAGCCAGGGGCTAATTTACATGGTGTAAACCCCCACATCCACCCCCATAAAAAGAAAGACAAGGAATGAAAATACTGAAGAAAATTCTTTGTAACTTGTAAGTTGAAATGAAAAATGCAAGTTGGTTTGTTGGTTAGTTATTGTCCGTTCTTGAAGAGCACCAAAAGGACATCACTATGTCAGCATCAAGTTACAAAGCATCCAGCTATGGCTTATCAGACCAATACAAGCTCAGAATGTTCTACCAAAAGACAGCCAAAAATAGTCCATGTAAACATTTAGAATGGGTTCTTTAAATTTGTGTGTCCCATTTTTCTTTTGAGCTATTTCAATTCTGCTTTGCCCATAGAGCACAGTCCCTTCTTTGATGAGGGCCCACCATGCTGGGCAGTCCTGTGCCAATATTTCCCATGTCACGCAATCAATTCCAAAGTTCTTAAGAGTGGAAGTGTCCTTGTATCACTCCTTCTGACCACTATGTGAGCACTTACCGTTTGTGAGTTCTCCATAAAATAGTCTTTTAGGCAAGTATATGCTTGGCATTTGAACAACATGGTCAGTCTGTCATAGCTGTGTTCTCTGCAGTAGAGTTTGAATGCTTGGCAGCTTGGTTCAAGAAAGGATCTCAGTGTCTGGTATCTTATCTTGCCAGGTAATCTTCAGAATCTACCTAAGACAATTCAATTGAAGCAATTCAGTTTCTTGGAATGGCGCTGGTATACTGTCCAGGTTTCACAGGCATACATAACAAAATCAGTACAATGGCTCTGTAGATCTTTAGGTTGATAGCCACTCTAATACCTCTTCTCTCTCACACTTTCCTTTGAAGCCTCACAAACACTGAGCTAGCTCTGGCCATGGGTGTGTCAACCTCATCCTCTATGTATACATCCCTGAAAAGTATGCTGCCAAAGTAAGCAAACTTATCCATTGCATTCAAAATTCTCCATTTGCTGTAATCAATGGTTCTACATATGAGTGGTGTGGTGCTGGCTGATGGAGCACCTGTGTTTTCTTGGTGTTAATTCTAAGGCCAAAATTAGCATAAGCAGAGAAACAATCCATACTTTATTGCATCTCAGCTTTAGAGGCTACATTGAGTGACCAATCATCTGCAAACAAAAAATCATGCACCAGCACTCCCTCCACTTTGTTCTTGGCTTATAGCCTTTACAAGCTGAAGAATTTGCCATAAGTAAGGCAGCTCACCTTGAGATGCCATGTGCATCCTCATTTGACAATGTGACTGAAAACATCATGCTAAAAAGTATGGGAGCAAGCACACAGCCTTGTTTCACTCCATTGGTGACTGAGAAGGCTTGAGAGCATCATCCATTATCCAGAACTCAGGCAAGCATGCCAGCATGAAACTGACATACAATAATGATGAACTTTTCCAGGAAACCAAGTTTTCACATAATTTTTCATATGTCTTCATGACTGACATTATCAAAGGCCTTGGTGAGATCTACAAATGTTGTGTTCAGACCTCTTCTCTGCTTTTGGAATTTCTCTTGGAGTTGTTGGGCAGCAAACTATAGCAACCATTCCTTGGCCCTTTCTGAAGCCACACTGACTCTCAGGTAGATGACTAGGTGAAGGATCAGTCTATTAAGGAGGACACTGGCAAGAATCTTGCCAGCAATGACTAAGAAAGAGATTCCTCTGTGATTGTCATAGGGCAATCTATTTCCTTTACATTTATAATGGAGGCATCCTTGAACTCAAGGGTGATAATCTCCTCTAGCCTTATAATCTGGAAAATTTTAGTCAGCTTTTATATGAGCAATGGATTGCCCCCCTTTTAAATCTCAGCTAGAATAGAATCAGCACCAGGTGCTCGACCACAAGAATGCCATTCAAAAGTACTTCTTCACTTGGAACTTCAGCAAGGGAGGGATTAACTTCAGCCTGAGGTAAATGGTCAATGGCTTCAGCATTGATTGATGACTATGGAAGTGTTCAGCCCATTTCTTTCTTATCCTTATCACTAAGCAATGTGGCTCCATCCACACTGAATAACTGAGATACAACATAGGTCTTTGTCCCATAAATAACCTACAAGGCATCATAGGGGCACTTTGAATTGTTACTATCAGCATAAAACTGAATTAATCTGCCTTTTACTGAGCCTAGAATCCTGCTTCTCTGTAAGCTTCACTTGTACCTTACTTTTGATGGAATTAAATCCTGCCTTCTTAGAGATGAATGAACTACCCTGCTCATAAATCCTGTGGAGTTCTCATTTTTCATTTAGCACTTCTGAATTTCCCCATTATTTTAATCAAACCAGCCTTGATATTTGTGAGTAGTCTGATTCAGATGAGCAAATGTGGTGCTGTAATCCAGATCTCTGAGAGTTGCCCACTCCTTTTCTGCTCCCTGTAGCCAACTGTGTGTTGGCTCAACTTTTCCTCCAAGTTAGCAACAAACTGTTCCTGTTGACAGAAGTGCTCTTATCTATTGACATTAGCTCTTCTGGTAGGCATTTTGCCTTGGGGCCACTGCTTTTGTTGAATGTGAATATTTAACTTGGAGAGGATAAGTATGTAAGCAGTCCAGCACTCTGTGCCACACATTACCTTCATTGCTCTCACATCCTCTCTGTCTCTTCTCCTTACAAGCATATAGTCTATTGAATGTCAATGTTTGCTGTGAAGGTGCATCCACAAAGTTCTATTGTGCTTACATAAATAGAAGACAGTGTTGGTGATGAGGAAGTCATGAGATGCACAAGTCTGTAGCAGTAAGTGACCGTTGCTGTTGCAGTTTCCATCTCTATTCCTCCCAAGGACTCTCTGTCGTGTCTGGTAGTCTGAGCCTATTCAAGCATTAAAGTCTCCCAGAATTATGAGCTTGTCCTCTTTTGGCACATTGATGATAAAAGTCGCCGGGTCTTCATAAAATTTTTCTTTGACTTCGTCAGGGTTCATCATGATGGGAACATAGGCACTGATGATGGTAGCAAGGCATTTTCCTGCAGGTGGCAATCACATTGTCATGTGTCTGTCATTTACTCCTTTTGGTAGGCATACAAGCTTGTTGATTAAATTACTTTTGATTGCAAAACCTATTTCAGCTTCACTGCATTTCCCTTCACTGTGGCCACTCCAGGAAAATGTGTATTCAGTAAGCTGGCCTTCGTTTGCCACTCGGGGCTGCTGTTTGGATGTGATACCTGCTGAGTTCTCTTCCAACAAGAGCTGTTCATCTTTCAGGTCTACTGAATTTTGTGTTGTCTACAAGTGTGCACACATTCCATGTGCTGATGGTGAGTGGGATTGTAGAAATTGCTGTACTTTTTTTGTGTTTTGAAAACAGTGTGAGATCCCTGCCTGCTGTGGTAATCAGGTCAGGATTAGTGGAATGCCAATCACAACAGCACACCTGAGAGCTGCTGCTGTGAATAATTTTAAATGTCTAATCACAAGGTATAATGAACACTCTATTCAGAATTAAACCTTATTCAAGAAACTAAAACATAATATTCATAACATCATAACAACTTATTACTGAGGTCACATAAGCATATAATATTGCAGTCAATATATAACATAGCATTCCCCAAAATACTTATTTATAAACTAAAGTATCACAACATATCATGTCATATGACATATATCATCGCATCCCCCAAATCAGGGGGTCCAAGGCCAGGGTCTTCCCCAGCACAACACATTATATAGCATATTACAGTCTCCTCAATCAATTCAAAGTATCCAAGTAAAGTCTTCTTTCGTCTTAACTTGAGGCTGACTTCCAAGTCCCATGGCTCTTCTTCTGTGGGCTGACCACTCCTAACTCTTGCCTGAATTCACACATAGGCAATTCCTGCTCCATGTCTCAGCTCATGGGAACTGTTTCACTTCAAGCTCTCCCTCCTCATGTCCAACAGCAGGCTCCAGGGCCTCCTGCCCATAGCTTATGCCTTTGGCAAAACAAAGCTTAACAGGACAATAACAGTACTGACACACACCACTAGCACCATCATCTCAATTTACCTCCAGAGTCCAGAGGCTCTGTATTAACAGCTCAGTTCACTTTAACATCTCTCTGAAGAGGCTTAAAGTAAACCTCCTTTCCATGGGCAGGTTTCTGCCCCTACAGCTCTATTTGCTTTAAAAGTCCAGAGGCTCCCTCAGCAAGTCTATGCCATCAGAGGTCTCCTCTCTGCTCTCAAAAGACTCCTCCCAGCTCTCAGAAGTCTCTTCATTTTCTTCTCAACACTGACTTGCCCTTTCAACACTGTTTACCTTAATGCCTGCTTTCTCAACTCTGGCTCTCTACACATACAGTTCTACTCAGCATCTGATTGGCTAGAGACCACATGCCTTTATCTGCTTGACTAGAGCCCACCTGCACAAATCTGATTGACTCAGCACAGAGAGACATATAAGCCTGAGGACAGGAAATGAAATTCAAAAAACAAAAAAAAAAAAAAACCAACCCCATGTAAAAAACCTTCTTTGCTTGCCATTACAGTTGGATAAGTAGACAATTTTTAGGGCACCTTTTCTAGCCCCTTGTTCACACCAGTAGGTGAGCAGTGAAATCCTTAAAAGGATACTCACACACCCTGGGGCTGCCAAAAACCATTGCTGCTTCCAGTGAGAAGATGACCCTATAGCCTGGGCCTCCTGTGTTCAGGGTTGTGCCTAAGCTCTTAGTGTATTCACACCTGCTGCTTCATCATTTGTCTGTAACACAGGACTTTGAGATAGGTAAAAATGGCAAAAAGGTATGGGTGTTATCTTTTGATTCATGTGTAAATTGGATTTAATTGAGACAGAATTCCATGATGTCATCTGCCTTACTCTCCTTTCCAAAATCATCACAGTCTAGTGGCATGGCCTAATCAAGATGACTCATGATGACTTGAGAAGCAGTGGATGACCTTGGCATCTTCCATGTCTAACCAAGTTCTAAGCACTCCTTCATGGCCACTGGAGAAAATTGTTCTCAGTGGCCCATTCCACCAAGGAAAGTCTTCACGTATTTCTTGGAGCCACAGGTGACAACTAGATAGATAAGGTAGATGGACCTCCAAGGTGGAAAGCAGCCCTGAAAAGAGCTCAGTAGCCTTCACACCAGAACTACTAGTCTTCCCTGAACACATTCTACAGCCCTTTTACTCTAAGATGAACTCCAAGATTAAATGGGAAATGCTAAGTGAGCAGGAGGCTCCCTGTCAGGAAGCCAGAGCAAGAAGATTCATATGGAGCAACTCACCAAAACTTAGTAAAGAGTGAAACTTGCTCACTTAGGGGAACAGGGTGAGTTGAGAGAGGCTTCCACAGCAACCTGAGGAGATCCTTTTTGTGATACTGAATGAAAGGACAGAAAGTTTTGTCTGGCTTGGAGACTTTCTATAACTTGTCTATAAAATGCTGAAAGATTTCAAGCAGCCCAAGGGCTTCCTGGTTACTTATTCAGGAAAAAAAATTGGTACCACTCTGCAAGAACTGGCACCATCACAAGGAGAAGAAACAACACAGTTGGAACAGTAAAGCCAAATTGAGCATGGAAGCAAAAAGAACCAGATGACAAAGGCAGCAGAAGGGGGGAGAAGTGCTGGTATGGCAGTGAGCCAGAACAACAATGGTGAACTGAGTGGAAGCAGATTGAAAGAGCGCTGATGGAAGGAAATGATTGACACACCAGGGAGCAAAAGCATCAGAGGAGGGGCCTGCTGGGAAGCTAGAAGTCACAGAACCCTCACACAGAGGACCAAACCCAAACATCCCCCACGGAAGCCCTGAGTCATGTAGATGGTGTAGGTCCCTAAGGGAAAGACTGGCCCAATAAAAGGAGGGAGGAGGTTTTCACTCTGTTAAACATCGAATTTTGCCCTTATTTTGAGAGTATGCAGGGCACTATATATCTAGAGTATCTCTAAGGTTCTAAGGGGAAGATAAGTACTAGTGGAAGGAGGTTGCTTTACTGTCTACTGAACTCTGTCTGAGTTTTTTTTTTCTCTAAACAAGTATAGGGCAAGTACCCCAGGTTATATCATGATTCTGGATACAGGCCTCTTCAGAAAAATACAGGACTTCCAGAAAGAGAAAGTTGGTCCTTGATTCTCAACAGTCTTCAATGTGAACTTTTTCTGTGGTCTTGATTATATAAATAAAATTTGTTTTATGACCGATACTTTGTAAACCTAAGTGTGTGGGAGAGATGCTGATACCCACTCTTTGGGGAGTACCAACACTGGCATTTCCAGGTTTCACCTAAGTGGAAGCAAACCATTGAGGGAAATTATGAAAGGCTCTTGAAATGAACCCAGGTTTTCTTTGTCAGGAGTAAACTCTGACACAATGGCTATATTCATAGTACCTAGAACAGTGCTGAAGACATGACAGGGAGTCTTAAATACTTAATAAGTGATAGTTAAACATTTGAGAAAATAGAATCTATTGCTTGATAATCTAAATTCTAGTGTCTAGAATCCTTCTAATTTTAAATATATATATATTTAATTTTATATTTATTCATATATATATTTATATTTAAATATATATATTTAATTTTAGACTCAAGGGCCAGAACACAAATACAGAATAGAAAAAAGAAACAAAAACATATCATAAACTTAAATATTGAAACTTAAATACAAAAAAAGAAAAGTATGTCATGTGCATAGCAGAACATGAGAGAATTCAAAATATGTGACAATAAGTTTTCATTTTAAGAAAGCCTGTATGATACATGTTTTGTTGAAAATTGTCCATCTTTTCTTTGCTTCCTTGTAAGTTTTCTTTTATTTCCTGATGTGTACTTTTTCCCCCTTCCTGGACCTCTCCGCAGAAGGCTACAACAAAGTTGAGATGTTTTTCTATAGCTATAGATATAAGCATACACATATACATATATACATACATTTATAGAAATATACTTTCCTAAACCTATTCTACTCCTGATCTTTGTTTTTTATGTATGATTATATCTCTTGTTTCCTACCCTCCTGCCTCTTCTACTTTACTTTGACTCACTCCCTTGCCCTCCTATTATTTGCCTAATCCACTCCAAGAATCCCTCACCTATCATCCTATTCCCATAAATCTAAAGAACCTTCTATACCTCCTTTTACCTGTTTCCTCACCTTCCCCTCTAAAAATCCCTCCATTGTCCTCTTCCCCTTCCCTATGCCCCTACTGCTTTATCTTTTGACTTTAGAAGACTCTTATACTCTTCTAAATATATATGTATTGTTCTGTCTTAAACTCATTCCTAATGAAAGTAGGTTACCAGAACTACCAGCTCTCCTCCCCCATTGAATTAATTCCTCTGTACTGATTCTTTCTCTTGTACTTCATTTATATAAATAAACTACTCTTTTTAGCTGTTCCTAAATGGCTTTACTTTTTCGTTTTATAGAATACTCAAGTTTACCCCAATCTTTTTTTTTAGTTTTTTTATTTTTTATTTATTTTTTAAATTTATTTTTATTTGTTTTCTTGTTTACATTATTCATTTTCATTACATTTTTGAATTAAAAATTTTCTCCCTGTCTTGCTCCTGCCCCATCCCTAAAACAGCAATCCCTCTGTAAAGCCCCTCCCCTGCTCTGCTCTCTTATTTTCTGG
>CM053600.1:54846285-54873129 GCA_028646575.1 Pseudocheirus occidentalis
ATATTCCAGGCCTTTTGATACTTCAGTGTAGAAGCTGCCAGATCCTGGGTTATCCTAATTGTGTTTCCACAGTATTCAAATTGTTTTCTCTTGACAGCCTGCAATACTTTCTCCTTGATCTGGGGATTCCAGAACCTGGCTATAACATTTCTAGGAGTTTTCTTTTGGCGATCTTTTTCAAGAGGTGATTGGTGAATTCTTTCAAGTTCTATTTTGCCCTCTGAATCTAAAACATCAGGGCAATTTTACTTGAGAATTTCTTGAAGGATGCTTTCTAAGTTCTTTATTTGATTGTGGCTTTCAGGTAGACCACTAATTTTCAAATTGTCTCTCCTGGATCTATTTTCCAGGTCAGTGGTTTTTTCAGGGAGGTATTTCACATTGCTTTTTATTTTTTCATTTGTTTGTAACTGTTTAATAGTATCTCAGTTTCTCATAAAGTCATTAGCTTCCACTTGCTCCATTCTAATTCTGAAGGAATTATTCTCTTTAGAATGCTTTTGAGATTCTTTTTCCATCTGGCAAATTTGACTTTTTAAAGCATTCTTCTCCTCATGGGCTTTTTGGGTCTCTTTTGCCATTTGAGTTAATTTGTTCTTTAAGGTGTTGTTATCTTCAGTCAGGTTGTTGACTCTCTATTCATGATTTTCTTGCATCATTCTCATTTCTCTTCCCAATTTTTCTTCCACTTCTCTTATTTAGTTTTCAAAGTCCTTTTTAAGTTGATCTATGGCTTGTAGGAAATCTTCACATTTCTTTGAAACATTTGGTGTGGGAGATCGGACTGTGTCGTCTTTCTCCTGTTCCATGCTTTGATCCTTTTTGTCCCCAAAAAAGGATTCTAGAGTTTTATTCCTGTTCTTACTTTGCTTCCTTTTCCTCATGTTTGCCAGTCAATTAATTGCTTGTTTTTTTTAGCTCTGTGGAACTCTGCTTCCAGGGAAGAAAGCTCTGTCCCAAATTCCTGGGGTTTTCACAGCTGCCGGAGCTATTAGGAGGGTGCTGCAGCCCCCACCAGCTTTACCTTGCTAAAAGCACACCCCAGGACCACCACCCAAGACCACGATTTGGATCCAGGCTGCTCAACGCAAGAGCCCTTGGCCTTGATCAATTGCCTTGGCCCCCCTGCAATCTGCAGGCCAGGAGCTCTGAAGCAGCCCAGTGGAGGTAGTTGCTGCTTGCAGTCATTCTTGCCACTTCCTGCTGCTTCCCACCACTTCCCTGTCCTGGGGGCAGTTTTGCCTAACTGCTTTTTTCCCCCAAAATTTAGCTTGAATTCCACTGACCTTTCTCTTAGCCTTATTTCTCCAGGCTTGACAAATGTGGAAAATGCCCCAGGTGCCTCCTATCTGCTCTCCTGTAGACTCCAGCTGCAGCTCCTCCTGACCACCCCAGAGCCAGGCCATGGTTTCAGGCTGGGCTGGCCTGGGTTCCTAGCCTGCTGTGATGAGCCCCACCTGCTGAGCTGCCTTCAGCGAGAGATGTGTTTTCTGTATTTTTGTGAGTTTTGGAGCCTGAAAATTTGTTTAGAGTTGTATTTTATGGATATTTAGGGTGGCTGTGTGGGAGCTGTGAAACTTTGTTGCTTCTACACAGCCATCTTGGCTCCACCCCCCCAATAAATTCACTTTTAAATTTATACCCAGGTCTCACTTGCTCATTTCAGCATAACATTCTGATCTTCTCAAATTGTGCTAAGAAGAGCCCAGTTGTGCCCCTGTTCTTTTTTACCTCCGCCCACGCTTTGTTCACCCTAAGATCCTATTTTAACTCTTTTGTGGGGGAAAATCTTGAGAGTTTGGAATTTTCTGTCCTACTCTGCCGTTTTCCTCAAATCCTTCTAATTTAAAGAAAGCTCAAGGAAGTGACTATATAACACAGACTTAAAAAACAGTATCTTAGATTTAGAAGTTAATTTCATTTTATTTCCTTCCTTTTTCTCCCCTCCCTCCTCTTCTTCCTCTCTCTTTGTCCACATAAGACTCACATCCTTACCTGTGAGTGCTCTGCCCACAAGAATATATATTTTTGATCACTGAAACCTTGCAAGATATCTTGGGGTTTACAGGCTAGACTTTTTTTTTCCTTTTTCCTACTTACTTATTCTATCATTAAAAAAAAAAAACTGGGACAACTAAGTCATTTACCCCCTTGTCGTTTCATTTATGATTTCTTGAAGTAGAGCATTGGAAAACTAGGCTTTGATAAAACTCATTGCTATTCAAATGGAACTACTTGATCATGCCTTGAAATCAAATCACTGTCATTGATTGACCAGCAATTGGGTCCAGCCCAAGCTTTATTTAGTCATTATTTGGGTTTTGATGTCTCTGAGTGTAAATAGCGATTGTTTCTGTTTTGGCCAAAACCCCAAGGATCTTACACTTGCTGCTCAGTGTGTGTGTGTGTGTGTGTGTGTGTGTGTGTGTGTGTGTGTGTGTGTGTGTGTGCGTGTGTGTGTGTGTGTGTGTTTTACTAGGTAGAAGAGGCTATTTTCTTTTTACCTCATTTCTTACCTAACCTTTGATCACTGAATGGGCATTTCTTCAGACAAACTGAGACCTGACAAAGACCTTGGCTTAAAAAGGTCAAAATCTCTCACTGCATGGGGCTATCTCCAGTCATCCTGATCTATATCATGCCACTAGCCCCAGATGGCTCTGGAGGAGAGAGTGAGGCTGGTGACTTTGCACATCCCTGCCTCACTTCAATCCAATTTACTTACTAGTCAAGACATCACCTTCCTTTTGTCATTAGTTCTCTTTGAGAATGAAGGACAAACAACAAAAGCAACAAACAACAATCGTTTCATTATTGTATAGTCCTAATTGTTAGAAAGATTTTCAGTTCTTTAATCAATTTATCAATTCATCAATAAACATTTAGTAAGTGCCTAATATTCATCAGGTACTGGGCTAAGAAATGAGCATACAAAAGAGGCCCTCAAGGAGCTTATAAATTTTAAACAAAACAAGCTATATGCAAGATAAATAGAAATAATTAACAGAGAGAAGGTCCTAGAATTAAGAAGGCTGGGGAAGGCTTCCAGTAAAAAAAAATGGGATTTTTTATTTAAAAAAACTAGAGAAGTTGGGAGGTGAAGCTGAGTAGGGAGAGTGTTCCAGGCATGGAGGACAGGCAGAGTTGAAATCAATCTTTCTCTAATTAGTAATCATTCATGTCTGGAATATGAAGTTAAACAGACTGAATGTAATTTCTCCTTAATTAATTGTTCTATGTTAAATATATTTTTAAAAATTCAGATATGGGAGAAAAAAGATCAACAATCTTAACTGCTAACCTTTGTTTGAACTGACTACAGACATTGATGGGGAAATCAGACTATATATTTTCCTCCATTTAAGGGAGATTTTCTTGGTGGCTTAATTCATGAGGGTAAGTGAATATGTAGAAACTTTTCTGTTGCCAGTGAAAGCAATTAGAGTTGTTTGGGGTTAGTGCTATTGAATAGAGTTAAGAAATTCTGGTAGGCAAAGGTTGTATTTAAAAACCCGACTAATTAACACTAGTTCTATATACACAGTATCTATCTACCTACCTATGTATCTATGTATCTATCTACCTATCTCTCTCTCTCTCTCTCTCTCTCTCTCTCTCTCTCTCTCTCTACCTACCTTCCTTCCTATCTATCTATCTATCTATCTATCTATCTATCTATCTATCTATCTATCTATCTATCTATCTATCTATCTATTTTTCTTTCTATCTATCTCTCTACCTATCTACCTACCTTCCTTCCTACCTACCTATCTACCTACCTACCTACCTACCTATCTATCTATCTATTTTTCTATCTATCTGTCTATCTATCTATCTATTTATCTATCTATCTACCTATAGTGTTTATATATAATGTGTGTGTGTATATACACACACATCTATACAAACATATTTGAAAAAATGTGTGAGTATATGTATTTCTAGGTCAAGAAATGAAAGAGACTTAGGCCTGTAAATTGTGAATATATTTTTCAAGATGAACATCAGGAAGCAATGGATGTGGTGAGCACTGAGCAATATTTTCAGTTTGAAATTTAATGTAGCTTAAATTTTCTTTCAAAAAATTTTGAACTTTACAAATACAAACAAATACGGTTATTCCCATATACAATGAAGAACAGTAAAAGATACTTAAAAAGTGGATATTGAATTACTGACAATTGTATGTGAAACTATACATTTCTATTATATACAGCTTATTTTTGTTCAGAAAGATCTCAAAATGCTCCACTTATCTGTTTCCTCAATTTTCTTCTTTTCACTTCTGCATTTTGGTTTATTGAAGCAGTTTTCTTCCCCATAACTATTTTCACTTTCCTACATTTCTCTTCAGCTTTCTCCAACCCTCCCTCCACAAATAAAAATCCTCCTTTGAAACAAATAAGTTTAAGTAAGTAACCCATATAATGACTGTGTCTAAAAGTGAATGTGTTGTTTTGCATCTTCAGTCCTCTGTATCAAGAAATGAGAAGCATACTCCATTAATAGTCATTGGGAGCTATTATTGGTCATCATGTCAATAAAGTTAAGTCTTTCACAATTGTTTTTCTTTATATTATTTATTTGTATTATGTAGTCATTTTGCAATTTGTTCTTTTGCTTCCTATCAGTTTCTATAAGTGTCCCCAGGTTCCTCTCAATCTACATCCTGTCATTTATTGTTGCAAGAATATTCCATTATCTTCACTTACCATGTTTTGCTCAACCATTCCCCAATTAATGGGTATCCACTTTGTTTTCAGTTCATTATTACAGCAAAAGGTGTGTGTGTGTGTGTGTGTGTGTGTGTGCTTGCGCACGCATGCATGCCCATACTGGTCATTTCTCTCTGTCTTTGATATTTTGGGGTTATATGCTTAGTAGTTGTGTTACTTGGTCAAAGGGTTATAGTTTAGGACTTTGGGGGGACAGTCTCAAATTGCTCTGCAGAATGGTTGGAAGACTCCATGGCTCCATCGAGAGTTTATTAGAGTACCTATATCACAGTCCCTCCAATAATTATCATTTTCTTTTTTTGTCATTTTGAAAAAAGTGATGGGTAGGAGGTAGAATTTTTTTCAGTGTGTAATTCTCTTATGATTAGTGATTTGGAGAATTTACATGTGGTTGTTTATAGCTTGTATTTCTTCATTTAAGAACTTCTGGTTCATGTCTTTTGTTCATTTATCTATTGGAAAATGGTTCTTGTTCTTTCTGTCTTGAATTTATCGGGAAATTTTGCCCTAAAAATTATTTCCCATGTTAGCTGTTTCTCTTCTAATTATAACTAAATTGATTTTGCTTTTGCAAAGTCTTTTCAATTTTATGTAATTAAAATTATATATTTTATTACCTCTATCCTTTGTTTAGTCAAGAATTCTCCCTCTATGCAGGTTTTGAAAAGTTTTTTTCTCTAATTTGTTTATGATATTAACTTTTATATCAAGATCATATATCCATTTGTAGTCAATTATGCTATATTTTGTGAGATGCTGATCTATATTTAATTTCTTTTATACTACTTTCCAATTTTTTCAGCATATTTTTAGCACATCTTCTGTCTTCCCACTTCCATTAAAACATCCTCCTTTAAATTATAAGCATCCTTTTTAAGAACATAAAAAATCCTTAAATTTTCTCTCATAAATAATCTATAAAATAAACATCATTTCCGTAATCAATAATGCAGCACTGGGTGCACAGATTATAGGACACAGGCTGTCCTAAAGCAGTGAAATGCACATTCAAACACTGTCATAAATCTATGCCCAAAACTTAGGGGAAACACAATGAACTATATATCCAGGCACTGTTGATGTGTAAAGTAGTGCTCAGGCTTTAAGGCATCAATCTTCTCTTAGTAGTTTGTCATGTGGTGGTCACTAGAGAGTGGTCCTGACCCCAGTAGTTAGTGTTCTTGTCTTTACTGAACAGGTTACTGTTACATTACTTCTGGGTATTTTATACCTGTTCTGTTCATTGATCCCCTTTTCTATTTTGTAAGTCTCAAATACTTCTGATGATTATTTCTTTGTAGTATCTGGTACCAGTAGGTTTTCTTCTTTCCTACATTTTTCCCCTCACTATTTCTCTTCAGATACTTGATTGTTTTTTATTTAGAGGTAATTTTTATTATTTTTCTAGTGCTACAAAATAATTATTTGGTAATCTGACTGGTATAGCACTTATAAATTAAGTTAGGTAATATTGTCATGCTTATTACATTACCCCAACTAAAAATAATTAATATCTCTCCATTTATTTATATCTACCTTTATTTCTGTAAATGTTGCTTTGAAATTGTATTCATATGATTCCTCTGTAAGTATATTGCATATAGTATATTGTATTGGGCAGAAAATGACTTTTTTAAATGTAGAAGTCATTTCACTATAGCTTGACTGTGTAGACTCAGGTTATCAATTGGTTGCAGGGATGGGAAACCTGTGGCCTCAAGGTCACATATGGTCCAGGTGTGGCCCTTTGCTTGAATCCAAATTTCACAGAACCAGTCTCCTTTAATAAAATTGCTCTTGAGCAATTATCAAGATCAACATTAATACCAAATAACTAGAAAAGGTAAAAAGATAATTCTTCTGACTATAGTTACTTCAAGTAAACATGTCTAAACAAGTTGTCACTCTGGAAAATGGGAAATAGATTAAAGAATATATTGATTTTTACTATCTCTAGAAATAAATTTAAACCATTGGGTAAAAATTTTTACAACAGAAGGCCCAAAGATTCTATAAACCTTCTCAGGCAGCAAAACTCTAGACCTTTTAGCCAAATGGAGAAACAAATCATCCAAGTACCACATTAGTTTAGAGTAAAAGCTTATTGACAAAAACATTTCGGAGGAGGATGATAGAAGATTACAAGAAATGTCACTTCACAAAACAATTTACACAATACAACAATGTGCATGCTTTCTTTTTCTAGTATTCTGCTACCACAAAGAATTATGAATTTTAAATACATACATACATACATATCCTTTCTGTCTTTGCAGCCCTACAAAATATATCCAAAACACATAGAAAATAACCTTGGAAGGGAAGACATAAGCACCTCAGAAGAAACCAAAAAAGTTCTGTAATAATGTGCCACTTCAGCTGAGTATTAGAAGAAACCTATATACCTGTGGCATTCTGTGGTTTAAGTGATTTGTCCCAGATCACATAGTCATAGTCAGATGAAGATCTATGGTTCTGGTCTTCTTGGTATTGAGGGCTGTTCTATAGCCACCACATCATGGCTACCTGTTGGAAATCAATAAACATATTTTTTTAGTTACTAAAAGTACATAAAGAGGATCCCATTATTCTTAGTTACTGTGACTAATTTTGAGGGCTGGAGAGGTAATTAGGCTTTCCTACTCATTCCCTAACATTTACCTGCCAATGCATTCCAAATAAATATTTATGTTAAATGTTGCTTTCTCCCCAATTAAAGATGAAAGTAAAACCCAAAGCCCAACTCAGATGTATTCAGTAAAGTTGTTTTTTGTTTTGTTTTTCATTGCATAATCTATAGTCATTATAAAATGGGGGGGGGCAAAACTTTTTTTTCAACTTTTATATAAAAAAGATGTTGAAATTTTGACACACAAATTTGCTAGGTTATAAATAGCAATACTTCAAAGAAATCAAATAGTATTATGATAAGCTACCTTTAATACAAAAGCTTCTTCTCTTTTGAAGAGAAGACTAAACATGGGTATTGTGCTAACAATTTCAGTAGATAATAAAGATGATGATGATGATGTTGATGATGAGAATGATGATGGTTGAACCTATCGAATACCTAGCAATAAATGAACTTGTGGATAGAACTGTATATCAGAATGTCAGTATCTATTATGGACTGAGGGACAACAGATCCCAAACTACAAATAAAAACAAGAGACAGCACACTGGAAAACCTGAGTTCCTATCTTTGAGAAAAGCTGTAAAGAGGCATTTTATTTAACTCCATTGAGCCTCAGTGTTCTCATCTGCAAAATGATGGCATATAAAATCCCTTCCACTTCTGAATCTATTCTCTTATGACCTTAGAGAACTCAGCTAATAATGTGTGCTGGAACTAGGTCACTACCGCAGATCCAACTATTGTCCACAACCACTAGGATGTAATATCAATCAATAAAAACTTTAAAACAATGGTTTTAATAAATGTTACCTTGCCAAATACTCACTATAATCTCTAGACTATGTGAAAAATCTAAGATTTGATTAATAATAATGCTAATGATAATAATAACCTGCTCATAGATGTTATACAGCAAAAAAAAGTGGAATACACATTAGGGTGATGTAGAGTAAATAATTTACGTATCCCATAATCACTATTACTGTCGTAATGGTCTGACAGGAATCTTGAAACATCACTCAAATCAATCTGTGGCAATACCTCTGATTGAGTTACCACCCCAACCAGTGTGATATAACTGGTCCTATAAATATAAGAAAAAGACAAGGCAGCATTGAGTTTCAAGCTGGCCATGGAAGGAACACCATCTTTTAATGGCCCTGTCACATAGTAAGGTTAGCTTGTCCCCAAAAGGTAATGCAACTCTCATTCATACTTACTTAGTCTAAGGACAAAGGTTCAATCTGTTGACATAGTTTTGTAATTACCTTTGTATAAGGAATGTGGTACTCCTCAGGCTTGATAAATGTCTAGGCACATAACAAATGCACAGTTAGAGAATTTCAGGCAAATTATGCCTACCTATATTAGTGTTGTACCATTGTTGAATATAATTTCTATTGTTAAATAAATCCTTTTTTGTTGTTAAATTTTAGATGTCCTATAAGTAGCTCAGTTCATTTCATTCCCAAGACTAAGCCTTCATACTGGCCTGAGTTAGGCTTGTCTCATAACATTCAGAGTATCAGAAGGGCTGTATGGGAATGATTTTGTTTGACTTTGTGACTCAAGAGGGAGAAGGGAGAAGTTATATAAGAGGAGCCTCTGGAAATCAGATGGCTGAAAATGAAAGCCTGGCACCCAATGGCCATGGAGAATGGAGAACCCTGATTATTCATGGTTATACATCTGGTTATCCATGGAGAGTCCTTTCAACAGGACAATTGACCTGATGGGATTAATCCAATAGGTATTTAAGGAGGCTGAAAAAGAGCACAAGATAACTTTATAATGCACCTTCCCTGACTCTTGCCAATGGTCCTAGAAAAACTGATCACAAGCAAAAAGGAAAATAAAATTCAATTTTCTGGGCACATTCAGCAGCTAGAGATAGATGTGAATGTGCTCTTGATTTTTAAGGACTGTACTCTGAAGGCAGAGAGGCAGCTCACAGACTTATGAAAGTCTGTGAAAGAAGCAAGTGAAAGATGCAAAATTCATGGGATCAGGAAATAATGTATGTTGTCTGACCCAGAGGTATTACTAGAAAATGTATTGAATCCTGCTAAAGTCAGAACTATAAGAGAAGAGAATGGGAATAGGAGAGACAATGAGAACTGGGAACCTGTCCCAGTAGAAAATTCAAACTTACCCTATTACTATCCTTAGGAGAGTGATTTCCTTCACAAAAGGGATTGGAGAGTGGTCGGTCATTTATCAACAAGGACTTTGGGAGGCTGCAGTAAAAATTTAAACACCAACCTGGAACAATGGATTTTTCAGGGTGTTATCTACTGGGGACAGTATGGAGCTCTTCTTATCTGCAGAATCCATCACTTTAGGGAGTCTCACAGAAGACTTAGATTTGAAAAGGCAATTAAATTAGAGAGTCTAAACAGAGATAATTATTTGTCCCTTTTTAGGTGGGTAACATGGAGAGTTAAGCATACTGGTCCAACAAAAGTGAATTCTGTTTGTAGTCAGTTCTATGGAGGTCAACAAAAGGAATGGTGAAATTTCAAAGAGATAGGTTTGTTTTGGATTGACCTCCATGCAAGCATAGGCAACTCCTCAGTAAAGGCTATGAAAAGACAAAAAATTGGCCTCTCCAATAAAAGTCCTAGCTTATGGGTCATTGGATAATGGATGGGTCTTGATACACAGTGATTTGTGGTGTTGATCCTGGTACCAGAGCAATATATATTCAGGAAAGTAATGACCTCATTTGCTTTGAGAGACTCATGACCTAAGTTATGACTTGGACCAGGATCTAGGACTTTGTTCTTCTAAAGGGAGAGGCAAAACCTGGGATTTCTGATTGTTTTTTCTTCTCTGTATTTGGTTATGCCTTCAAAGGGGCTGTAAAATTATTTCTCCCTTTTTTTCTCTGTTTCTATTTTGTTTTACTTTTGCCTGCACTTAGAACCCCCATCAGTGCTGCTTGTGCCATATATTCAGAATTAAAGTTGTGGAGAAATTGTCCTAAGGCCATTTAAGTGACAGGAGGTGCTAGCAGATCTTTGAAATCTTGCCACAAAGGGGTGAGATATAGTGGGAAAACTATCTACTATATAAATTTTTTTATATCTTTGTCATACAGGGATGGGAGAAGATAGGAAAGAAAAACAATCTACTAAATATCTGGCCATAGAGAGCTAAACTAGTTTTTCCTGAAATGGAAATGAACCTCTTCTCAGGATAGATCTTTAGGCCAGTGAACTGAAGCTTGAATGTAGCTCCCTGATGAAATGAATTACATTAAATAAATGAAATAAAAGTAATAATCATTATAATTATTACAATCACATGCAAACGTTGGTTAAACTTTTAAAGTTGGTTGGGTAAAAAAATTGTCCTTATAACTTTTCTGTCTAATGCTATCAAAACAGAGAAGAGGAAAAGGATAACTGCAATGATTGATGATGATGATGATGATACTACTAATAATTATCATTTGTATAGTGCTGTAAGGTTTGCAAAAGGCTTTATAAATAGTAATTCCATTTGAGCTTCACAAAACCATGGGAGAGAGGGAGATGCTATTGCTACCCCCATGTTACAGGTGAAAAAACTGAGGCAAATGGAGGCTAAGTAAATTACCCAGGGTCATATGGCCAGTAAGTATATGAGGCAGAATTTGAATTCAGGTTTTCCTGACCCCAAGCTCAGCACTCTCCAACATTAAAAACTTCATTTCCAGCATTATAAAATTACAAGAGATAAAGCGTTCATCAGAAATTCTAAATTCCCAGAATCAGCAACTGAAAGCAGAAGTCAAGTTAGTAAAAGGGGTCAAAACAATGCAAACACAACATAAGCAAGGTAGCATTAATCTATCAAGAGATAGCTAGGTGACACAGTATGGAGAGCTATGAGTCTGAAATTAGGAAGTTTTGAGTTCAAATCCTGAATTGAGCCTCTACCAGCCATATGATCCAGGGCAAATCACCTAACCCTTGATTGCATCAGTTTCCTTAATTGTAAAACTGTGATAGCACCTATCTGCCAGGATTTTTGTGAGGATCAAGTGATGTAATATTTGTTAAATGTTTAACACAGTGCCTGACACAAAGAAGGTTCTTAAACACTTCTCCCCTTCTCCTTTTAACAATCAGGAACTTTAATACACAGACTTGAAAAATAAATCAAAGGAGAAAGAAAAGACTGGAAAAAGGAAGATATGGAAAACTTCTGGTCATCTATATAGTTGCAGGAAATTTAGCACAATAAAAATGCAAATTGTGTCAAACTAGAAACAGAAGGCTTGTGAACTATTTATATAATGAATAATAGAACAGCTACGAGAATGTGACAATATGCTAGCTTCTCTTACAAAGCAACAGGATTGACTGTTATCTATTGGATGAAATGTTTCACAGGGGTGGAAAAATTACTAGCAAAACTTTATCAGCTTCCTTTTAGATGGAAGCCTGATCCCACCTTCCTTTTTTCCTCCAATTTTCTTTCTTTGTTTCTTAACTTGATAAACATCAACAAACATGAACAGATTTTATATTGGTTGGTGCCATCTTTTGTGTGATAAAGCCTATATAGTTCCTTGCTCAGTTACCTAGGTTTTTTTTCTTGCTGTTTGCAGAAAAAGGTTTTTTGGGGGGTGGGTAGGGAGAGTTGAAGTTGGAACTGGTAGCTCTGGAATTTGCCTATAACATTTGTGGGAGTTTTCAATTTGGGAATACTTTCACAATGTGATCAGTGAATTCACTTTACCTTCTGGTTCTAATAGACCTGAACAGTTTTCATTTATGATTTTCCAAAATATGGTATACGGGTTTTTTGTTTAGTCACAATTTTCAGGGAGTGTTTTTTTTTTCTTTTTAAGATAAGTTGGTTTTGAGAGTGAATACCTTACATTTTCTTCTAGTTTTTCAACCTTTTTAGTTTGTTCCAATATTTCTTTTGTTGCAGCTGGTTACTAAATTCTTATTGTTCCATTCTAATTTTCATAGTCAGCTACTTAAGTGAAGTTTTTCACCATATGTTCTAAACTAATTATCATCATCCCAAGATTTTTCTCCAGAATTTAATTTCTACATATATATATTTATTTTATCTCTTACTTCATTTCTTCTATTCATTCTTGGCATCCTCAACTGTTTTTTTTTCCCCAAATGATTTCCTCATATTACTGTGAAATTATTCTTTTCTTCTAAGCTTGCCTCTTGACCATAGTATTTCTTACTTTGTTCAGTGTGTTTTTCTGTTTACTTAGATTTTTTAACCTCCTCTCCTTTATACTTCTGGACAGTGGTCAGGCCTTATTTGGTCTTGCCTTCATTTTCCCAGGCCCGTACTATTGGTTTCCACTGCCTCTTTGTGTCTGTGCTCGAAAGCACTGGCAGATTTTACCATCTTCTCTCTTTTACCCAGGAGGCTCTTCTGTTAATGTCCTGCAGTGTTCAGGCTTTCTTGGAACATTCTTTTCAGATCATTGTGAAATTCTGGCCCCACTGAAGTATCCTAGTCAAAACACTGCCAAATTTTGATTCTCTTGGAGTCTTGGTTAATTGATTCTCTCAGAGCTTCCAACTCCTTTAGAGTTTCTCTATTAAAGTGTTGTAGACTTTTATACCCTGAGAGAGTCCCCCTTAGAATACTACAGTTTTAAAATTACCTTATAACATCTCTAGTCAGAATACTGGCAGATCTCTTCCCTACTTTCCTGTGATCATGATGGCTTTCCTGCATGGCATACCTCTCCAAATACTCAAAAGCTTGTAAGTGGATTTTTGTATAGTCTTGGGTTGAATGAAGACACTGTAATTTATTTTTTATTTTTTAAATTTAAATTAATTCCTTCATTTACTTGTTTTTCCATCTACTTTACAAGCACCCTTCCCAACTGAACAACAAAATAAAAATGAAAAATTAAATCGTCATAGCAAACATATGTAGTTCAGAAAAACAAATACCCACATTAAACATTTCCAAAAAATTCTACATTTTAAGTCTGTCACCTTTCTTGTAAGAGGTAGAAATGGGGGTGTTTTTCTTTTTCAGTCCTCTGGATTGGTTTATCATTGCATCAATCAGTCCCAATATCTTTCAAAGTTTTTTTCTCCATAATGCTGTTGTCATTATACAAATTGTTCTTCTAATTCTGCTGACTTCACACTGCATCAATTCATACAAGCCTTTACATGTTCCCCTAAAAAAAATGTTCCTTTCCTCATTTCTTATTGTATATTCCATTATACTCTCAATTTGTTTACTTATTCCCCATAGGAGGCTATCTCCTTAGTTGCCAGTTTTGAGTTACTAGAAAAAGAGCTACTATGAATATTTGTACGTGCATTTCCTTCTTTCTTTGATCTCTTCAGGTTATAGACCTAAAAGAGGTAGAGTCTGTCAAAAAGTAGGCACGATTTAGTAATTCAGGACCCATAGTTCTAAAATGTTTTCCAAAATTATGAGATCAATTCATAGCAGCACACATGGTTTATACTATTATATTGTTTATAATATTATATTATGGTGGATATTTTCCTGCATCCCCACCAATATGTGTAATTTTTCTCATCTATCACCTTTGCAAACTAAGTATGTGATAGAACCTCAGAATTATTTTAATTTGCGTTTCTCTAATTCTTAGCGATTTGAAGCAATTTTTAAAAAAATATGGTTATTGATAGCTTGGATTTCTCCATTTGAAAACTGTCCACATTCTTTGTCCTTTTAGCTACTGTGTATCTTTGGATTTTTTTATCGTTATCTGATCTAACAACTTTCTTAGATATTTGGTAGAGTACAAATCTGTACCAGTAACTTTCAAATATGAACATTTTTGCTCTCACTCTGATTTTCAGTTCTGTTGTTCTTTTGGTTTGAATCTGAGGCTAGTGGCTTTCAGGTCATAAGCTCCTAGAAACCAAATTGTACAGACCTTGTTACCCTCAGTAATTTAAAATAAGATCTATCAATTTCAGTTTTTCTGTGATCATATCTCATCCAGCCCCTGAGACACCCTCACTAATTTATTCTTGATTGAGTATCAAAATATTATTTGAAGTAGAACCATATATATTTTAATGGAACTTGTACAGTATCTTACTTTATATCCTGGCATTGAAACTTGCTGTGCTTTTTCTCCATTTCTGTTCCCAAGAAAGCAGGTAGAAAAGCTTTTCTGAGCCCTGAGTCGCAAGAGCTCCCATAGTTCTACAGTCCAATCGCTATCTGTCAGACTGAGTTGTACCAGATTTCCTTGATGTGGAAAAATACTCACTTGAACTGAGGATGAAGCCATCAAGATCATTTTCCACATGTGATTAGAGCCAGGTGAAACTTGCCAATTTCATCCCACAGCAGATGCAATGACAGCTCTCATCATTTGGTTTCGCCTGGTTTGCTCTGCCCTCCTAAATTTCATTCTGCGCTGGATTTTCTTCAAAGCTCCATAGGCTCAAACATCAGGTGAATCCAAATGATGAGAAATTCACTGAAAGGAATGAGCCTATTTCACATGCATAATTCACATTTTTAATGGTTTCAATCAGGTGGCTTACTGAATTTTTCTTTGAAAAGAGTAAGTTTTTCTGTAGATACAAAGACAGAAATGGATTTATCTTAGAAAATACAGAGCATCTTAATAGAAAAAAAATGGCAAAGCTAAAGTTAAAAAGAATGCCAGAATTTTACCATTGGTAGTCTACATGTTAGATATAAAAAAAAATACATATGTAAATTTTATCAGAAATTAATTAACTTAGGGATTTTTCTCTCATTTTTCATACTTCTTGAATGGATTTCTTATTTCTTCCAGTGTCACTGATATTAAATTATTAGCTTGTTAAGCAGGAGAAAATCCATGAAAATGTAACTAAATTTTCCTTAACTTGTTTTTGATAGCACTGTGGGAACTATAAGGTACACAGAAATTCAGTGTTGGAAGATAAAATTAATTCAAATGCAGAGTTTTTCTTAAGCTCGGAACATAATTTAACAGTATTGCTCACATGTTGAAAAACGGAAGGAAGAGGAAGCATGATTTGGTAACTGTTAAAAGATACTATTTACATCAGGAACTTCAAATTCAAAACCTAGTCTTGATTTTTCATATGCTCTGTGTGTGTTATGAAGTAACTTTGCTTTAGGGTCACCCTTTGCAAGATGAGCATAGGTAGAGCATGTGTGACTATAGAAAGCTGTTTTATAGTCATGTATTAAATGCCTGTTGTCTGAGATGGAACAAAAGAAACCACAGGCAGGAGAAAGCTTTACTCCTATAATCCCTACCAGCGTTTTATGTAAAGACTACAGGGAATTTTTATAAAGTGACACTGCAGGTGTGGAGGGAAGGGAACAATCCCCAGGTAATGACCCAAGCAATAGGAGCCTTAACTTGATTGAGAGTGAAGGCAATTAGAGGGGTAAGAGGAAAACAGGACACTAGAGGGAGCTATTTCCTCCTCACAGAAAGATCCCTGACCTCGGACAGTGAGTAGACAGCGTTGATCTATCTACTAGTGGGTGTGAAAACACCCTTAGAGGGAGCACCTACGGTATAGAAGAAGAATTGACCCATCAGCTCACACAAGAGCAGAACTTTCCTGAACAGAACCAGCAGAACCAGAATGTCCACGTGACATTCATCAGATACAGAACTATTTAAGGTAGCAGCAGAGCAAAGCCTGACTCTAGTGGTTATTATACTGGCCCATTCATTTAGTCCTTGAGATATCAGAACTACTGTTCTGTGCCACAGCACTAGATTTATAGCCTAGAAAATTGGGACAGGGTCATGGAGCTAGTGGAGATCCTACACTGGCTTTAGCCTTGATGTTTAATCCCATTCCAGCCTTGAGTGTGCTATTCCTCCACTGAGTTTTCCCCCCACAGCATTTGAAGCCCATGTGTTTGTTCTAGTTGTATGTGTCATGCAAAAGAGGGACCCCTGTGGCAGAGACCTATTCTGTATTTCATATGTCCCTCGATGATGGAGGTAATCTGGGGTCTGATGCGGTCACATTGGGAAACAGTTCATGATATTAAATAGTTCTAAACTGTAATTAATGCATGCTAGAAATGTCAGACATTGAGACAAGACAGCAGTTTATGGCACTAATTATCCTATGAGTGAAACTGGGTTTTAAAAATTAGGGATCTAAAGAGATTTTGACACATTTTGTCCACTGGTCTTTTAACATTTTTGATCATTTTTCCCTATCAGTAAAAGCTATCTATTCATTTATTCATAAATTATATACATGTACTATTAAACTAGCAATTTTTTACATTAAATAAAAGCAAAATAGCTTTAAAAACATGAATATGAATATTTTAAATTTAAATTTTTATTTATGAACAATGCAACACTTATTCTCACATAAATGTTATTTTACAATAATATTGTTGAAAGCAATCTGATTAAAATATTCTTCAGAGTTTTAAAGAAAAATATTTGTGTATGTCTTGGAGAATAGGATAGACATGAAAATAAAAAATGTGTGTTGGTAATTATCCACTTAATTGATCATGGTAATTAGCCAAGCAGGCGAATAACAGTCATACAGTTAGTGAACATAACTACTTTTCAGTAGGTATAATGTTTCCCAGTGTGTAATGCACACAATGAATAAATGTGCACAGGTGAATTGCCTCTAATTTGAACTCAGTGGAGTATTTTGCTATGAATCCACTGCTTTTTATTTTTGTGATTCTAATAATACCTAATATATGGTATCATACTTTAATTTCCTATTTGTGTTGGGATATTTTAATTGTGTTTTTGCATGTGCATGAAATAGCAAGAAGGTCAGTTTGACCAATAGAGTGAGGGAGGGGGGAATTAGTATATAATAAAAAGGTTGGGAAAATAATTTGGGGCCAGGTTATGAAGGACTCTAAATGCTAAACAGAGGAATTTACATATGATCCTAGAGCCATAGGAGACCCTTCGGAGTTTATATTATATACTAGATTCCACACTTTAGAGTCAATTGATCCAGTTCACCTGTTTAACTCCAAGCAAAGCTTCAGTTAAATTATTCCAGATAGTCATGGAAAGACAATAGGATTCTTAAGAATAGACCAAGTTATCTGGACTCAACTGAGAGTGAACCACCTGGATTTGACTGTTGAATGAGGTCCAACTGAGGCAGCTAGAAAGACTGGTAATTACAATGTTACAAAATGGTGAAAGGGGGTAAATACTGAGGGCAGGTGAAATAGCAACTGCTATTGAGTGAACAAATGGTTTGGTAGATGAAAGCTACATAGTAGGTGTAGAGGGGAGGCTGGGTCAGAACTCAGAGAAGGCAGAAAATAGACCATGTCTGGGATGAGTGAAGGCCAAATTATTTTCAGAGACAGTTGATAGGAAGTTGATAGATAGTTGATAGCTGATAGCCAAGCAGTTGATAGGAAGTAGAACAAAGCAGGGTCAACAATGTGTGTCAGAAACAGATAATAAATGAGTAACAAGGCAGGTGTTATAAGTAGCTTTAGCTGAGCTGTTTTGGTTTACCTATGCCCCTCTAGGTATAGGTAAAGGTTTCAGACCATTATGTCTCAATCACAACTACATAAGCCAAATCTCATTATTTTCCAGGTACCTCCCTATAGCTTAGAACATACACAAATCATCAGGGTCCCCCAATAGGACCCTAGCCTCCAGGGAGCACAAGGTACCTAACCATCTGGCCCTAACCTAATAACTATAGTTCCTGGCCTGAAAGTGGACACAGACAGTTCACATGACAAAGAAAGGTGTCGGGTAGGTAGTTACCCATAGCTCCAAAAGCAGGGCTACAAGTGGGAAAACTGATTCTCTTAGCAAATAGGTTCTTAAAAATGGGTAAAGGACCCATATATACAAAACTATTCATAGCAGCTCTTTTTGTGGCAACCAAGAACTGGAAATTGAGGGGATGCTCATCAATTAAGGAGTAACTGATTAAGTTGTGGTATATGAATGTATGATGAGCAGATGGACTTCAAAAAATCTGGAAAGATTTATACAAACTTATTCTGAGTGAAGTGAGCAGAACCAGGAGAACATTGTACACTGTTATAGCTACAGTGTGCAATGGCTCTTTGACTTAGCTCTTCTTTGTGACCCCATTTGGGGTTTTCTTGGCAAAGATATAAGTTTGCTATTTTCTTCTCCATCTCATTTTAACAGATGAGGAAATTAAGATAAAAATGATTAAGTGACTTTCCCAGGATCAAAAAGATCTCAGGATGATAAGTCTTCTGGACTCCAGGACTGACATTCTACCCACTGCACCAGCATGCATTAAACAGGGAAGTCTATCCTGGAGACTATCTTTTTTTTTTAATTCCATAGATTTAACTAAAGGACCTAAAACAACTTCAAAAGAATCATCATAGAAAATGCCGTCCAAATCCAGAGAAAGCAATATGGAGTCTGAATGCAGATTGAAGCATGCTATTTGCTCTTTTTTTGTTTTTGTTTTTTCTCTCATGGTTCCTCCAATTCATCCCAATTCTTCTATACAACTTGACTAATGTGAAAATATCTTTAATAAGCATTTATATGTACAGCCTATATTGGATTGCATGCCATTTTGGGGAGGGAGGTAGAGAAAATTAAAAAGTTATGGAAACGAATGTTGAAAACTAAAAATAAATAAATTTCAATTTATAAAAAAATAAAATGATGGGCAGCTAGGTGGTGCAGTGAATAGAGCACCAGCCTTGGAGTCAGAAGGCCCTGAGTTCAAATTCCGCCTCAGACACTTAGCACAAAAAACTGTGTGACCTTGGGCAAGTCACTTAACCCTAACTGCCCTCCAAAAAAAGAAAATAAATAAAATAAAATGAGTTCGTGTTTCAAACAGTACAGAGTAACCACACTTTCAAGGAACTTAGCAAACTGAGACAACTGGGCAATAACCAGTTGTTAAGAATAGACCAAGTTATCTGGACTCAACTGAGAGTGAACCACCTGGATTTGACTGTTGAATGAGGTCCAACTGAGGCAACTGGAAAGACTGGTAATTACAATGGTGAAAGGTGGTAAATGCTGAGGGAATCCTCTACAATTTCTGCCCTTTGGTAGAATTAATGTCTACCAGACATCCATGTAGATATTCCCTTAACACTCTAACTTCCCATTTTCTTAAATTCCTTAGAGCCCAACTCTCTTCTTTCCCTTAGTCTCCAACAAAGACATAGTCCTACGTATGTACTTGATTTTATCTGGTCTCATAGTCTTCCCATTAAAATATAAGCTTGTCATGAGAGGGCTAAGTTTATACTTCGTATTCTCTCCAGTACTTAACATAATAGGTACTTAATAAATACTTGTCAGTTACTTAATTGACTAATGAGCATTTGTACTAAGTTCCTTTGGGATGGGGAGTGTTTGCTTGTATCTTTGATATCTCTGTGCTAAGTAGTACTTAGCACAACTTGGGGAACATAGATGCATTTTATCACATGCATATTGATATAACCACCTTAAAATTTCCTGGCACTTGTGGTAACCTGCTCCTGAATGGAGGACAAACTAAAACAACAGCAACCCCATTTTATATCTTTAATTGTGCATGTTCTATTCACCACTGTGGTGGTGAATAAAAAAGGGGAAAGGATCAACATGAACTTTCATTATATTCACCTATATGGGAAAACTAAAAAGATGAATAATATATAACTAAGGTTCTTTTATTCATACTTCTAGAAGTTTTATGCAGAGTGACTCAGACACTATTTATTAGCTGTGTGATCCTGAGCAAATCACTTGACCTCTGATTGCCTCAGTTTTCTTAACTCCCAATAGACACAATAATAGCCAGAATCGTGGTTAAGATCAAATGAGTATTTTTAAAGTTCTTAGCTCAATGCCAGTGACAAAGTAGGTGCTAATAGCAGTTTATTTTGGGTCTTCTTCCCTCCCTCTCTTCCTTCCTTCCTTCCTTCCTTCCTTCCTTCCTTCCTTCCTTCCTTCCTTCCTTCCTTCCTTCCTTCCTTCCTTCTTTCCTTCCTTCTTTCCTTCTTTCCTTCCTTCCTTCCTTCTTCATAATTTACTTAGCAAATAAGTCAGTGCAGTGGGGATAGAAAAAAAAGGCAAAATTTTTTGAATGCTCCAGTCAATGGGGACAACATTCTGTGAACAACTCTACAAAACACATATATACAAGATAAATTGGAAATACTCAAAGGAGAGAAGGCATTAGCATTAAGGGGGAATCAAGAAAAGCCTCTTGTAGAAAGTGGAATTTTAGCTAGGACTTGAAGGAAGCCAGGAGGTGGGGGATAAAGAGGGAGATAATTATAGAAAAGGCTGAAGGCCAGTGAAAATGCAGAGAGTTAGGAGATGAAGTATCTTGGTTGAGGAAGAGCAAGGAGATAAATGTTACTGGACTGCACAATACATGAAAGGTAAGTTTTAAGAAGACTGAAAAGGTAGTTGGGAACTAGGTTCTGAAGGCCTTCAAAAATCAAACATTGTTTTATATTTAATCTTGGAGGTGACAGGGAGTCATTGGAATTTATCTAATAGGATTAAGACATGGTCAGACCTGTACTTAAGGAAGAAAAATTGGATGGCTAAGTCGAAGATAAGGTCTGGTATCACAGAAAATGTTTCATAGAAAAAGCCAAGGGGCAGCTAGGTGGTGCAGTGAATAGAGCATTGGCCCTGTAGTCAGGAGGACCTGAGTTCAAATACAACTTTAGACACACTTACTAGCTGTGTGACCTTGAGCAAGTCACTTAACCCCAATTGCCTTGCCTTTCCCCCTCCAAAAAAAGAGAAAAGAAAAGAAAAGGCCAACAAAGTTTGAATGTAAAAACTGTCAAATATTCCTTCAATTAATAAAAACCAGGTTTGGGGAAATTATGCTCTTAAACATTAGGCAAAAGTTATAACCATATGTCAGGACTTGGAGGTACTTTTATGACAATTTTATAAAGCTTTGAGCAATAAAAATGTTTCAGTTTAATAAGGTAATAAAGTATTTCTAAATGACTTTCCTTGTGCCTCACTTAGATATCCGGTATTAAAATGTGTTTGCTGTAGAACCTAACTTTGTTACTAAAACTGGGAGGAAAGTCTGAAGATAAAATACACACCTTACTTTTCTCACATTATATTTCCTCACATATTTGCATATTATTGGACTCCTAAATATCTGTACGCATGAATACTTAAAAGATCTATGATTTCATTGGTGAGAATATTCTATTAATAAAGACCACATCTCTTCACTTTTAAAAAGACATTTTTTTTCTTTATTCTGCTGAAAAGGGCATAGGAAGAAAGGCACTCTCTATATCCTGAGAAAGAACTGATAAATAGAAGTATTTATAGAATGGCTTTACATATATATATGTATGTACACACATATATACACATGTATCTAATTATAGCCATCTCTAGGGTGAGACAGGAAAGAAGAAAAAAAGGAAAAATAATAGAAAATTAAATAATAAATTTATTTGATATTTGCAAGGAATAGTCAGTTGCACAGATTTGCAATTTCATGTACAGTCATCTTTTTTTTCCTATTCTGCTACCTTATGGGAGTACTTGTTTTATTTTGTAAGGTCATAATAAAATAAATTTAAAAATTTAAAAGTCATGACTTTGGGTTGACTTCTGAGACACAAAGTGGTGGAGCAAGCAATAAATTGCCACCATTCTCCCATGTTCGCCTCCAAACAACCATAAAATAGCACCCTACGGCAAAACCTAGAACAACAGAACCAGCAGAAAGCTGGGGTGAAGCAATATTTGAGCCCAAGAAATTTGGAAGCTCTGCAGGCAAGGTCTATCTCACTAAAGTAAAAGGGGAGTGCAGTTCAGGCAACAAACCAGCAGCAAGTCTCACCTCAGCAAACCAGTTGTAGATCCTGAGACCCAGTGCAGTGTAGCAGGCAAATGGACCACTATTTGCAACACCAGGGACCACCCCCACACACACATATGTCTAAGTACCACCAGGGGAATGGGCAGACTACAGCTCTGAGAACTGCCTCTTGCTTCAATGTCGCCCTAGGCAAAAAGATAAAAACCAACCCTATGGTATCTAAGCAAACAGACAGGCACCACAGCCACATGCTTCAGCATAGCCCTAGTCAAACAGGCAACCATCAGCATCTAGAACTCCATTTGCCTCAGTGTAGCCCCAGGGAAACATAGAAATATGCCCCCCACCCAGCATGTAGCACATAGTATCCATCACTCTGGCTCAGCACCAGGTAAGCTGCCAGAACCCTACGACCACCAGCAACACCAGTAATCACCCACCCCGTCCTCCCAGCACAGCACCAGACACAGGGCTCACCTAGAGGTTTCAGCAAAACATCAACACAGCACCAGGTAAACTGTGAGGGTCTGATACCCCTGGCACAAGAATCCTGAGACAGTGACTCTTCCACCCTGGGAGCATAGCTCAAATTTAAAAGAAATGGAAAAGACCAAACAAGAAAAATGAGCAAAAACCAAAAAAACCAGACAAAAAAATTCACCACAAAAATTATTATGGTATCAGAGAAAATCAAGACACAAACTCAGAAGAGGATAACAATGTCAAAACATCTATGGGCAAAACTCCAAAGAAAAATGAAAAGTGATCTCAAACCCAGACAGAACTCATGGAAGAGCTCAAAAAGGAATGTGAAAATCATATAAGGGAGATAGAAGAAAAACTGGGAAAAGAAATGAGAGAATTATGAAAAAAAATCAACAGCTTATAAAAGAAAACAACTGCTTATAAAGTAAAATTGACCAAATGGAAAAGGAGATATAAAAATCCACTGAAGAAAACAGCTCCTTAAAAAATATAATTTGCCAAATGGAAAAGAAAGTACAAAAGTTAACTGAGGAAAATAACTCATTTTAATGTCAGAATTGGCAAGTGGAAGCTAATGACTCTATGAGACAATCAAACAAATTCAAAAGAATGAAAGCATGGAAGAAAATGTAAAATGCCTCATAGGATAAACAACTGACCTGGAAAATAGATCCTGGAGAGATAATATCAGAATCATTACATGGCCCAAAAGCCATAATCAAAAGGAAAACCTGGACAACATCTTTCGAGAAATTATCAAGGAAAACTGCCCTGATGTCCTGGAACCAGAGAGCCAAAATAGGCATTGAAAGAATTCACTAGTCACCTCAGGAAAGAAATTCCCAAATTAAAAACTTCAAGAAACATTATAGGCAAATTTCAGAGCTATCAGACCAAGGCAAAATACTATATGTGGCCAGAAAGAAACAATTCATATATCAGAGAGCCACAATCAGGGTTACACAAGACCTGGAAGCTGCAACATTAAAAGACTGGAAGTCATGGAACATCTTATTATGGAATGCAAAGGAGCAAAGACCATAACCAAGACTCATTTACCCAGCAAAATTAATTAGTTAATACATCAAGAGAAAAAAATGGTCATTCAATGGAATGGAAGGATTTCAGTCTTTCATATAGAGAAAACCAGAATTAAACAAGAAAAATTAATCTCCAATATCAAAACCCGAGAGAAGCACAAACATGTAAAAAGGGAAAGGAAAATATACGGGATTCACTAGAGCTAAACTGTTTACATTCCTACATGGAAAGGTATACTTGTAATTCTTTAAAATTGCATCGCTAATAGTATAGCTATAGGAATATATGTAGACATAGGGTACAGGTGAATTTGAGGGAATAGCATAAAAAATTAAAGGATGTGAAAAAGGAGTACACTGGATGTAGAAGAGAAATGAATTATTTCACCTGAAGCGATGTGAAAGACCTTTTACATTGGAGGGGAAGATGCAAGGGTAGGCAATGGGCTTCACTTGAATCTTACTCTCATCATATTGGCTCAAAAAGGGAAAAATATACAAAATTAGTTGAATATAGAAATCTGTCTTACCCAACAGGGAAGTAGAAGGGGAGGAGATTAACTTAAAGAGGGGAGGTGGAAGGGACTGTTAGAAAGGAGAACAGATTGAGGGAGGTAACAGACAGAAGCAAAACACTGGTAAGGAGGGAAAGGATGAAAGAAGAGAGAGGATAGACAGGAGGAAGAATAGGATGGATGAAAATACACAGATATGGGGGAGGCTAGGTGGCACAGTGAATAGAGCACCAGCCCTGGAGTCAGGAGGACCTGAGTTCAAATCCGGCCTCAAACACTTAACACAAAAACTAGCCGTGAGACCTTGGGCAAGTCTCTTAACCCCAACTGCCGTCCAAAAATAAAAAAAAAGAAAAAAGAAAAAAAAAGAAAACACACAGATAGTAATCATAGTTGTGAATATGAATGGGTTGAACTCTCCCATAAAATGGAGGCAGATAGCAGAGTGGATCAGGAACTAGAATCCTACAATATGTTGTTTACAAAAAACACACTTGAAGCAGAAAATTACAAAGTTAAAAACCTGGAGTAGAATACATTAGTCCTCAGCTGAGGTTAAAAGAAAAAAAAGCAGGAGTAGCTATCCTGATCTGAGAAACAGTAAAAGCAAAAATAGATCTAATTAAGAGAGATAAATAAAGAAACTATACTAGTGGAGGACCTCAATTGTCCCCTCTCAGAACTAAAAATTAAACAAAAAATACACATGAAAGAAACTATGGAGGTGGAAAATTAACTATGACAGACCTTTGGAAAACTGAATGGAAACAAAAAGAAATATATCTTTTTCGAAGCACCACATGGTATGTACACAAAAAAATGACTGTTTTCAGGCATGAAAACCTCAAAATCAAATGTAGAAAGGAAGAAATATTAAATATATACTTTTTGGATCATAATGCTATAAAAATACATTCAACAAAGTGTAGTGGGAAGATAGATTAAAATTATTTGGAAACTAAATAATAAAATCCTAAAGAACGAATGGGTCAAACAACAAATCATAGAAACAATCAATAATGTCATCAAAGAGAATGACAGTAATGAGACAGCATACCAAAACTTATGGGATGCAGCAAAAGTAATTCTTAGGGAAAGTTTTATATTTCTAAATGCTTACACGAATAAAATAGAGAAAGAGATCAGTGTATTGGGCATGCAACTAAAAAAGCTAGGAAAAGAACAAATTAAAAATCCCCAATTAAATACCAAATTAGAAATCCTGAAAACCAAAGGTGATATTAATAAGGTTGAAAGTAAAAAATAAAAATAAAAAATGATCAAGCTAGTATATAACTCTAAGAAGCTAGATTTATGGGGGTGGGGGCAGAGAAAGAAAAGCCATTAAATTTATTTTAAAAAGAAAGAACAAACCCAAATATCCAGCATCAAAAATAAAAAGGATGAAATCACAACCAATGAAGAAGAAATTAATCATTAGGAAACATTTTACCCCATTATGTGCCAATAAATCTGATGATCTTAGTGAAATAAATTAATATTTATGAAAATATAAATTACCTAGATTAATTGATCAGGAAATAGAATACCTAAATAATCCAATCTTGTAAAAAGTAATTGAACAAGAGCCAAGATGGCAGAATAGAAGCAGCAAGGATCTTGCACGGCCACCTTAAATACACATAAATCAATAAATTTTACGGCTCCAAAATCCACAGAACTCCAGAAAACACGTCTCCCGCTGAAGGCAGTTAGGCAGGAGGGACCCATTGCAGCAGGTCTAGAGCCAAGGCCAGCAAATGCGGTCTGACCCCAGGGCAGTTGGGAGAAGCCACAGCCGCAGCCAGAGTCATTCTAGCGCTAAAGGCTAAAAAGTGAATCTGAACGAATTCAAGAGCACAGAACCCACGGAGAGACTGAGCGAGGCAGATTCCCAGCCCAGGAAAGTGCTTACTTAGGTTGGGGTAAGAAGAACACTGAGCGCAAGGAAGCGGTGCCAGCGTGGAGCAGAGAGCAGAGAAGAGTGGACTGAGAGAAAAAGCTCCAGCCAGACATCCAGCAAACTCACCCAGCCCGAGAGGTTTCCAGCCAGTTCACCAGAGGACAGAGGAGCATCGAATCGGGTAGGAAAAAACTTGGGTGCCATAGCAAGGGAAGCAAGTTCTGTGGGGGAAATCTGGATATTTAAACTTATACACCCATACTGCCAGAAGCCAAGATGGAGGAATAAAGTTTAGTGGCTCCTCTAAATCCCTCCCAGACCAAGAAAAGTCTGGAATTAAATTTTCTAATCAAAGTAAAAACTTGAATCAGGGGAAGCGGTTCCAGGCAGGGGCAGGGTTGAGGAGGGCAGGTAGAAGATAGTAAGGAATCTACGCCCATTAGGGTGGAGCCAGCAAGCCCTAACAAGAAAAGCCAATTTAGCACCACTTGCCCAATCAACAAACAAAAGCTCTCCCTTAGGCCATCAGCTATAGTCGGCTCTGAACCTGCTTGAGCCATAGCTCAGGGACACAGACTCTGAAACCTGAAGGAGCTAGACCACTTGACCCCAACAAGCTACTCTGTAAGTCTCAGGGTAACTCAGGGGAATTACTGAGAGTCTTGGTATTGGCATCAGGCTACATACTCAGAGCTTACAGATACCAAACCCCCACCTCACAACCTGACAAGCTG
>CM053600.1:54873629-54895474 GCA_028646575.1 Pseudocheirus occidentalis
AAAAAAAAAAGAACTGGAAAAAAATAGTAATTGAACAAGCCATTAATGAACTCCCTAGGAAAAAATTCCCAGGGCTAAATGGGTTCTTGAGTGAATTCTACCAAACATTTAAAGAACAATTAATTCCAAAACTATATAAATTATTTGAAAAAATAGGTGAAGAATGAGGTCTACTTAACTTTGGTTTGTTTTTTGGAGGGGGGAAGGCAAGGCCTAAAGTCACTCCACAAATAAGTGTTAAGTGTCTGAGGCTGGATTTGTACTCAAGTCCTCCTGACTCCAGGGCCAGTGCTCTACTCACTGTGTCACCTAGCTGCCTTCAAACTCCTTTTATGAAGCAAATATAGTACTGATACCTAATCCAGGAAGAGCTAAAACAGAGAAAGAAAATTATAGATCAATTTCCATAACAAATATAGATGCAACAATTTTGAACCAACTACTAGCAAGTCAATTACAACAATATATCACAAGGATTATACCTTCTGACCAGGTGGGATTTATAGCAGGAATGCAGTAGTGGTTCAATATTAGGAAAACTATCTACATAATTGACCATATCAGTAACAAAAACCAACAGAAATCATATGATTATCTCATTAGATGCAGACAAGACTTTTCACAAGATACAGCACTAGAGAACATAGGAATAAATGGAGTTCTCTTTATAATGATTAATGACATCTATCTAAAATCATTAGCAAGCATTATATGTAATGTGGATAAACTAGAAGCATCCCCAATAAGATCTGGGGTAAAAGAAGGATGGCCACTATCACCTCTGTTATTCAATGTTGTACTAGAAATGTTAGCTTTAGCAATAAGAGAAGAAAAAGAAATAGGCAATCAGAAAGCAACACTCTCACTCTTTGCAGATGATATGATGGCATGCTTAGATAACCCTACAGAATCAACTGAAAAACTACTTGAAATAATTAACAGCTTTATCAAAGTTTTAAAATATAAGATATATTCAGATAAATCATAAGCATTTCTTTATATAATCAACAAAGCCTAGAAGTAAGAGATAGAGAAATTTTGTTTAAAATAATTGTAAACAATAAAAAATACTTGGGAATTTACTTGCAATGACAAATTCACAAACTATATGAACATAATTAAAAAACATTTTTCACACAGATAAAGTCTGATATAAACAACTGGAAAAATGTCAGTTACTCATGTGTAGGCTGAGCCAATATAATAAAAAGGACAATTCTGCCCAAACTAATTTACTTGTTCAGTGCCATACCAATCAAACTACCAAAAAAGTTATTTTATAGAGCTAGAAAAATAGCAATATTCATCTGGAAGAACAAAAGGTCAAGAACATAAAGGGAATTATTATTTTTTTTTAAGTACAAAGGAAAGTAGCCTAGCAATATCAGATCTCAAACCACATTATAAAACTCTCTGGTACTAAACTTTTGGAAGCCAAGATGGTGGAGTAAGCAGTAAATCACTGAAGCTTTCATATTCACCTCCATAAAACCATAAAATATCTCCCAGAAACAAATCTTGGGATAGTAGGGCCAGGGAAAGATGGGATGGAGCAGTCTTTTAGCCCAGGAGGATTGGTGGATTGGCAAGGAAGGTCCATGTCACTTGGTAAAGGGGGAAATGCATCCTAGGACAGAAAACATCCCAGCAAACTAGCAACAAGCCCCACCTTAGCAAACCAGCAGGAGATCCTGAGCACCAGTGTGGTGGAGGAAGCAAGCACCAACACCAGAACGTCATATGTGCTTTGCATTGCCTGGGAACCAGGAGACTCTAGCTTGGAGCACTACCATGTGCTTCAGCATAATCTAGGACTGACAAGCATTTCTCTGGCTGCCAGACCTCCTCATGCTTCAGCACAGGCCTCAGAAGACAGGAGTCCTCCAGTGGTCAGACTTCCATATGCTTCAATATAGCCTCAAGGAAACACAGAAAAGCCACTTCTCAGCACACCACTGCTAGAAATCCAGTTTGGTGCCAGCTAAGTTGCCAGACCCTACAGTCTCTAGCTACCTGTACCTGTGGCCCCAGCGCACAGTGTCTCCTATTGTAAACAATAATATCCTATGCTCCAGTAGGATAGATCCACCTTAAAATTCATGTAATAAAATGAACAAGAAGTGAAAACAAACACTTGGAAGATCTCAAGAAGGATTTTAAAAATCAAATAGGAGAAGTAGAAGAAAAATTGGGAAAAGTAATGAGAGGTATGCAAGACAGAGTCAACAGCTTGTAAAAAGAAGGAAAAAAACTTACAGAAGAAAACAATTCCTTAAAAAAATACAATTGGTCAAATGGGGGAAAAAAATCAGCTGATGAAAACAACTCCTTAAAAAGCAGAACTGACCAAATAAAGGAGTAACAAAAGCTAACTGAAGAGTTATTCCTTAAAAATAAAAATCAGCCAAGTTGAAGCTCATGACTCTATGAGACATCAAGAATCAAATAAGGGGGTGGGGGTGGGGGCATGGAGCCAAGATGGTGGCATAGAAACAGGAAAACTCCATGAGCTCCCCCCATAACTACCTCAAATACCTATAAAATATGACTCTAAACAAACTTTAGAGCTACAGAACCCACAAAGTAACATAGAGAAACAAACCTCCCAATGAAGGCAACCTGAAAAGCGGACAAGAAAAGTCCATTGCAGTGCAATGGGAGCCAAGCCCAGCCCTGCATGAGCCCATGGTTTTACCCCAGGGTAGCCCTGATCAGCCATGGCTAGAGGGACTTTGGGAGAATGGATCATCAGTAGCTGTGGCTATATCCAGAATTATCAACCCATAAATGCCAAAGGCAAAGTTAAAAGTCAGTGTGGAATTTGGGAACAGGGGGATTGAGAGTGTGGTCTGGCCTCTGCCCTCAAAAGGGAGAAGCAGTTCAGGCATGGCGGCTGTGCAGCTACCTCTACATAGAGCTCCTGGCCTGCAGATAACAGGGGTACCAATCAACCATTCAGTGGGGTAATCATTCTTGCTTTAATGCTCTTGGGCCTGGATCACTGTCTTGGGTAGAAGTCCTAGGGTGTGTGATCAGGTGCTAGAACCTGTGGAAGCTTCAGAGGGGGCATCCAACTAATACCTCCAGCAGCTGTGAAAACCCCAGCAATTTGGGTCAAGGCTCTCCTCTCTGGAAGCAGAGTTCTACTGTGGCAAGAAGCTCAAAAGTCAAGTAATTAAGCGGCAACATAAGTAAGCAAAGGAAGCAAAGCAAGCACAGCAATCCAACTTTAGATTCCTTTTTCGGGGGGACAAAAAGCATCAAATCATTGAACAGCAGGAAGACAATGAAGTCAAAACTCCTGCTTCAAAAGTTTCTGAGAAAAATATGAACTGGCTATAGTCCATAGAGGAGCTTAAGAAGTGTTTTGAAAACCAAATAAGAGAAGTGGAGGAAAAATTGGGAAGAGAAATGTGAATGATGTGAGAAAGTCATGAAAAGAGAGTCAACAAATTGACTGAAAAAAATAACGCCTTAAGAAATAGACTAACTCAAATGGCAAACTAGGCTCAAAAAGCCAATGAGGAGAAGAATGCCTTAAAAAGCCAAATTAGCCAGATGGAAAAAGAACCTCAAAAGCTCACTGAAGAAAAATTCCATTTAAAATAACTATAGACAACTTAAAATACTTGAGAGTCTACTTACCAGGACAACCCCAAGGATTAAGTTAACACAATTACAAAACACTTCACACAAAGACAAATTTAAATAATTGGTGAATACAAATTACTCATGGATAGGATGAGCCAATATAATTTTAAAAAATGATAATTCTACCTAAATAATTTAATTATTCAGTGCCATACCAAACTACCAAAGAATTATTTTATGGAGCTAAAAAAAATAGTAATAAAATTTACCTGGATGAAAAAAATTTCAAGGTTATCAAGGGGATCAATAATAATAATAATAATAAAGATTAAGGAAGGTAGCCTAGGAGTTCCAGATTTTAAACCATATTACAAAGAAGTAATCATCAAGACAGTTTGGTACTTACTAAGAAATAGAGTGGTGGATCAGTGGAATAGATTACATAGGTATACAATAGATTACATAGGTATACATAGGTATACAATACAGTAGCAAATGGCCATAGTAATTTAATGTTTGTTTAACTCAAACATCCAAGCTTTTGAGATAAAAACTTACCACTTGACAAAAATTGCTGGAAATCTGGAAAGCATTTTGGCAGGACTAAGCATAACATTTTATAGTATACACTGAGATAAGTTTAAAGTGGAGAAATGATCTAGACTTAAAGGGTGGTATCATAAGTAAATTAAGAAAGTATGGGAAAATGTACCTTTCAGATCTATGCATAAGGGAAGAGTTTATTACCAAAAAACAGACAAAGGAGATTATGGGAAATAAAATAAATACTTTTGATTATATGAGATTGAAAAAGTTCTGCACAATTAAGAGTAATTCAGCCAAAATAGAAGAAAAATAAGAAAATGGGGGAAACTTTTTCACCAAGTTTCTCTGATAAAAGTCTCATTTCTAAAATATATAGGGAATTTAGTCAAATTTAAGAAAATAAGAGACATTCCAAAATTGATAAATGGCTAAACATTTGATCAGGTAATTTTTAAAATAAGAGATCAAAGCTAACATGACAGAAAAGTAGTATTGCAAATACTGGAGGGGGATGTACTAAAATTGGGACATTAATGCATTGTTGATAGAATTGTGAATTGATCCAATAATTTTGGAAACCAATTTGTAAGTAGGCCCAAAGGACCATGAAACTGCACATACTTTTTCATCCAGCAATGCCTCAGGATTTTTTTTAATGCACAGGCAAATGAAAAAAAACTATGGGAATAGAGAAGGCCAGAGTTTATCTTCAGAGGATACTGACACAAAGAAACCCTCTCCTACCCCAAATAGTAATGTTAAATTGTTATCTGCTCAAAAAAAATTCATAGAAGAACTTTAAAAAGACTTTAAATACCAAATGAGAGAGATTGAGGAAAAACTAAAAAAACAGGAAGACAAGAGAAACAAGAAGGTTATGCAAAAGACCTTAATCAATTAGAAAAAAAGATCTAGGGGCAGCTAGGTGATGCAGTGAATACAGCACTGGCCTTGGAGTCAGGAGGACCTGAGTTCAAATATGACCTCAGACACTTGACACTTACTAGCAGTGGGACTTGGGCAAGTCACTTAATTCCAATTGCCCTCCAAAAAGCAAAAAAAAAAAATCTATAATATTAAGGAAGAAAACTGCTCTTTGAAAATAAGAATTGGGCAAAGTACAACCAGTGGAGTTATGAGGAATGAAGAAATTTTTTAAAAATATATTTAAAAATGAAAAAAATAGAAGAGAATGTGAAACATCTCATAAGAAAAACAACTAATTTGGAGAACAGATTAAGAAGAAAAAGCAAGAATAATCAGATTACCTGAAACCTATGATCAAAATAAGAATCTTGTCACAAGAATTAATTAAATAAAATTGTCCCAAACACTAGAACAAGACAGAAAAGTAGGAATAGGAAAAAATGCACCAATCTGCTGAGAGCCACTCAATGTCCAGCACTAAGTGTGGTCCAAGGTGTGAATGAGAATGAACCAGGCCATGTAGGTAGTTCAAGGAAGACCTTTGTTCATTGATTCTTTGCACGAGGTTTTTATAGAGCAATGAGACAAAAGGAGATGTAATTCTAGTTTTCTTATCACTTTTAGAACAGGAGGTTCAGGTAATGTATCAATATCCTGGATGTAGCGAGATGTCTCTAATCTAGTAAGGATTTAACACCTAGGTGACTAAAATCTTAGGGTAGACCTTTGATCAATAGTCAGATAATTCCTTTCACATGCAGCTTCATCACAAAGGACTTTTGGGAGCTGACTTCAAAGAAGAAGACACATAATCAAAAGTATCTTTTTTTCTGGAGCAGACCACCAGGGAATTATCTGAGTACAGGATCAAGTATTTTGGCTCTCCACACCGATCACTGCCTGAAAAAGATCCTATGAGGAAAATCCATGGGAATATTATAGGCAAATTCTGAAACCCCCAATTTAAGAATAAAATATTACAAGCAATAAGAAAAAAATGTAACATGGTGGTGGCACAATTAGAATAATACAAGATCTAGGAGTGGAGACACTAAAAGACCACAGGTTTTGGAGCACTATATATTGAAGAGCATTGTGTTGTAACCAAAAACTATCATACCCCACCCACAAAGCTAAGAAAAAAAATGGACCTTTAATGAACTCTCAGACTTTCAGGACTTTGTTAAAAAAAAACAAAGCAAAGCAAACAAAAAAGTCTCAACCAAACAAACCCTTAACTTAATAGAAAATTTGACATGTATGAGCCAAAAGAAACATAAGGTACATACCAAAGACTAATTTCAAGGGACTTAATAAGAATAGACTTTCCCTTTTATGTACGTAAAATTTTAAATGTATAACTAATATTCTTATTAGTAATTGGGTAGTTCATAAAATAAATTGAGGTAGACCCGAGTATGATATGACTTTAAAAAGTAAAACCATTTAGGAACAGCTAAAAAGAGTAATTATTTTACACAAATGAGATGCAATAGGAAGAGTCAATGTAGAGGAATTATACGGGGAAAGAGGACTGTTAGCTCTGGAAACCTACTTTCATTGAGAATGGGTTCAATGTCTGTTTGTCTGTCTTTCTCTCTCTATAAGAGTATAAAAGACTCCTAACTACAGAAAGAAATAAAATGCTAAGAGAATGGGGGAGGATAAGGGAGGGATCACTAGAGGGGAGGATCAGGGAATAGATTAAAGGGGGGTATAAAGGGTCTTTAGATTTATGGGAATGGGAGGATGATGGAGGGATTCTTGGAGAAAGATTGATTAAATAATAGGAGGGCAAAGTAACAGGTAGAAGTAAAGTAGAAGAGTTAGGAGGAATAGAAAGGAAATAAGATATATATATATAGAAACATAAAAACAAACATCAGAAGTAGAATTTGTTAGGGAAAGTATATATGTATGTATGTGTGTGTGTATATGTCTTTATCTGTATTAAATATACCCATGCTTAATTGTAGCCTTCGGGGGAGGGGGATGGAAAGGAGGGGGTAAAAGAACAAAGGAAAAAGTGCACAGCAGAGAACAAAATAAGACTTACGCAGCAGCAAAGAAAAGATGGTCAGCTCTCAAAACAATGTGTAATATCTATTATATAAGCTTTCTAATTTTGAATCCTCTCTTCTGCTGTGCACATGACATGTTTTTCACCTTTTCTTATTTAGTATTTGTTTCAATATTTAAGTTTATAATATGTTTCTTTTTCTTTTCTTATTGTATATTTGTTTTAGTAATAAAAAAAGAATTAAAAGAAAGAAGAGAAAAAGAAAGTAAAAAAAATGAAGGACAGACTGGTTTCAGAAAAAAAAACTCTAGGAAATTTTATACGAACTGACACCAAGTGGTTAGCAGAACTGGAAGAACATTGTACAGTATAAAAGCAACATTTTAAAGATAACTATTGAAGACTTACCTACTCTAATTAGGACAGTGATCCAAGAGAAACCCAAAGACTCAAGAATTGCCCATCACTCCAACCCCCATCTATTTTTCCTTCTACTATGAATGTTTTTCCTTGAAAGCCTCTTTTTTGTAGGAACAAATTTTCCCCATACCAACTTTCCCTTCACCCTTTTCCCACTGTACCCCTCTTTCAACCCCCCTCTTTTATTTGAGAACAAATTTTCCTCATTCTTCCTCTCTCTTACCCCTTCTCCTAGTACATCCTTCTTTCTCATTCCCCCACCTTTTTTTTTGATCAACCCAGCATAAAGAACTCACATTCTTTTTTCTTTGTAGAATCCTTCTAAATGCCTAATAATGACAAAGTTCTTAGAAGTTGCAGGTTATCTTCTTCCAATACAGAAATGAGTCTTGTGTTTGAATATAAATTTTGGGTGAAAGACCTAATAGTAGTATTGTTGAGTCAAAAAACAAAGCACAATTCTATAGCCCTTTGGGCATAATTTTAATTGCTCTCTAGAATGGTCCTATCACAATTCACCAATATACATTAGTGACTCAATTTTCCCACATCCCCTCCAACATTTATCATTTTACTTTTTTGTTATATTATTCGATCTGATAGGTGTGAGATGGTACCTTACAGTTATTCTAATTTGTATTTCTCTAATCAGTAGTGATTTGAGCATTTTTGTATGTCTATAAAAAGCTTTGATTACTTCTTCTGAAAACTGCCTATTCATATCCTGTGACCACTTACCAAAGGTGGAATGACTTGAATTCTTATAAATTTGTCTCAGTTCTCTATATGTTTGAGAAATGAGGACTTTATCAAAGAAACTTGCTGCAAAATTTCCCCCAGTGTTCTGCTTTCCTTCTAATCTTGTCTACATTGGTTTTATTTATGCAAAACCTTTTTAATTTAATGCAATGAAAACTATCCATTTTAAATCCTGTAATGCATTCTTCTTCTTATCCAATTCTGATTTTAAGGTATCATTTTCTTCAGTGAGCTTTTCTGCTTTTTCTTCCCTTCTGGTCAATTCTGCTTCTTAAGGAGCTCTTTTCTTCAATGAATGATCATGCCTCTTTTACCATTTGGCCAATTCTGTTTTTTTTAAGGTGTCATTTTCTTCATTATTTTTGGACCTCTTTTACTACACTATTAATTCTCTTTTCACAATTTTCTTGTGTCACTCTCATTTCTTTTCCCAATTTTTCTTCTATTACTCTTATCTCTTTAACTCTTCCAGGACTTCTTGGTTTCTTGGGTCCAGTTAGCATTTTTCCTTGAGGCTTTGCTCATAACCATTTTCAAATTTTTATCTTCCTCCAAGTTTATGTGGTCTTCCTTGCCACCACAATAGCTTTTTGTGATCTTTTTTCTTTAAAAAAATGTTTTTTTTGTATACAATATTAATTTCCACAAGATTTTGAGTTAGAAATTTTCTCCCTGTCTGTCCCCTACCCACCACCCCAAATCAGTGATCCCACTAAATAACCCCTCCCCCAATCTTCTCTCTCCTATGTGCTCCCCTATTTGCTCTCTACATGAGAAATATAGCTAGAACATTTATTTAAATACCAGAAAACCGAGTCCCAAAACCAGAAAGTCAAAGCCAAAGCAATAGTTATGAAGTTTGTAAATGTAATGAATGTAGTAAACACCCACATTCTCAAGCCTTCAAAACAGAACAGGTTACCTCAGGCAAAGATCTTCCTCTCCTCACTCACACAACTGCTTTGTGTCCAGGAAGCTTGCTCTCAGCAGCTCCAGCCCCCCAGCAGTTCCCATCCCCAGCAGTCCTAAACAGGAGTCCTTAGCAGAAATTCTGGCAGGATCAAAGGATAAGGAGTTTGCACCACAGTCACAGCTGCAGGTGCTGCCACTGCCACTGCTTCCAGTCACCACAGCACGGACACTAGCTTGGTTCCAGCTTTCTCTTGTTCCACCCCTTCTTGCTATGTCAGCAAGTTCAAGGGGCATGGAAGATCTTCAAATCCCATTATCATTACACAATTCAACATAAGTTGTAGATGTGTAGTTACACAAAACATTATAATAGTGGATATATTGTGAAAGACTGACTATATTTCCTTCTATCCTATTCCACACCCCACTTGTCTATTTTGTATTTTGACCCTGTCCCTTTTCAAAAGTGTGCTTCTAACTACTCTCCCCCTGAATCTGCCCTTCCTTCTATCATCCCTGCTATTAACCCCTTCCCCCTACTTTCCTACAGAGTAAGACACCCAATTTAGTGTGTATGTTATTCCCTCTTTAAGCCAAATTCAATGAGAGTAAGGTTGTCCCATTCCCTTTTGCCTTCCTGTTCTTCCCCTCCATTGTAAGAATTTGTCCTTGCCTCTTTTATATGACATAATTTACCCTATTCTGTCTCTCCCTATCTCCTCTCATTGTATTCCTTTCTCAGCTCTTAATTTTATTTTTTAAATATCATCCCTTCCTGTTCAATTGACCCTGTGCTCTCTCTATATACCTGTATACATATATACACACACTAACATATGTATTCATATAAACATACCCCCTACATAGACATATCTATGTATTTATACATAGATATTTATATTTATATTACCTTCAACTATCCTCATACTGAGAAACATTTCATAAGTTACAATGATCATTTTTCCATGTAGGCATGTAAATAGTTCAACTTTGATAAGTCCCTTATGATTTCTTTTCCTTGTTTACCTTCTCATGTTTCTCTTGCTTCTTGTGTTTGAATGTCAAATTTTCTGTTAATCTCTGGTTTTTTGTCAAGAATGCTTGAAAGTCCTCCACCTCATCAAATAACCATACTTGCCCCTGAAACATTATACTCAGTTTTGCTGGGTATGTGATTCTTGGTTTCAATCTTAGCTCCTTTGATCTCTGGAATATCATATTCCAAGCCCTTTGATCCCTTAATGAAAAAGCTACTAGATCCTGTGTTATCCTGATTGTGTTTCTATAATATTCAAATTGTTTCTTTCTTCTTGGCTGCTTGTAATATTTTCTCCTTGATTTGGGAACTCTGGAACCTGGCTATAATATTCCTAGGAGTTTTCTTTTGGAGATCTTTTTCAAGAGGTGTTATGTGAATTCTTTCCTTTTCTATTTTTCCCTCTGGTTCTAAAATATCAGGGCAATTTTCCTTGAGAATTTCTTGAAGGATGATTTCTAGGTTCTTTTTTTGATCGTGGCTTTCAGGCAGTTCAATAATTTTAAAATTATCTTTCCTGGATCTATTTTCCAAGTCAGTGGTTTTTCTATCGAGATGTTTCTTTTATTTTTCCATTTGTTTGGATATGTGTTATTGTAACTTGATTTCTCATAAAGTCATTAGCTTCCATTTGCTCCCTTCTAATTCTGAAGAAATTAGTTCATATTTTATTCACATTCATATTAGTTCATATTCATATTTTTCTTGGAAGCCTTTGATGTTGGAGTTCTGACTTTGTTGTCTTCCTCCCATTCCATGATTTGAACCTTTTTGTCCCCCCCAAAAAGAATCTTAAGTTGGGTTGCTATGCTTGCTTTGCTTCCTTTGCTTGCTCATGTTGCCACTCAATTACTTGATTTTTGAGCTCTTTGCCACAGTAGAACTCTGCTTCCAGAGGGGAGAGCTTTGTCCCAGGTTACTGGGGTTTTCACAGCAGCCAGAACTCTTGGTTTGGTGCCCTCTCTACAGCCCTCACAAGCTCTGGCTCACTGGTCACACACCCCAGGACCTCTACCCAAGACAGTGATCCAGATCCAAGCAGGTTAAAGCAAGAGCGAGTACCCTCTAAATGGTTGCTAGATCACTCTACAATCTGCAGGCCAGGAGCTCTGAAGCAGCCACATCAAGGAGGCTGCATGGCCACAGGGCCTGCATGGCTTCTTGGTTTCTTGCCCTGGGGCAGTGGCCAGAACATTCTTTTGGTCTCCCTGTTTCCATAAAGTCCACACTGACCTTTTACTTTGTCTTTGGCATTTGTGGATAGATAATGCTGGAAAGTGCCACAGCTGTTGGTGATCCATTCTCCTGAAGTCCTCTCCAGCTGCTGCTAGTCAGGGCCTCCCTGGGGCTAAAACCTCAGGCTCATGTGGGGCTGGGCTTAGTTCCCTGCATGCTGTGATGGTCCCTTCCTATAGACCTGTTAGGCTGCCTTCAGCAGAAGATTTGTTTCTGTCACTTTGTGGGTTCCATAGCTCTAAAGTTTGTTTAGAGCCATATTTTATAGGTGGTGGTTATGGGAGGAGCTCACGGAGTTTTCCTGCTTCAGTGTCACCATCTTGCTCTGTCCCCCTGTTTCGTTTTTCTTCCTCATTTTCTTAACTTTGAGCTTTAAGTTAAAGCTGGGAGGCACTGTTATGAGCCTGAGGTGTTTTTTGTTTTGTTTTGTTTTGTTTTCCTGAAGCTCTTTTTAAAGCTAGTTCTGGGGTTCTGAAAGTTTTTGGTTCTTCCAAGATGGTGTGATCCAGACAAAGGTGTGGTCACTGGTCCTCTAGTTTGCACTCTGGTAGTTACTCAGAAAGAGTCCCTGCTCCCTTGTTGCTGTAAATATTAGTACTCCTATCTGCCCTAGAACTGATTATTTGTAATAAAGGTTCTAGCTGCACTCAGTTCTAGCAAATGGTCAACTATAATCTCTTTCTGACCAGTTTTCCATTCCTCTCACCATATTTGTTCTGAGAGCCACTAACACTGCTGCTCCCACCACCTGCCACTGTGCTGCCTCAAGGGCCTACCACTGGTGCTTCTGTGGCCCTCCAGATTGGCTTCCTCCCCAGTGTGACAGATCTTTTCTGTCAACTTCCTTAGTTGTCTTAGCCTGGAAAAATGTCTCACTCTGCCCTTTTGTTGGCTCTGCCTCTCCAAAATTTATTTGAGGAGTTATTTTAAAGTTGTTTGGAGGGGAATATTCTATAAATTATTTTTAAGGAAACAGAATGTTTTCCGATTATCCTTTAGAAAAATGGGCTATTATGAACTGTACACTTCCATTTTCTTACTTTAGAATTCTACTGATGAATTAGTAAGTGAATTACACAAGTTTCTGAGTGAAAAACCACTGGCTTTAGAATTAGAGGCCTTGTATTTAGATCCTAGTTCTGGTAGTTACTATCTATGTGATAGGGTCTAGTTTTCTTCTTTGGGTAAAAAAAGAATTTATTCCAGATAACCTCTAGGATTCCTTCCAGCTCAAAATCTGTCAACCTTTTCCTAGCAGAATTTTCTGCATAAGAACTATGAGACCTGATTAGTTCTGAAAGAACAGAAAGATTTTGGAAAAAGATCCAATTTACTGAAGTTAAAACACCCTTAGAGACTGCAATATATGCAGAAAAAGCATTCCTCACAAATGTATGCATGCATATGTGTGCATGTGTGCATATCACACATATACACATAGAATAGACAAAAAGACACCAAGCAATCCAGATTATTTATATAATAACCTCATCTGTTATAAGTCTCATCTCTACAGTACTAACAGATGATGAGATTCCCAGGAAGATCAAAATAGAAACGCTCATTTCACAATACTGCCAACTCATCAGAATGGCGGTCCGTAACGAAAAGTATGTTCAGAAGCTTACAGCCATCCAGTACATAATGGAAAGAATGATGTGTGTGAAAACTTCCCCTGGGACTTTTTTTAAAGCAAGTGAAATGGCACTGAAAGTTGATTTATGAAAGTTGAAAGTTGTCAGATGAAAATAATAGATGGCTTTTCCCCCTTCGTATATCTTTAGTTCTTTTCATTTTTTAAATTTATTGATACATTTTCTTTGTCACAACAAATAACTTGCAACAAACGTCCAAACAGATGCATTATAAGGTGCATTCCTTCAAAAATAGCTTATTGGTTGTTTCCAGAAGGAATGGATGCATCTGTTAGCTTTGGTATCATGGAACGAACATTGAACATTGTATTTGTACAAATTTTGGTGCTTCTCCATTTTTATTTCATTAACATTGTTGTAGTCTTATTCTTTTGACAATGCTTTCTTCAATATCATTTCATAGAAGCTTTCCCATGATTTTCTGAATTCTTCATATCTACCATTCTTTAGAATTATCAGAGTGTGAGGTCTGAGAGAAGTCTATGGCAGTGGTTCTCAACCTGTGGGTGGCAACCCCTGTGGGAGTCGAACAGGGTCACCTAAGACCATTGGAAAACACATTTCCGATGGTCTTAGGAACCAAGACACTGCTCCTCTATCAGTCTCCAGGGGGGGGTCCGCCCATATGCTGATATGCCCACATACAAGTATTAAAGGATCACAGCATTAGGAAGGTTGAGAACCACTGGTCTATGGAATGTTGCAGTTATGGAACCATTAATGACTTTTGAAAGAGCAATTTTGAAAGAGTGATGAGTCAGAAGACAGATTTTAATGGAGTGAGGAAAAGTTGCATGGACAAAGTAAAAGTAATTGGAGAAGTAGCACTAACTTGACATTCTTGATAATGTAAAGATCCTTAAAATAGAGTTACCTCAAACAACTATAAATTTAGAAAACAAAAGTATCAAATAAATGGGACTTTTAGAAGTTATTTTTTTAGATATTAGAGTGTTCAAAAGTCTACTTAATGAACTTAATATGACCACAAATATCTTTGAATGACAATTAAAAGCTTGGCTTCTTTTATTCCTTTCTTAAAATCATAAGCATTGTGCCTTGCTTTTTTTTAAAGTTATAATGCCAATTTAAATGTTTTCTGTAGCATACACATGCCAATATTTGTTTTATTAGCATTAGAAATTAGGCCAAATTTACATTTATTTATTTACTGAAATGCACGTTTAAAAACTCAATTTCTAAGGTTCTATAAATGACTACAGATGAGCCACACCTGTTTTACATTTTCTAAAACAAAGTCTAAGCACTATAAAAAAATTAAAAGCCTGTAGAAAATAGCTTGCATTCTGGCTGTAAAAAAATTCAAATGCTCTATTACAACCAATTTATAAGGGTTATCTTACAAATTGCCCAAAATAAAGAGTTTTTGTATATGCTTTAAAGAAGCCTGGGGTTAGAGTGACTTTCCTTAATATTATACTTAATTATGGTGGTAATTAAGAGTATTAGTTAATTGAAAAAAATAAATTCAAATAAATGTTTTTGATAATTCTATTAGCAATAGTTTTTTTTTCCTTCAAAACTGTTCATGATAGTTGGTGATGAGATTCAAAACCACTCAGCAAGTCAGTGGGAGATCTGAGTGAAACCAATGCCCTACCTCATAATTACTATGCTGCAGTGGAAAGTTCATTGGACAAGGTTTCAGGAGAGATCTTGGTTTCAATCCTATTTTCTGCATTTCCTTGGGGGTGGGATAGTGAGAGAGAAAAGACTGAAAATTGAAGGATTTCAAAAACTATAGAAATCCTAAGGTATTTAAAGGATTTATGTTCATGAATCCTTAGAGGACAAGGCAGAATTACTCTCTGAACAATAACAAAAATAATAAAACAACAATAACAATAACTAACATTTATATAGTACTGCAGAATTAGCAAAGCATTATATATGTATATGTACCAATGCACATGTGTGCATTTTTACACACAGTTTCATCTGATCTTCACAACCCTAAGAGACATGTATAAATTTTACTCCTCTTTTAGAGATGAGAAAATGAAAGTAGGATGAGATTATGTGATTCACTCAGGATCATGGAACTAGCAAGTATCTGAAGCAGAATTCAAGCTCATGCATCTTGTATTTTTCACAGGCAGTTTGCAAAACATCAGACTTTTTATATATTTCAATTAGGAATGTGCCTCATAGAATCCTAAAATAGGAAGGGACCTCAAAAAGTCACTCCTTCTTAGCTGTTCTCTAAGGCATGACTTTAACTAAAGACAAATAATACTAAACTTTTTAGTCTTTACCATCACAGTTAGTGGTTTGAGAGACAATCTAGTAATTATTATTTTAAGAATAATATTTGAGAAGGGATAAAATGCTATTGTACTTTATTTGTTAGACTAGATGTATTTCAGAATAGTTATGTATAAATAAAATGTATATAAAATCCCATTTTCCTTTGATTTTCTTTATATGGTAATTATGTTCTTTTGAGAAAAAAAAAAGTCAACCCAAAGAAATAGTGCTGAAAGAACATAGGAAATCTCTTCAAACCCATATTTAGGCGTGAAATGCTAATTTGATGGCATAATATCTAAAATAATTTTAAAATATCAATGCAATACTCTTAAGGTTATTTTGGTGATTTTTATGTTAGGCTCAGTGGGTTAAGTATTAAAGAAATACAACAATGGTAAGTTCTATGAACAGAACACAAAAAACTGAATAAAAGTCTTTCTACTTCTATAGCTCTTTTTCTTTTCTTAATTTTATTTTAACATGAACTTTCCCTTGTTTTCTCAAACTGTATTTCCTAATACAGCATTTAGGGTAAGCTCCTGGATTTGGGAAATGAGAAAGCAGATCTAGACTAAAGTAAGATCAACATTTCTATGAAACATGAACATCAAGTAATAAGGAAGCACGCTTACTGAATAAATTAACAGAAACCATGGCCATGGGGTGAAAAACAATTTAGATGAAAATGCTATGAAGTGATTTTCATTTCTATAGCTCATTAAGGGATGTATAACAAAACAGGCCCCTGATTAATGAATTATTTAAGTTGAATTTTATATATCAAGTTTCTGACTGACAAGGTATACTTGTCAATTTACATGCAGTGGCATCTTGATTTTGTGAGAAATTGTTCATTGGTTTTGGAATTGGGTAGTAGGAAACGAGTCAAAGCTAAGCTAGGTTTGAATTAGTTATTTTTTCTAAATGCATCAAATAAATAACAAATACTTTTAAATAGGATTATTACTGCCCTCATTATCAATACGTAGTAGGGATAGGTCCTCATTCTTCTGCCTTTTAGTTTCTAGCATTCATCTTGCCTTCATGGTATAGCATAAGAACTTTACCTGGTGAAAAAAGAAAGACAAAAATTCACGGCTAAAAAACAAAGGAGCTGTGTATAGGAATTGATAGCTCTACAAGAAACAGATGTCACCACAGTGACTTCCTGCCAAGGAGAGAGCAGGGGGTAAGACAGGAATGCTAAGACTGTAAATGAGATAATATGTTGGTGGTGTTCACACTAGTGTACTAATGAAGCAAGTGATAAACAAGTGATAATGAATGGACCATCTTCCTAATTCTTCATAGAGAATATTTCCAGCATTAAAGAACTTCAGAAACTTATTCTAGGTGCTAGGATGACTCTTCAAAATGTTAGAAAATGAAGTACTAATCCCTCTAAAAGCATCAAAATTGCAGTATAAAGCTGGCCCTATGCAGGGTCATAGGATCATATATTATAAAGCAAGAAGAGACATAAGAAGTCATCTAGGCCATCTTCCTCCTTTTTTTCCTTCAGATGAAGAAAGAGATTGATAGAAGTTATGTAAGATTACACAGGTAGTAAGTGGAAGAAGAGGTGAGTATTAGAATTAGAGGTTTAGACAAATGACCCTTCAAACTTTAGACTTTTAAGTAATCAGTGGAAAAGGAATGAACTCATGTTAAACTGTATTCATTAGAAAAGATTGGGAATGAATAATGTGAAATGATAGTCTTTACATATCTCTGAATTTGGATTCTTTTAAAGAAAAAGTCTTGATTTCCATTCTGTCTTTCCTGCTTCTTAACCATATTTATCAACAGAGACAACCTCTCCCACAGTCTACATGCCATTCTCAAACAATTAATGTTTTTCATATGTCAGCATTGTTGCTGCTATTATTCCTACAGTATATTCTTCTTCTTAGTAATTCTATCTTCCTTTTCATCTAATGTGGTTCTGCTAGACCATTTATTTATTTTATTTTTTTGGCTTACCTCTTGGATTCTCTACATCTGTGAAACACTTTCCTGTTTACAAGCCCCAAGTATAATTAAAGGAACTATGGGTACTTGCAAGGAATGCAGAAATTCTGGCTTCGGTCTCCAGGCATAGGTTCACTTCCCAGTCATACTTATTGCCATTTTTTTTTCCTGGAATGCTACATGAGAGGTGATACGTTCTTTCAAAATGATCACTTTCTTGGATGGAGAAATATTTGCCACATGTAAATCTTCAAGGTAAGGGAAGCAAAGGCAAAGAAAAGAAGACAGAAGATTTTCTTCCCCTTTAGTGGAATGACAACAGACCTGCTGAAGTCTGCCCCCTCCTCTTCGGCTTCAGGCCATGGGTCATAAAGATTGAGATATGCCACTGTATATACCACCCTGTCCTGAATTAATACTATTTCCTGCTGCAGTGAGAAAAATCCAAATCCGCACACTGCTGGCAGTCTGGCTGCATTTATGGAAGGTCTGGTTTGTTCAAGTGTTTCAAGCCACACATGGCCTTAATAATGAAACAATTCCTGGCTTGATAGCTGACTTCAAAGATAAGATTTAGTCTCACCAAAATACATCTTACTCTCAAAACCCTTCTTCTACCCTTTATTTATGCCTTTGAGTGTCTACTTCTGCTTTGAGTATGTATTTGTATCACTTCAAACTTGAAAATTATCCTATGTTACAAGGTTGGATCAAATAACAGCTTATATAGGATATCTTCCAAGAATATTAGGTGCTGTGGAATTAAGAGGTGAATCATCTTGTTGAAGGCAACTCTTCTTTTCAATATGTAATGAGCCAATGACTTAATTCAATGGCACAATTTAAGGAGCTTACTATGTTCAGAAGGAAAGGATTTGGAGGAGAAAGGCAAAGAGAATGTAGTTGATTAACTTAACTAGATCATAGTACCCAACGCATCTTTCTCATTCGCCAAACTGCCTTGTGAGCTCTGTTGTAACTCCCGTGATTATAGACTGGGGAGGAGCAGAGGGAGAATGAGACCTCTTCCCCTTCCATGTTCTTGGGTATTACTTGTTTTGTTCTTTTACAATGCAAAGAGACTGAAGTACCATGAGGCAGAAGTAAAACAGGATTGTGAAAGTTGCTGGTGTCATCGGAAAAAAGTCCCATAAATGCTGAAAAGCAATTTAGCCCACTGTGTCTTCATTTGGAGTAAAAGGACTTTGTTTCAAGTCCTGTCTTGTATGCTTAACACTTATGTGACTCTGGGAAAATTCCAGCATGCTTGGGCTTCAGTTTTTAATCTATAAAATTGGACAGTTGAATTAAATCACCTTGAAGGTCCCCTTTAAATAAATCTATGATCCTCAAGCATTACCATGATTGAATACTGGTCCCAAATAAAGTATTATACTATCACTTCTCATGAAAAAGAATTCCCATGAAAAAAAGGTTTAATCTTTTTTTAAGATAAAAGTTCACAACGTTTTTTTTGTCACAAAAGATCCAAAGGCAATTTTGGAAGGAATTTAAATACTATTATTTTTCTACCTTAAACACAAACCCAAATCTCACCCCTTCTCTGATGATTCTTACATACAACTGCCAAATTGATATTCTTCAAAAATAAATTGGACCAGACCCTACTAGGATAAAATATGAACTTCTCAGACTAGCATTTAAAGGTACCACAGACACACACACACACACACATACACGCACGCACGCACGCACACACACAGATCCCATAGAATAGCAAGGAGAGATAAAGTTTTCTTAAATGAGCAACACAAAGAAATAGAAGAAAAAAACAGAATGGGAAAGACAAGATATCTCTTCCGTGAAAATTAGTGATATCAACGAAACATTTCATGTAAAAGTAAACATGATAAAAGACAAGAATGACAAGAACTTGATGGAAGTAGAAGAGACTGAGAAGAGCTGACAAGAATACACAGAAGAACTATCCAAGAAAGATTTTAACATCATGATAATGGTGTGGTTACCAATCTAGAGCCAGACATCCTGGAGAGTGAAGTCAAGTAGACCTTAGGAAATGGTGCTAAGAATGAGGCTAGTGAAGGTGATGGAATTCCAGCTGAACTATTTAAAATCATGAAAGTTATTGCTGTTATAATACTGCGCTCAATACGCCAGCAAATTTGGAAAACTCAAAAGTGACCACCAGATTGGAAAAGATCAGTTTCTGTCACAATTCTATAGAAGGGTAATGCCAAAGAATGCTCTAATTACTGAACAATTGCACTGATCTCACATACCAACAAGGTTATGCTTAAAATTCAGCAAGCTAAGATATAGCAATATGTTAACCAAGGATTATCAGAAAAACATGCTGGTTTTTTAAGAGGTGGAAAAACTGGAGACCAAATTGTCAACACTTGATGCATTATGGAGAAAGCAAAAGAGTTCCATAAAAATATTTATTTTTGCTTTATTGACTACACTAAAGTATTTTCTGACACCAATAATTGGTGTAATAGGTTTGGTTAGAAGCTGATTATCAGATTAGCTTTTACAAAGAATTATTTGTAGATAATTTTTATAGATAAATTCTAATAGTTTGTAATGATAGTTTCCATGAATTCTAAGGAATTCCTATCTGATTACAATAGTTCTGAGTCTTCACTGGTCTCTGAATAGAAAACTGGAATCAATGTGAACATACCAGAGCCAATGTTAAAATGTGTGTTTGTGTGTGAGTGTGTGTGTATGCATTTTGATATCCTTGTCACATGTACATGTGATCAGTTGAAGGAATCAGAAATTTTTAGTTGCAGAAAATAAGATTTAATGCAAACAACTTTTATCTTTGCAATCGAAAACCATGAATCAATACTGTTTGTTGTAAGCAGATTCCAATTTTTATAGGAAAGATTATAGTGCAGTTCTAAACAATAATAACTTGTATATGTCTATTGCTTAAGTTTTTGAAAAGCACATTCATGGAAATATTCTTATTTATTCATTTTACAGTAGTTTTAGGAAAAACAGGTTTTGTCCTGTTTTAGAGATGAGAAAACTGAATTCTCTAGACATGTTTCTACCTTCACAATGTCTTTTCTATCTAAACAAATTTTCATGATGTAGCAGGCCAGGTCTTCATTACATAGATTATGCTAAAACTTCCTGAGTGATACTACTTCTATAATCTCCCCTTTCCAATCCACCCTCTACATAGCTGCCTACATAATATTTTTAAGGCAGAAGTCTAAGCCTTTCACTTCCTTTCTCAAAAAACTTCAGTGGGTGGAGTCACGAGAGGGGGCATAGAAGCAGGAAAACTCCGTGCACTCCCCCCATAACCACTTCAAATGCCTATAAAATATGGCTCTAAACAAATTTTAGAGCTACATAACCCACAAAGTGACAGAGAGAAACAAATCTCCTGCTGAAAGCAGCCTGGCAGGTGGACAGGAAGGGTTCATGGCAGCTTGCTGGGAACAGAACCAAGCCCCACTTGAGCCAGTGGTTTTAGCCCCAGGGCTGCCCCAAGAAGCTGAGGCTGGAGCATTCAGGAGAGAAGATCACCAGCAGCTGTGGTCGTTTCCAGAATTATCAACCCATAAATTCCAAAGACAAAGTTAAAGGTCAGTGGAACTATGCTGAATCTGGGGAGAATGGACTGCAGATTGGCCGCTACCACTGGAGCGAGAAGTGGTGGAAGCAGTAGCCTGAGCACATAGCCATCTCCATGTGGCTGCTTCAGAACTCCTGGCCTGCAGATTGTAGGGAAGTCAAGCAACCATTCAGAGGCTAAATGCTCTTGCCTTAACCTGCCTGGATCTGGATCATGGTCTTGAGTGGTGGTCCTGAGGTGTGTGACCAGTGAGCCAAAACTGGTGGGGGCTGTAGAGACAGCAGCTTCCTAATAGCTCCAGCTGCTGAGAAAACCCCAGGGATTTGGGATAAAGCTCTCCCCTCTAGAAGTAGAATTCTATGGTGGCAAAGAGCTCAAAAGACAAGTAGTTGACAGGCAACATAAGCAAGCAAAGGAAGCAAAGCAATCCAACTTTAGATTCCTTTTTTGGGGACAAAAAGTATCAAAGCATGGAACAGAAGGAAAACAACACAGTCAGAACTCCTGCAGCAAAAGCTTCCAAGAAAAATATGAATTGGTTACAGGCCATAGAGGAGCTCAAAAAGGATTTTTTAAAATCAAGTGAGAGAAATGGAGGAAAAATTGTGAAGAGAAATGAGAATGATGCAATAAAATTAAAAAAGAGAATCAACAACCTGACTGAAGAAAATGACACCTTAAAAAATAGATGAACTCAAATGGCAAAAGAGGCCCAAAAAGCCAACGAGGAGAAGTATGCCTTAAAAAGCTGAATTTTCCAGATGGAAAAAGAATCTCAAAAGCTCACTGAAGAGAATAATTTCTTCAGAATTAGATTGAAGCAAATGGAAGCTAATGACTTTATGAGAAATCAAGATAATATAAAACAGATCCAAACAAGTAGAAAAATAGAAGGCAATATGAAATTTCCTTGAAAAAACC
>CM053600.1:54895974-54907915 GCA_028646575.1 Pseudocheirus occidentalis
GAAGCAAATGGAAGCTAATGACTTTATGAGAAATCAAGATAATATAAAACAGATCCAAACAAGTAGAAAAATAGAAGGCAATATGAAATTTCCTTGAAAAAACCAATAACCTGGAAAATAGATCCAGAATTAAAAATTATTGGACTACCTGAAAGCCATGATAAAAAAAAGAACCTAGAAATCATCCTTCAAGAATTCTAAAGGAAAATTGCCCTGATATTTTAGAACCAGAGGGCAAAATAGAAATAATTCACATAACACCTCTTGAAAAAAGATTCCCAAAAAGAAAACTCCTAGGAATATTATAGCCAGGTTCCAGAGTTCCCAGATAAAGGAGAAAATATTACAAGCAGCCCAGAAGAAACAATTTGAATATTGTGAAACACAATCAGGATAACACAGCATCTAGTAGCTTTTTCATTAAGGGATCAAAGGCCTTGGAATATGATATTCCAGAGATCAAAGGAGCTAAGATTAAAACCAAGAATCACCTATCCAGCAAAACTGAGTATAATGTTTCAGGGGAAAATATAGTCATTCAATGAGATGGAGGACTTTCAAGTATTCTTGATGAAAAAACTAGAGCTGAAAGAAAATTTGACATTCAAATTCAAGAAGCAAGAGAAACATGAGAAGGTAAACAGGGAAAAGAAATCATAAGGAACTTATCAAAGTTGAACTATTTGCATGCCTACATGGAAAAACAATTAATTGTAACTTATAAAGCTTTTTTCAGTATGAGGGTAGTTGAAGGGAATATTAATGTGTGTATGTGTGTATGTATGTATAGGGTAAATTATCTCATATAAAAGAAGCAAGGGAAAACTGGTACAATGGAGGGGAAGAACAGGAAGGCAAAAGGGAATGACGTACACTCCAAACTGTATATCTTGCCCTACAGAAGAGTCTGGAGGAAGGGGATGAGAGGGAAGGGAAGACAGATTGAAGGGGAGGGTACTAAGAAGCACACACTTTTGTAAAGAGACAGGGTCAAAGTATAAAATAGAACAATGAGGGGCAGGAGAGGATGGAAGGAAATATAGTCAGTCTTTTACAATATATTTACTATGGAAATGTTTTGTGTACCTACACATGTACAACCTATATTGAAATTCTTATCTTCCCAGTAAGGGTGGGTGATGAGGGAGGAAGGGAAAGAATCTGGAATTCAATGTTTTAAAATAATGTTTTTTAATATTATCATTATTATTATCATTATATCCATGCAACTGGGAAATAAAATATATAGGTACTGGGGTATGGAGATCCATCTTTCCCTACTAGAAAGTCAGAGGGGATATGGGGGAGGATATAGGAGAGAGTAGATTGGGGGAGAGTGTATACAGTGGGATCACTGCTTTGGTAGAGAAAAGACAGAAAGAAAATTTGTAACTCAAAATCTTGTGAAAATGAATGATGTAAGCTAAAAATAAAGATATAAGATAATTTTAAAAATTTTTAAAAAGCTTAAAAAAAACCAACTTCTGTGGTTGCTGATTGCCTTTTGAATAAAATCCAAAGTTGCTAGCCTGGCTTGTAAAGCTCTCTGCTCTCTGACTCTAGCCCACATTTCCAATGGGACCATAATATTTCCCAGCACATACACTATATCTAACCACACTAGAATACTAGCTCTTCCCTTTACTTAATGTTCCCACTCCCATCTTCATGTCTTGGCTGTAAAAAGGTCTGTGAGGCTAGAATGTTTTTTACCTCCATTCCTGTCTGCTTTTCAGAATCCTAGCTGTTTACCCCTTCTTTCCTCTAACCTTCTCTGACTCATTCTCCCACCTACTCCTGATTACTATTACTCCCCAAATTACTTGTTTTTGCTTATTTTTCTACATGTTATCCCTTAGTATAAGGTAAGTCCTTTAAGAGTAGAGAGTGCCTTAGATTTGTCTTTTTATCTCTGGTATTTAATACATTTCCTTTCACATAGTAAACATTTAATAAACTTTTATTTAATTGACTAATCAATCACATGACTGATCAGTCTTAGAACTTGGATTTCCTGACTCCTAATCCAGCTAGGATCCTTCCCATTCCTTATATTATTGTTGTTTAACTTCATAGAATCTAAGGTTTGCAAGGGACCTTAAAAGCATTTCTCTAGTAAAACTAATAACTCATCAAGAATCTCCTCCAAAAAGAAAATAAACAAAATAAAATAAAATAAACCTGACAGGAGATCAGACAAGTCTTTGCTTGAAGATCTCCAGTTATGGAGAACCATGTACATTCCAGAATAGTTTGTTTCATTTTTAGATGAAAAAAAAAATTACCAAATGGTACATATTTAATCTCACCTCTGTCTCTTGTCATTGCTAGCTCCCTTCAAGACTTACATCCAGTGCCACTTCCTTCAGGAGGAAGCTCCTGATTGTTCTCCACTCCTTCTAAATTATATTGGGTATATTTTGCATTTATTTAGCTGCATACGTGTTGTTTCCTTCAGTACAATGTAAGCTACTTGAAAGTAAGAACTGGTTCTTAGTACCTAGCACAGTGTTGGGTTCTTAAACCTTTTCTGAATTAGTGAATTGACATTATAGATATATCTAAAATTGAAGGGTTTTCATGTGCAAAGTATTACATTTTCTACTCTTGACCTCAGTGGGAAGAACTAGTACCAATAAGTAGAAATTATAGGTGTGGGTGTGCTTTAGATTTTGTCTTAACACAAGGAAGCATTTCTTAATTATTGGAGATATCTGGAAATAATGAGTTCTCTTTCATTGAAGTTTAGTATTCAATCATATTCAACTAGTTGGGACCTTCTTTGGGGTTTTCTTCATAAACAAAGATAATGGTTTTCTTGATAAAGAAAAGATGCCTTTCCTTCTCCAAGTCATTTTACCAATGAGGAAACTGAGGCAAACAGAGTTAAGTGATTTGTCTTCATGTATCTAATAAGTTGCCTGAGGTCAGATTTGAATTCAGGTCTTCCTGACTCCAGGCCAAGTGCTCTATCCACTGTGCTACTTACCTGCCCAATCATGTGATGGTTGTATAATTTTCTTTTGGTTCTGGAGAGGATGATATAGATATGATTTGTGTTTGGGGTAAAGTTTGAACTAGATGACCACTAAGGCCCCTTCCAAACTGTCAATTTTGTGATGCTTTAATTCTGATAAGATTACTCCCTTTGGTGACTCTTTCTGTCTCCAACCTTATGTGAACCCTCAGTGTGAACATTCTAGCCATCGCTACAGATCAGTTGCTGGCGTATTGACAGGCAAAGCATTTGCCCAGAGTAACATTGCTATTATGTGTCGCATATGGAACTTGACCCTACTTCCAGATTGAATGAAGCTCTCTATCCATTATACCACAAGGCCTCTCACAAAGAAGCATGCAGGATTTTAAAATAACAAACATGGGAAAATATACAACATTCTATCCAGTTTCTTAAATTTCAAATTCAATTTAATTAAACAAAATTTATTAAGCATCTATTACCTGCAACTCACTAAAATACAAAGATGGAAATGAAATAGTCCCAGACCCCAAAAGTCTTATTGGAGAGAAAACACTATGCACTGTATGAAGATAAGTATGAGACAATGTAAGGACTACATGTTCCAAGGACAGACTTAGGAAATTCAGACTGTGAGCTATTTCAGCTCTAAGATAAGAGAAAGCTACATACAGCAGGTGGCAGCTGAGCTGGACCTTGAAGGGAGATAAGGAATCTGACAGACAAGGTAAGGAGGGAATGGGTTCTAGATATGGGGAATAGTATATGCAAATGCATAAAAGTGGTGACAAGTGTGGAAAACATCTGACAGTCCAGAAAGGCTCTAGACTACATGAAGGGGGAGTAACCCAGTACAGATGAAAAGTAGGCTGAAGTCAGATTTGGAGGGTTTTAAATGCCAGGCTAAAATATTTGCATTTATGTCCTAGAGACACTTAGGAAGCCCTTAATGTTTTTATGAGCAAATTAATTACATTACAACAAATGTGCCTTACAAGAATCATTTTTTGCAGCTACAGTATGTGAAGGAAGAATAAAAGAAGAGAACAACTGGCAAAGAGACCAATTGGGAAGATATTAAAAGACCCAGATTTGTGTTGCTGAGGGCCTGAGCTACAAGCGGTGAAAGTGTGAGTGGAGGGAAAGTTATAGCTGAAAGAAGTGTAAAATTGGCAGGACTGGGCAACCAATTGGCCATGGAGTAGACATGAAAGAGTTACAAAGCTCAAAGACTATTCAAATGTTTTATATTCAGCAGAAATCAAGAAATCAAAAGGAGGGATAGATTTAGGGGAAAATATTATGAGTTAAGGTTTGGTTTTGTCAAATTTAATGTGCTAATAGGACATCCAGAAAGGGATTTTCAGCAGTAAGTTGTTAAGTATTGAGTTTAGGAAAAAGAGTAGAACCCAAAATATAAATGTAATTTATTTGCAAAGAGATGATAAATGAATCCCCAGGAGTGGAAAAAATCACTAAGAGAAAATGTAAAGAGAGAACAGAAGAGAACAGATGATAGAACCTCATAGGACACTAACCCATGTCACAACTGCAAAGAAAGCTAAGGAGAAGCTGTCAGGCACAAAAGAGGAAAACCAGATTAGGGTAATGTCCTGGAAGTCAAGGGAACAGAAGGTGGGTATGGTTAACGTTGGCCACGGCTGGAGATAGGTTAACCAAAATAAGGGATGAGAAAAGTTATTAGATTTAGCAGTCAAGAGAACTTTGGTAACCTTTAAGAAGGAAGTTTCAGTAAGATGGTAGGCTCAGAATGCAGAATGTCACAGGATTAATGAGTGAATCAGTGGTAGAAGCAGCAGCAAGTGAATATTGCTCTTTCTATGGGGTTTAGCAGCAAAAGGGAGAACAGTATGATTGTGTAATGGTAGCTCTTGTCATTTTTCAGTTGTATATGACTCTTTGTGACCCATGTGAGGTGGTTATTTGGGGGGGAGGGGCAAATATACTGGAGTGGTTTGCCATTTCCTCCTCCAGCTCATTTTACAAATGAAGAAACTGAAGTAGATGGGGTAAAGTGACTTGCCCAGGGTCACACAGCTAGTAAGCATCTGGGGCTGGATTTTAACTCAGGCCTTCCTGACTCCAGGCCCAGTGCTCTATCCACTTTGGCATTTAGTTGCCCCAACATTTGTTGCTATTATTGTTCATCTGTTCAAGTCATTTGAGTCATTTCCAATTCTTCATGATCATTTTTGGAGTTTTCTTGGCAAAGACACTGGGGTGATAGTATCTTTGACAGTACCTAGGACAGTAGCTTGAGGGTAAGGAAGGATCAGCTAGACAGTTTTATTTATTAGTTCATTTTTAAGTGTGAAGAAACCTAACCCTTACCTGTAGGAACTTTTAGGTGAGAAGGAATTTAGATTTAGATAAAGAGGGATTAAAGTTCAGAAAGACAGAAAAAGCATGTGGTGGATTCAATTGTAAACCTGCCTTTTTGAAATTCTGCCCTCTGGAGCCAAACAAAAGGAATCTAACCCTCTTCTACCAGAGAGCTTTCCAAGTAATTTGTAGACTCCATAATCACAGCTGCTAGTGTCTGGTGACTTAGACTCATCAAAGTTCGTTTATTGTCTCCTTACCTAAGTTATTAATTACTTTAAAAAAATTTCATTCAATCTTTTCTAGTACAGACATAATTGTCTTAGGCAAAGAGATCACATACAAAATAACAATTGAACCACTGAACCTAAAATATTTCTTCATTCACCTTCCAGCTTAGGAAAAAAAAAAATATATATATATATATATATATATACATATATATAGTCAATAGTATTTTCCTGAAGATATGACTCAGACCCCTGAAATGGTTCCTTTTTCCCTGTTCCTACCTAATTTATTCTGGTTTATCAGAAACAAATGAATTAAACAAATGTAATGGTTGTCCTTGCTCTTTAGATTGATTTGATTTCTTTACCAACCTTGCTAACTGTCTTTGGGCTCCTGGACCACTAAAGGCCATGTAACTTCAGAGTCATTATGCTCAGGCCATCACTGTGCCACTTCTTGAATGTGCTATCGCCCTGCTACTACCCACACGAACTTTCCCGGCAAAAAAGATGTTTTCTGGTCTTGCTAGAGATCCCATTTGGTATTGCTGCTTCTTTCCTATTTGTAGAAGCTTGAGAGTGGAATTAGAGAAAGCCTCAGAGACAAACTATTAGATCTACACTAAGGTAACAGAATTTTAGCCCAACCTTCATCTCTATTATCTGTACATGGTATGACTACCTTTTATTGGTCTCCTGTTCTATTCCTTCTTCCCATGGAAGAACACAGAATAATGGAACTCTTTCCTCAAAGGTCCTAACCTCTCTGGGGCCAGACTAGATGGTATGAAAACCCAGGGAAACTCACAAACTCACATAACAAAAAAACTGGAAATCCTCTTGTTCCATAAACTCACTCAAGTCTCACACTTATAAATCACTACAAGAGCTTGCCCTATTAATATAAAGCCAATAGCTCAAACAAAACAAATCCCCAGTATATAAGCTGTCTGTGCCACAAGCTTCATACACTAGTTATGAATTACTCTCACCAAAGTATAAAGCATAGATGATAGTGACCAATTCTGTTGCCCATATGATTACTGTTGTTCCTAAGTGCTTGCTTTTTTCTCTGTCTCCATATTTTTGTCCATGTTTGTCAATATTGCTAAGATATAGTTATCCTGAATTTTCCCAATTAGAATAATTCTGTTTATTTTCCTTTTGACATTTGTATCCCTGGTTCACTTTTCCACTGTTCTTGACTTCCACTTTGTTAATCTTTCTGGAAACCCTGCCTCACTTAATTGGCATAACTTACTTAATGAACACACTAGTATTAGTAAAAATTGATCCTTTCTCAGATGCATGTTCTACCTACCTTTCAGGAGTCAGGTTAATGAGCCCTGGCTAACATCCCCTCTGCATGGGGAGTATTTCATTAGAATCTCATACTATTAATATCTTTACAACTCTTATGTGCCAATCATTGTGCAGTTATTAGAGATTCACATGGAGTTTACATTCTAGTGGGAAAATAAGGAATCATGCTGAAGTCTACTCAAGTCTACAGAAATCTATTAATTGCTTACTGTGTGGCAGTCGTTACACTTAAGGTATACAAAGGCAAAAATACTCCCTGTTCTCAATGGATAGACAACATAGAAGAACTACATACAAACATACTATATACAGAACCATTTAAAGTTAATCCCAATGAGAAGGCAATGAGGAGGATCAAGAAAGACTTCTTGTAAGAAGGGAAACTTGAAGAAAATCAGGGAAACGAAGAGGTTGGGATAAGGAGGGAGAGAATTCCAGGCATGGAGGGGAGACAGTCAAAAAGAGTCAAGAGATGGAGTGTCTGTTGTAAGAAACAGGAAAGGAGGTCACTGGATTATAGAGTACAGGGAGGGGAGTAAGAATAAGAAGACTAGAAAGATAAGAAGGGACTAGGTTATGAAAAGTTTTAAAAGCCAAACAGAGGATTTTGGATTTGATTGTGGAGAGAACAGAGAACCACTGGAGTTTATTGAACAGAGAGAAAGATGCAATGGATAGATCTGTGATTTAGTAATGCCATTTTGGTATCTGAATGAAAGATGGACTTGATAAGGAAAGACTTGAGCTACTGAGACCTACCAGAAGGTTACTGAAAGAATTCAGACATGAGGTGATGGTAGCCTATTTTAGGGTAGTGGAAGTGTCAGAGGTGAGAAGAAGACATATATGAGAGATATTTGGAAGGTAGGATCAACAGGACATGATAGCAAATTAGACAGGGTAAGTGACAGAGTGAGAAGTTGAGGATAAAATTTAGGTTGTGAGCCTAGGTGACTGGGAAGATGATGATGCGTTCAGGAGTAAAACTGAAGTCGGAAGGAAGGGAAAAGTTCAGTTTTGAATATGTTCAGTTTAAGATGTCTACATGATATTCATATTCAATATGTCTAATTATCAATTAGAAGGATGTGCTAAACACTCTTTTAAGGGTTCTAAAAATATTTTCTCACTTGATTCTTGTAATGACCATGAGAGATAGGTGCTGTTATTATCCTCTTTTTACAGTTGAGGGAAATGTAGACAGAGCTTAAGTGACTTGTCCAGGGTCACTCAAGTAAGTGGATTTGAACTCAGATTTTCCTGATTCTAGGCCCAGAACTTTATTCAATGAGCAAAATAGTTGTCTTTAGGCTTCTAGGCAGTGAAATCATCTTCCAGATGCCCTTTGTCACTATTTTCATAATTATCCAGCTCACATAATGAAGTAGACCTTCTCTTTGCCAAGGAAAATTCTTCTGCATATAAAATTGAGCGCATTCTATCCTATCTTCTCCAGTAGATTACCTCTTCTATCATCCGCACTATCTCTTATTTTTAATTTCTTTCTACTGACAACTTACCTGCTGCCTACAGTCATGCCCATGTCTCCCTCATCCTCAATCGTCCCCATCCAAAAAACCTCAATTCATCTATTCCTGCTAACTTTCATCCTATATCTCTCCTCCTGTCTGTAGCTAACTCCTTGAGAAGGTCATCTGAATATAGTGTCTCCACTTCCTTTCCCTTCGCTCTTTTCTTAACTCTGTACAATCTGGTTTCTGACTTTATTACTCAATAGAAACAGCTGCCCCAGAGTTACTAATGGTCCTTTCAAATGCCAGATCTAATGGCCTCTTCACAAACCTCATCCTTCTTGATCTATCTGCAGTTTTTGATGAGGTTGATTGCCCTCTTCTCCTTGTTACAATCTTCTCTCTAGGTTTTTGTTGACACTGTATTTTTAATGGTCTCTTCCTACCATTCTGACCACTACCTTTCAGTTTCCATTGCTGGATCTTTGTCCAGGACCTTCCTGTTAACCTAACTATGAATGTGTCCCACAGGGCTCTCTTCTGGGCCCTCTTTTGTTCTCCCTTGATACTATTTCACTTGGTTATATCATCAGTTCCCATGGATTGAATTGTCATCTCCATGCCAATGATTCTTAGATTTTATCTCCTAATCCTTACCTCTTTGCTGACCTTCAGATGCACATTTCTGGCTGCCTATTGGACAGCCTGACCTGGATGTCTCATAGACATTTTAAACTCAACATACTAAAAACTGATCACATTACCTTTCTCTCCACACCCTCCTCTCTTCCATAGTTCTTTATTGCCATTATAAGTATCAATGTCCTCCCAGTTACCCAGGCTTGCAATCTAGGTATCGTCTTCTACTCCTTAATCTTTCTAACTTCCCATCCCATAACTAATCTGGGATTACTAAACAGAACATAAGGGAGGAAAGAAATTGCATTTGGGAAATTATGGTCCTGTATTACCTATGTACTCTGAAATCTAGTGACACTGGCCTCCTTACTGTTCTTTGAACCAGTTTTGGACTCTGGGCATTTTCACTGGCTATGTGGGGACATGTGTACAATCTCTTTCTCCACATCTCTACCTCCTAGCATCCCAACTTTCCTTCGAGTTCTAGTTAAAATCCTACCTTCTATAAGAAGCCTTTCTTCATCCACCTTAATTCTAGTCCTTTTCCCTCTATTCATTATCTGCAAGTTATTCTAAATGTAACTTGTTTGAATGTTTTTCCTCATTGGATTCTGAGATGTTTGACAGCAGTGACTGTTTTTGCCTCCTCTTGCATCCTAAATATTTAGCACAGTGTCTGGCAATAGTAGGCATTTAATAAGTATTTATTTTCTGATATAGTAATTGGAGGTCAGAAGAAATGTTAGCTCTGAATAAAGAATAGTCATGATAATTGAGCCCAAGGTAGCTGATGAGAACAATAAATAAAAGAAAAGAGTGGCAGAAGAGAGCCCAAGACAGAGCCTTGGGGGATATCCAAGGTTAGAAGGGACAGCCTTGATGATGATCCAGCAAGAAACACTGAGCAGAAGTAAATTAGGAGAACTTGTATAAAGGATTGCTCCAAAAGCCTAGAGAGAAGATAGTAACAAGGAGTGTTAAAGACTATAGAGTAGTCAAAAAAAGATGAAGGTTCCAAAAAGGCTACTTAATTTAGCAGTTAAGTTGGTATTGGTAACTTGAGAGAGCAGTTTTAGTTGAATGATGGGATTGGAAGTTAGAATGCAGGAAATAAATAAAAGAGTAAGAGGAAAGGAAGTAAAGGCACCAACTGTAGAAAATCTTCTCAAACTGTTTAGATACAAAAGGGAGGAGAAATATAGGACAACAGCTAGCAGGGGTGAGTACTAGTATGAGGACTTTTTAAGGATGGAGGAGACATGAACATATTATAGGCTCTAGGAGAAAGGTAACCAGTGTGGTGTGGATACAAAGGTGTCCTAAAGGTTGAGTTGCCCTTTCCTTGGTTTATCCTCTAAAGGCACCCTAAAATACAGAGGTGTCCTAAAGGTTGAGCTGCTCATTCCCTGGCATTCTAACGTTTACCTTTATCTTGAAATAGCACAAAACTTTCCCTTATCCTAAAATTCCTTGTCTCCTCCCATCCTGTGTCATAAATTCCTTGTCTCCTCCCATTCTGTCATAAAGATTCCCTTGGCCCCCTTATCTTGTGTCATTCATCATCCTCATCCCGTGTCCTTATCTTGCAAGTTTTATCTTGTCCCCAAATTCCTAATTCCCTTTAGACACTCTAAAAAATCATATCACCACACTATAGGCTGTATAGCTTTCTGGCTATTTAAGTCTGGTCCTTGTCCAATACCATAGCCTTTGTTTAACTCCTTGCTCTTTAGCTCTCAGGCCTGCATGCTTTTGTGATAATAAAGTTCCCTTTGACTAAAGAGAAGGTATGATTGAATTCTTTCAAAATCTGAACCAGCTCTCCCAATGCTGAACCCTGACAAAGATAAGTGAGAGAAAGATGATAGAGGAAAAAGTCTGGAGAAGATGGATCAGAAGGGAACTACTTGTGCATGTAAAGGGGTTTAACTTGGCAAGGAAGGCAATTACTTCTTCATGGACAGCTACCTCTTCATCCTAAGCAAATATAATTGATTTGGTAGTAAACGTAGATTCATTCATTCAATGAGCATTTACGAAGTGCTTAAAATGTGTCAAGTATTCTGGGAGGAGGGAATGAAGATGAGGGAATACAAAGAAAACCAAAGCAATGTGATTTATTATCTGCTCCCAGAGGAGTGAGGGATGGGGGAGGGGGAGACGGAGCAGTGGGACAACTTGTACAAATGCAAGTATATATGTGTGTATATGCATACATCAACTCATGTATGTGTGTATATACACACATATATGCATGCACATCCATGTATATGTAGGTATATGTGTATATACATATATATAGATAGGGATAATAAAAAAATAATTGAGTACAGGGCATCAGGAAAGACCCCATATAATTGATGTCTCTTGAAATGAACCTTGAAAAAAAAACAAATATCCTAAGAGGAGAGTCAGAAATAAAAACAATATAAGCATAAGGGAAAGGTTCTACAAAGGCATGGGGTGGGAGATAGAATATTGTATATAGGAAAGAGCAAATGGGACAATCTAGTTGGAACTAAGATATATTAGAAATCATATATAAAATTTCCTGTCAATAATTTGTCATATTCTATTTGGATATTTGATCACATTGACTCTTGTTTAGTAAGACAGCAATGGCAATGTCTCTCTGAAAAGTAACATGAAATTTTAAAATAAAAATTGTTTTATGTATACTAAACTTTTTTTTAAACTAAACTGTCAGTTTCTTAAAGGTAGGGGCTCTGTTTTATTTGTAGTCACAATTCTCACTCTAGAAATACTTTACAGTATTTACAGTATTTACAGTATTACTTCTCTTTGTGTGATCAATACGTGTTAATTAACAATGCAGTTCAACAAGGAAGGAAGGAAGGAAGGAAGAGAAAGAAAGAAAGAAAGAAAGAAAGAAAGAAAGAAAGAAAGAAAGAAAGAAAGAAAGAAAAAAGAGAGAAAGAAGGAAAGAAAGAAGG
>CM053600.1:54922196-54960133 GCA_028646575.1 Pseudocheirus occidentalis
ATGTAAGGAATGAAGGAAGGAAGGAAGGAAGGAAGGAAGGAAGGAAGGAAGGAAGGAAGGAAGGAAGGAAGGAAGGAAGGAAGGAAGGAAGGAAGGAAGGAAAAGAAAGAAAAAGAAATAAAGGGAGAGAGGGAGGAGGAAAGAAAGGGAGATAGAAGGAGAGAGGAAGGAGAGAGGAGTGGTGCTGCCTGAAAGGTAGAAAAATCTCAGTAATTTTGAAACAAATTGCCACATGACCGTGTGCTCTAGGAATAGCTACAGGTAGCGAGAGAGAGAGAGAGAGAGAGAGAGAGAGAGAGAGAGAGAGAGAGAGAGAGAGAGCAATTATTCTCAGGTGATAAGAGCATCTTCATTTAGCATAGTAACTTCTTTACATTCAAGAGTTGTAACACTGAAATATTCCTTGAAAGTGATAGGCTGTTTAGCATCTGGAATATTCCCAAGAAATATTCCTATAATTACCATGCCATTTTCTTTATCCTTCCCTTTTATTTTTCTGATTAATATGCTTGGTTTTCTTTTTTCTAAAAAAGACACCTCTTTATTACTTAAATCTCATAACTTTGTTCAAAAACCTCTGTCCTCATCTCTATTATCTTTTGCCTTTTGGTGAAATTTCTTCTAAGTGTTCTTAAAAATTTAGAACAATATTCTATCACATCCCATTCACCACCTGGCATCTAGGAAGAACTTACAGGTATTATAATTATTATTATTTATTACAGGAAGACACATGGGAAATTATCTATGCCTCTTTTCAAAAATAAATTTTTATCATTACTCTAAACAAAAATATTAACATTGAGCTAGAATTAGTAAGGATATTCAGGAGTATGCTGGAGTCAATTCAAACTGCTCTTGAGGGCTCTTTGTTAAATTTTCAGCGTGAGCATTTATATCTCAGAAATCAGCAACAATACTAAGCAGGGCTTGCTTTATTATTTTGTTGATTATCTATTCTTAAGAAAGTGAAAGAGAAAATATAAATAATGTAAATAAAACTTAAAGGTGTGTCTTGTGTATGTTTTTTCCCTTGGGAGTTGGTTGTTAAACATCAGCATACCTCAGAATAGGGTAACTTCAGTAGACTAAAAAGATGAATTCATATGTGTACATGAATTCATACATACACACCCATACACTCACACACACATATATCATATGTATATATGAACTCATGTATGAATAGTTGCCAGTTTCCTTGACATCCTTGATATTCCTTCTTCTGAAGGTCAGTATTTCAGACATTTCAAAGATTTTTGAATGACAATTGTTCAGTTATAATTTCTTTATTTATTATGTTATCAATTCATCCAATTTTCTCTTGCATATTTTTAACCAAATTAATCTTTTTTCCTCAATAAAGAAAAGTCATCATGATAGCTGTCTTGTAAATTATAAAGATATTGTTGTGGAGTGTCAGGTAAAACAGCTTTTTAACAAAATGAGGATTAGATGAATTAACTATGAACAAAACAGTTTATTTTTTAAAAACACAATGAAATGAAGAAAATGAACAACAAATAATATGTATTTTCACTGCATAACTTCAAGTTAACAATATGAGGAAGAAAACCGGAAGAAATCAGTGAGAGATCTGCTCAGATAATGTTATGGGATTAAGTTTATGCACAGTAGTACCCTTGATAGTGACAGACCTCTGATAGCCTTAGAATTCCCTCTGTGTTTTCAGTTTTACAATTACTTCCCTAGCACCCATCTGGGATGTCATCAACAAAGGCTTATGACTTCTGAGGAAGAATAAATAGAGGAATAAGTGAATTCTTAAGAAGCCTCTGTTCTATCTGGGTGAAAATTTCTCCATAATAAAATAATGGAGGGAAACGTAAAAAAAAAAAAGATCAAATACAAGTAAATGTCTTTGAATAGATTGTTTTCCATGAGGAATCAGTGGGTGTTAATGCTCCTGAGTTAGCTATAAAATCGCTGGGGGAGAAATTATAATTAGGGAAATAGCCTCTTATTTTAACCCCACAAATTTAGATCTAAAGAAAGAAATGAAAGAATTTTTAAGAGACCATCTTTAACTAGACAGCACAATTGTGATGACCATTCATAGGAGGTATTCAGCTATTGCGTTCTCTCTCCAGAAGGGGCTCTATAGCTTCTTTGGATACCCTTCAAGGCACAACAATATGTGTTTCTGTTCATGTATTTCAAGGATTGAATATGTTATTAATCAAAAGAGACTCTGTGGTTTCATTGCTCCTGGAATCTCCTGGGGCATTGTATACAGCTGCATACAAAGAAAATGAACTGTTATAAACTTGATCACATTCATCCCTTGGGCTCATCTGATTACAAAATTGCCCAATGAGCTGTTGCAGTATTTTCACATAATTAGCTAACCCATACATTGGTATTTCTTGCTTTTTTTCCCCTTTCTCTTCATCTATAGAATACAATCTTTCTGTCTTTGATAGCACACGATGTCCCTGCCTTTCAATCAGAGAACTTAAAATACAGTACATCTTATTCTAATTAATTCATTGTGTATGAGGAAAAGAGATGGCTAGAACAGCTGCTTTCATTTTGCAGACTGAGAATTGGAGACACCAAAGGGTGAGCAATTTACTAACTACATAAACTTGGGCAAGTCACATAACCTCACCACATCATTTCTTTATCTATAAAATGAAGCAGCTGACTAGATAGTCTCCAAGGTTCTATTCAACCCTAAATATTAAGTTCTATGGTCATTAATTCATTTCTGCATACAAGGGCCAGGTAGAGCCAAATTAATAACCCAAGTAGTGTTTTTACTTTTCATTTTTAAGGCTGGGTCTCTCTGTTTTGCCCAGGCTGAATATATCAGCAAGATACCAATACTAATTGACACTAAAGCTTTGACCTCTTTCATTTCCGACCTGTGCTGATTCACACTTCCTTAAGCAATCTGACATAACCTCTCATAGAGGCTTACATTCCAATTTATATTCTTAAACACTAGAAAGTATAGGAATAAGTTGAACTTCACTTAAAATAAATAGTATCTCTCTAAAACCAAGAGCCAGTGTTACCATATTGATGCTGAACATAGCACAGACATCTGATGGGCTTAGCCCACTGCAGTACAGAATTCTCAGCTTAAGAGATCAACCAAGCTAGGCCTCTCCAATTGTTGTGATTACAGGCATGTGCCATCATGCAGAGTTTTCTATTTAGTGTCATATGAAAAAAATATTAGTAGTCTTCAAGATATTATATATATATATATGCATGTATGTATGTATGTATGTAAGCTTTTTTTCTTTTTAAGGAGAGTAAAATTAAAAAGTTTTCCAAAAATTGAATTTGTGAGGTTGAAATGTCAAGAGACACCATGAGGTTTCATAGTAGGGCTGCAATAGCAATCAAATATCCTCTACCTTCCCTCTCTCAAACACATCAAATAGGAAAGGGGGGGGGAATGAGAGAGAAGGGGAGGGAGGAGAGGGAGAGGGAGAGGAAAAAAGAGGGAGGGAGAGGGAGAGAGAGAGTAGTTTGGTTTGGTTTTAGGAGAATAGAAATATATCAAAGTGAAAATTAAGTTTTTTTAAAGATTACAGTCAGGTTGGGGGTAAAAAGAATGGAATGGTATATGTTGCATATATTAATGTCACTCATATAGTTTATAAAACTAACAATTTTATAGGATTCTTTAAAATCCACTAGATTTTAGCATTGTCTCAGGCCATAATTCTTCATTTTCTTACATATTTTTATTAAGAAAGTAAAGCAAGATGTCACATTTCCTGGAGCCAAGAAACAGTAAACCACTTCAATTCTCCTATACTCCCCTCCAAACAACTATAAAATAGAGCCCCCAAATAAATCCTGGAACAACAGTGTAACACCATGCACTAGCAGATTCCCAAAAGAATGCTACTGTGAACAGCTTTTAAGGTTCGGATTACACAGTATAGTGAACACTCCATTTATTCCATTACAAATCAAGGCAAACATTCATGACAACTCATAATATAATATTCACAACGAATCAAGGTACAGTACAATATTCACAACATTACATCTTATCACAGAAAATCACAATATGGTGTTCATAACAGCTTAACATTAGAATAGCCACACAGTTTTCACTACAGTGGCCACAATATTTAAAAACAAGAAACAAAAGAATAATCATCTGGTTTCCCTAAGGGAGACACCCTCCTCACAATCAATTCACAATACAATAATCAATCTTCCACTCATGGGGCAATCATACATTAGCTTAATCAGTCACTTATCTAGATTCACAATTACTAAGTAACATTAATCACTAAATATAATCATTAGAAAATTACACAAACCCTCCACCCCCAGTGTCTGGTAAACTTCAATTTCATCACATGGTTCAATATCCAAGGAGAGGCCTTTTCTTCATCTTGATTTGGGGTGGTCTCTCAGATTCCCTGGATCTCCTTCCATGGTCCCAGCTCCTTCTTGAATCCACCAGTCACCTGGATTCAGAAGCTGACAGCTACCAGGTCCTTGTCCAGTCCTCTGGGCAGTCCCTGGCACACAGTGAAGTTCACAGGGTCTAGCACATCTCAAACCCTTCATCACTTCTGTTGCTGGGAACTCAAGGATCAGCCAGACCACAAACAAACAAAGTCTTATCCTGGTCATGTTTCTTCAATCCTCCAAAAGTTCAGCTGGCCCTAGGACCCAGTAGAAAACTCAGCCTTCCAGGCAGTAGCAGCAACACTGGCCTTCCAAGTGGCAGTAATAGCCACTTAGACCTTCACCAGATTCTGGTCTCAAGAAAAACTCCAACTCAGTTCTCAGTAAGCTTCCAGATGCTGGGAGAGAAACTCTCTCTCTCTCTCTCTCTCTCTCTCTCTCTCTCTCTCTCTCTCTCTCTCTCTCTCTCTCTCTCTCTCTGTCTCTCTCTGTCTCTGTCTCTGTCTCACAATTTTGAAAGAAAGGAAAAAAAGAAAAAGAAAAAAGATGAGCAGAAAACACAAGAATCTGGTCATAGAAAGTTATTATGGTGACAGGAGAAAACCAACTCAGAAGAAAACAACAATATCAAAACACTTGTGGATGCAACCCCAAAGAAAAATGGGAACTGATTTCAAGAGCTCATAGAAGAGTGCAAAGAGGAACTTAACATAATAAAAGAAAGAAGAAAAATTGGAAAAAAATTGGGAAGAAAATTAGAAAAAAAAATGAGCAATCTAGAGCTGTTCCCAAAGAAATCATAGAAGTGGGAAAAGGATAGGAAAATACGTACAAAAATATTTAAAGCAGCTCTTTTTGTGGTGGCAAAGAATTGGAAATCAAGGGAATGCCTGTCAATTGGGGAATGGCTAAACAAGTTTAGATATATGAATGTAATGGAATACTATTGTTCTATAAGAAATAGGGGCAGACAGACTTCATAATAACCTGAAGAGACTTATATGGACTGATGCTGAGTGAGGAGAGCAGAACCAGAACTTTGTACACAATTACAGACACATTGTATGTGTGACGACTCCTCTCAGCAATGCAAGATTATAAAACAACTCCAAAAGACTCATGATGGAAAGGGATATTCACAGCCAGAGAAAGAGCTACTGAGTCTGAATGCAGATTGAAGCAAACTACTTGCTCTTTCTCTCTTTTTGTTTTGTATTGTTTCTTCTTTCTCATTGTTCCCTCCATTGGTTATAATCCTTCTTTACAATTTCACTAATGTTTAATGTGAAGGTATTTGTAGATCCTTTATTTGATTTCATGTCCCCTTGGTGGGGGGGTGGAGTAGGAGAAAATTTGGAACTCAAGGAACTGTGGAACTGAATGTTGTAAATTAAAAGTAAATAAATAAATTTTTAAAAATATGAGTGACAGAAAAAAAATTGAAAAAAAAAGAATCAGACTGGAAAATGGCTTCAAAAGTAGAATTGGCCAAATGATAAAGGAGATGCCAAAATCCACTGAAGAAAACAACTCCTTGATTGGCCAGAAGGAAAAGAAAATACAAAAGTTGATCAAAGAAAACAATACCTCAAAAGTTAATTAAGCATGTCTAAAGAATAGAGTACATCTGTTTTTCCAGACCTTAACTTATGGAGAAGCCTGTCATCAGTAAGCAGACCACTAAGAATTGAATTCTTTGACCATATCAGTTCAATAAATATAGAAAAATTAAAACTGGGAAAAAAAGTTAATTGATCAAATAGAAGCTAATGACTTCACGAGATATCATGAATCAATCAAACAAATTCAAAAGGATGAAAACATGGAAGAAAATGTAAAATACCTCAGGGGAAAAGCAATTGGAAAATAGATCCACAAGAAGCAGTATCAGAATCATTGAACTACCTGAAAGGCTTAATCAAAAAGGTGGACCTGGCCACCATCTTTCAAGAAATTATCAAGGAAAACTACCCTGATGTTCTGAACTCAGAGGGTCAAATAGGCATTGAAAGAATTAACTGATCACTGTAGGAAAGTGATTCCAAAATAAAAGCCCCAAGGAACATTATAGCCAAATTTCAGAAATATCAGGTCAAGGGAAAAAAAAATACAAGTGGCCAGAAAAGAGCAATTCAAATATTGGGGAGTCACAATCAGGATCACATAGGACCTGGAAATTGCAACATTAAAGGATCAATGGTTATGGAATATATCACTCCAGAGGGCAAAGGAACTAGAACTACAACCAAGAATCAACTACACAGTAAAATTCATACATACATCATATGGGGAAAATATTCATTCAATGAAAGAGAAGCATTTAAAGCCTTCATAAGGAGAAGATCAGAACTAAACCAAAAATTTGACCTCCAATATCAAGACCAAGAAAAGTCTAAAAAGGCAAAAACAGAAAAGATAATATAATAGATTCAATAGAGCTAAACTGTTTATATCCCTACATGGGAAGATGATACTTGTAAATGTTAAAAATTCTATCACTAACAATACAGAAAGAAGGAATATATAGAGAGGATATGGGCATAAGGTGAATTTGAGGGAATGACATAAAAATTAAGGGATGAGAAAGAGGAGTACAATGGGTGCAGAAGGAAGGGAGAGGTAAACTGGGGGTAAATTATCTCACATGAAGAGAAGAGAAAGATTTATTGCAGTGGAAGAGAAGATGGGAGGGTAGGTTATGGGCAATTGCTTGAACCTTACTCTCATCAATATTGGCTCAAGGAGGGAATAATATGTACAGTCATTTAAATATAGAAATCCATCTTGCCCGACAGGGAAGTAGGAGGGGAGGAGACTGAGTAAAGAGGTGGGGGAGTCTGACATAATGGAGGGCAGATCTGGGGAACTGGTAGACAGAAGCAAAACAATGGTGAGGTATGAAGGGAGAGAGAGGACAAACAGGAGGAAGAATAGATTGGAAGCAAATAACACAATAATCATAACTGTGAATGGGAATGGGATGAACTCTCCCATAAAATGGAAGTAGATAGCAAAGTAGATTTAAAAAAACCTGAATCCTACAATAAGTTGTTTACAAGAAATACACTTGAAGCAGAGAGACGCACACAAAATATAAAAAGATAAGGGGCTGGAGCAGTATCTATTATGATTCTGAAAAAGTAAAAAAAAAAACAGGTAGCAAGACTGATGTTAGACAAAGAGCAAAAATATGCCTAATTAAAAGAGATAAGGAAGGAAACTGTATCTTGCTAAAAAGGTACCATAGATAATGAAGCAATAAAACTAGATGTATAAGGAATAGTCTACCTTGTTAAATCTATGGGGAAGGGAAGAATTCATGACCAACAAGAGACAGAAAGCATTACAAAATGTAGAATAGATACTTTTGATCATGTTGAGTTGAAAAGTTTCACAAAAACAAAACCAATGCAATCAAGATAAGAAGGAAAACAGAAATCTGTATATCCTTTGATTTAGGAATACCACTACCAGGTCTGAATCCCAAAAACATGATAAAAAAAAAAGGGGGAAAGGCCTTACATATCCCAAAATATTTATAGCAGTCCTATTTGTTGTGCCAAAATACTGGAAAATAAGGGGATGCCCATCAATTGGGGAACAGTTGAACAAGCTGTGATATATGAATGGAATGGAATGCTATTGTGGAATGAGAAATGATGAACAGGCAGATTTTTTTTCAAAACCTGAAAAGACATGCAAACTGATTGAAAACAAAATGAGCAGAACCAGGAAAATCTTGTGCAGAGTATTGGCAATATCATGTGATGTGGACTATGAATGGCTCAGCTCTTCTCAGCAACACAATGATCCAAGACAGGTAGAAAGGACTGAAGGAAAATGTTATCCATAGCCAGATAAAGAACTGATTGACTTAGAATGCATATTGAAGCATATCTTTTTTTGCTTTATTCTTTCTCATGGTTTTATTTCCTTTTGACCTGTTTCTTTTTCCATAACTGTGATGAATAAAGAAACATGTTTTACATGACAGCACATGCATAAGCTATATCAATTTGCCCACCATTTTCAGAAAAGGGGAGAGAAGAAGGATGGAGAAAGTTTTGGAACTCAAAATCTTCTAAAAATGAATGCTAAAAATGTTCTTAACATGTAAAAAAAATAAAGGGGTGCAGGAAAATTTGTAAAGAACATCAGTATGAAGAGGCAATTATCTGGTTGTGTATTCTGGTGGCAAATGATGTAGTTCAGTCAGATTAAATGCATATAGCTCCTAAAAGTTACTTGTATGATGGAGTATTCATTTATACTTCACTTACCTGGGGACATGTGTACTATTAAGTTGTATGCCTTCACAATTCACTTGTCTACAGTAGAAGTCTGCTCAGAGTTCTAAGAGAAGCAGTTACTGAAGTTCTGTCTCACTCAGTTTTGAGAGGTCTATGCAGTCTTTGGGCAGTAGATGGCACAGTACTGGGCCTGGAGTCAGGAAGCCTTGAGTCCAAACCCAGTCTTACACAATTATTAGCTGTGTGACTTTGGGCAATTCATTTAACCTCAATTCCCTCACCTGTAAAATGGAGATAATAGCAAACTACATTGCAAATTTTTTTTTGAGGATAAATTAAGATAGTATTGTAAAACACTTAACAGGGCTTTCCTATGTGCTTTGCAGCGCATAGTAAGGGCTGCATAAATGCTAGCCATTGTTATTAATAGAGAGGACTCAAAGGCTGAGCCCAGAAAAAATAAGACAGAGATAAAAGGACAGATTTCAGAGCTGGGTTAAAGAGAGACCCTAATTAGTGCTGTATCATCCTATTCTTGCTAGGCAGATTAGATGGCCAATTAAAAACATGGAGTGATTTTTACTCTCAACTGCTATTGAGAGGAAATTGTAGAGAGAATACACTCTGCCCTCAACTGTGATGTTCTGTTAAGAAAAGGCAGAAGACACTTCTCTACATTTGTCACCTATTGTTTCAGAGAGACAGGCAGAGAAGAAAATCCTGCAAAGTAGCAAAGTTGGAGAGACTTTTGCCAATTTGAGGATAAAGGATGTCACCTTTACTTTTTCATTTTTATTTTTTAGATAATATTGTATTTTCCCTTAATTACATGTAAAAACAATTTTTAACATTTTTTAAAATTCCAAATTCTCTACCTCCCTTCTTTCTCTCCCCCCTCAGTGAGGGGATAAGCAATTTGATATAGGTTATATATGTGTAATTATGCAAACCATATTTCCATATTAACCATGTTGTGAAATAAAACATGGATAAAAATGAACGAAAAAAATAAAGCAAAAAATATTCTTTTTCAGTCTGCATTCAGATTCCATCAATTATCTGTTAGGGAGCGAATAGCATTTTTCATCGTGAGTCCTTTGGAACTATATCACCTTTCTCTTTGAAGAATAAGACACTACACCTGAAGAGATAGGCTAAGCCTGAAACTGGAAGTAGCTACTGGGGAATGAGTTCAACTGAGCAGTTCAATTTGAAAGTGGGGAACCAGGAATTCATTTAGCACAGCAACCAGTTGGGGTGATGGGCCCAGTGGATGAAAATCAAGAACTGCCAAGGAGCTCAGCAGTGGAAGCATCTGTTCAGCACTAAAGATATATTCATCAAGGAATGTTTCTGGGTGGTTCCTGAGACAGATATTAAGTTTAGTGTTTGGAATATGAGTTCTTTGCAAGCTTTCTATGTGCTAACTCTTTACCACAGGTGCTTTCCTTCTCTTTCTATAGTGATTCTTTGGTTCTCTTGCAAGCTCCCATGGACTTAATTGCCGTCTCAAATCTACTTTTCCTGCTCCAGTTTTTCTGCTAACCTCCAATCTCACTTCTCCAGCTGCCTTTCAAACACTTCAAGCTGAATGTCCATTAGACACAATATATCCAAAGCAGAACCCATTATTTTCTCACCTAAACCTTCCTTCTTCCCCATTACTTCAGAAGACAAAGCCATCTTCCCAGACTGACAACCTAGGAGTCATCTTCAATTCCTTACTATCTCTCATCCTCATATCCAAACTACTGACAATGCCTTTGATCACACCATGGCAACATCTTTCAAAAGTGGCCTCTTCTCTCCTTTGAAATTGCCACCACTCTAGGGCAGGCCCTTATCAGTTTGTGCCTCGATTACTGCAAAAACCTGCTGTAGAGTCAACCTGCGTCAAATTTCTCCCCCCACTCTATTCTATATTCAGTCCCTAAAGTGATTTTCCTAAATTGCAGATCTGATTAACTTTTTCACCCTGCTGCTCTCTAATGGCTCCCTGTTGCCAACAGGAACAAACACAAAATACTCTGTTTAGCATTCAAAGCCCTTCATAACCTAGGCCTCTTCTTCATTTCTAGTCTTTTTTGACTTTGCTGCCCAAACATACTCTTCAATTTACTGACACTGGCTTCTTTGCCATGAACAAGACATGACAATTCTTGATGTCAGGCATTAATTCTGGCTTTCCCCCATGTCTGGAATGCTCTCCCATCCCCACTCTTGATTACTGATGTCCCTAGTTTACTTTAAGTCCCAACTAAAAACCCATCTTTTACAGGGCCCCTTTTCCAATTCCTCTTAATTCCAGTACTTTCCCTCTTTCAATTATTTCCTATTTATCTTGTATATAGCTTAGTTTGTCTTCCATTCTTCCCTTTCTGAAATGCTCTCCCTCCTCAGCTCTACCTCCTGACTTCCCTGTTTTCCTTTAAGTCTTAATTAAAACCTCCCTAAACCTTTTTTTTTTCTGAATTGAGAAGACTTTTATGCCCTTCTAGATATGTATTGGGTCCAAGTTTTTGCAATAAAATCCTAAAAGTCTGACAATTTATTGAATGTCTATTATTTTTTATTAAAGGGTATGCTAAACTGCAGCATATGAAATTTTCCGCTACAACCCCAGTTCTTTTCTCTTTGATATATAGTGTTACAAGACCTGTAGTCATTTATTGTAGCCACTGGTAGGTCATCTGTGATTCTAATTGTGACTACCATATATGAATTTTTTTTCTTGTTTCTCCTAATATTTTCTCCTTGAATTGGGTTTTGGGAATAATGTTTCTCATAGAGTCTTTTTCAGGTTGTGATTGGTGGATTTTTTTTTTAATTTCTACTTTACCCTATTGTTCTAAAACTTCAGAACAATTTTCTTTAATTATTTTTTGTATTATTATATCAAGATTCATTTTTTATTATAACTTTCAGGTACTCTGATTATTCTTATGATTTCTTTTCTTGATCTGTTCTCTATTTTCTTATGAGACAGTTCACATTATCTTCTATTTTTTCATTCTTTATATTTTGTTTTATTATTTCTTGGTCTCTTATAACTTCACTGGCTTCTCCTTGCCCAACAGTAATTTTCAAAGAGTCATTTTATTATTTAAGATTCTAGATCTCCTTTTCCACTTGATTAACTTTTTTTCATTAATTTTGTTTTTCTTGGATTGTTCTTATTTTTAAAATTTTTCCTCAATCTTTCTCATTTAATTTTTAAAGTATTTTAAAAGCTCTTCTATGAATTCTCTTAGGGAAGATAACTATTTGACATTACTCTTTGGGGCAGAAGAGACTTTTTTTTTTTTTTTTTTTTTTGCTTCAGTATCCTCCTCTGAAGACAAGCCTAGGTCTTCTCCACTCCCATAGTAACTTTATATGGTTGAGTTCTTTCTCCTTTGCCTGTTAATTTTTTTTAAAAATTATTATTGTAATCACCTCTAGTCCTGGAGATGGTACCTCTGGCCTCAGATAAGCTTTCCTCTCTAGCCTGGAACTGAGAGCAAGAATTCCACTTTCTTCTAAGTGAGGGCACTTAGATCACTACATATCATATATAACATCTTATATATCATTATAGTTTTCTTTTAATTAAGAGAAGTAAGGACTGGAGATATGCTTAGAACATAATTTTCCCTTTATAAAGACTTTCCAAATTGGTGACATTTTGTAGCATATTATACCTATGCAAATTTCATTGTCATGCCATATAAGTGCTTAATGAAATTAATAAAGTACCCTAGACAATCCTCAAGTTCCATCTTACTTCCTCCTGCTAAAAAACCTTGAGCATCCCACTGCATTGTTAATTTTTAATATGGAATCAAATCTAGGAAAGAACCTTTGTGGTTTTTATCAAGACCAATGGATTATGCTAGACTAAATACATTTTCTCTCCTGACAGGGTTATTAAACTGGTATATTAGAATGCTGTAGAAATGATTTCTTTAGATTTTAATAGCTTTAGATCCGAGCTTACATAAAATTAATTAGCCAGTCATGCAAATAGTTTGTATTGGAAAAGACTTAGTAATTCATTCAAAACTGCTTTGCTATTTTTTTTTAATGGAAAGATGAAGGGATGTAGACTAGAGCACAGTGCAAATAGGTGAGTTTGGAACTGATGAATTGGCTGGGTTTACCCTGAAAAACTTATTTAGTCATAAATAGTTTAATGTCAACTTGGAATCAGGTGTCAAGTATACTGCTCCAGGGGATGGTGATTATGCCTATGCTATTTAAAATTTTTATTCATAACTTGGATAAAGAAATAGCATAATTAGAAAATTTGAGATGGCTCAAAGCAGAGGACACTTAACAGACTAGATGACAGAATCAATACTCCAAAAGATATTGACAAGATTTTTTGACACTGATTTTCATTCAAATTAGATGGAATTTAATAGGTATAAATGTAAAGCTTTATACTTGGTTCAATCAGATTCACAGGAGAAAGATGGGGTAACAATGACTAGATAGCTGTTTGAAAAAAATCTGGAAGTTTTACTGTATAGAGACTTGATAAGAGTGTACAGAGTGATTTGGAAGTCTAGAAATCTATTTCAATTCAGGCCACATTTAGAAAGTCATAATGTCCAAGCCTAAGAATTTCATAATCCTTCTGTATTATGCCCTGATTATATTACCTCTGGAATATTGTGTTCAGTTTTGAACAAGGTCATTGATCAACCAATCAATAAACATTTATTCAAGTTCCTATGAGCCAATAACTGTGCTATGTGCTGGAGATAAGAATACAAAAAAATGAAATCATTGTCATTCTCAAAGAGCTCCCATTCTATCCAGGGTGACGATGTGTGTGTGTGTAGGTGTACATATATATATATATATGTATGTATATGTATATATATGTATGTATATATATTTGTGTATATATACATATTTGTGTATATATACAACTTCTTTATAGATATATGTTTACTTATGTACACATACATGTATGCATGTGTGCAATCAGTTCTGATACAATTTGATGTATGTGTTCCTAAAAAAAAATCACAATGCTATGAAAAATTATGCAACAAAATGGGATGATGGAGAAAATAAGACTTGAAACTCAACCCTTTAAAATGTCATCAGTGTCACATAAAAAACAAAACTTAAAAAATAATAGCATCAGTCTACATGTTAAATAAGTAAGAAAAACATAAATACTACAATAAATAGTGTCTTCATCTACAGTCTTATGCCGCTACCTGACCTACACCTCATCCCCATGGGGCAGAATGGCTATGAATTAAAGGGTGGCCCAAGCAGAGGGTACAAGTGAGGACTAACCTTCTTCTACCCATAGTTCTTACTGTACCAGATACAAGATAAATATGGCACTTTACCCTGAAAAAAAATGAAGTTTGCTTGTGGATGTGGGTTGCAGATGTTCAGCTTATGAGTTATCATGAAGTGTTGTAGTTTTTGTTGGTTTAATTTTTTTCTTGATATTTCTTGAAGGATGAAATCAAGCATAAGAAAATGTGAAATTCTCATTGTGCTCAAATTGTTCCCTAATATATAAATCATGTTGGAACAAATTCACATTTTCCAAACAAAGCATTATATCACAGTTGACTATTTTGGTGCATGCACAATGCATTCACACATGTATACATGTACATACATGTGTATTTATGTACACATATACTCATGGACACAGAATAAATAAAAATAAATACAAAAAACAAATAAATCCAAGGAAGTTAGAGAAAGAGGGCACCAATAAAGGCATCAGAAAATGCTTCTTACATAAGGTGGTCTTGAATTGTAACTCAAAGGAAAAGATAGGTTGAAAATACACTGTGGAGGGTTTTTGAAGGTCAATCAGAGGAATTTATATTTGATTTTACGGGCAACAGGAAGAAGAGTTTATAGAGTAAAGGGGGTAAATGGCAGGTCTGATCTTAAGTCTGAGTTTGCCAGCTGGGCAGAGAATAGTTTGAAATGAGGAGAAACTTGAGGCAAATGGAAACATCAGAAGGCCATTATATGAGTTTAGGTGAGAAATGATGAGTGCCTGAAGTAAGGGAGTTGGCTATATGAATAGAGAGAAAGAGTTGAATATGAAAGATTTTTGTGGAGGTAAAAATGGCAGGATTTGGGATCTGATTGGATATATGGCATAACCGTTAGCAGGAATCAAGTATGGTATCTACATGATTAGAGTAATGGTGTCATGGATAGAAACTAGGAAGTTTGGAAGAGGGGTTGTTTTGAAGAAAAGGTAAGTTTAGCTTTGGGCATGTTGAGTTTGACATGTTTCCAATTTATCCTGTTTAAGAAATTTTTTTGGAGACAATCAGGATTAAGTGATTTACCCAGGGTCACATAGCTAGTAAATGTCTGATGCTGATTTTGAACTCAGATCCTCCCAATTCCACCTCTATCCAGTGTACTAACTACTTCTCCTTTAATCACTGAATGGGTGTTGCCTCAGAAAACTTTACCTTAGCTTAAAAGGCCAAGGTGCCCCACTGCATTCGCAGTCATTGCCAGTTATCCTGACCTATGTCTTGCCACTGGACTCTAATGATTCTGGAGAAGAAAGTGGATCTGATGACATTGCATAGCCCTGTCTCACTTAAATCCAATTCACGTGCAAGTCAAGTTATCATCCCCCTGATGTCATTGGTTCTCTTTGAAAATGAAGGATGAACAACAACAATAATTTGAAATGTCCAATAGGTGATTGGTGATATAAAATGAAACCCCCTAAGACTGGAATGATCTTTTGCAAAGTGTCCATGAAATGGTGATCATGCCTTTTAAGAACCTTGAGATCATACCATGTGAAAATGCATTAAAAGATTTTTGGATATTTGACCTAGAGACAATAAGGCATAGTGGATGCAAGGTTGTTATTGTCAAATTCTCAAATTTTTGAAGGATTCTCTTTCTCTCTCTCTGTCTCTGTCTCTCTGTCTCTCTCTCACACACACACAGAATTAGACATGTTCTATTTGTCTTTGGAGGGAAGAACTAGGATCAAGGGACACAAGTTGCAAAGAAGAAATTTAGGTATAATATATGGAGAAAAAAACTTTCTAACAATTAAATATATAGTAAAGTGAAATGAGTTGCCTAAAGAGGTAAGTAGTTCTCCCTCACTTGGGGCCTTCAGGTAGAGGCCGGATGATTTATCTGGTAGGATGTGGAGGAGAGTCTTATTCAGGTACAGCTTGGACAGGTGGAAGTTAGAGCTGCTCTCTGAAGTTTCTTCCAACCCTCAGATTAAATCTGTAATCTAGAAATGATACTTTTCCAAGCTTCACTTTTGTATTCATTTCAAGTTATCCTAATTTTGATTTCTAATGTGTCATAGAAACTTAATCTTAAGATACAAAAGGGGTTTAATTATCATCAGTGTCTAAAGCTATACTGAATTCTTCAAACGTCTGCAATTTCAATTTTTCTTGAAATTAAAGAAATGCTATTAAACTAATGTATGATCTAAGTAACTTAAGACCATGACAAAACAGTCAGCTACATTTTTTTTTTTGCTTTTTGGAGGACAGTTGGGGTTAAGTGAGTTGCCCAGAGTCACAGGGATAGTTAATGTGTCAAGTGTCTGACGCCAAATTTGAACTCAGGTCCTCTTGACTGCAGGGCCGGTGGTCTATTTACTGTTCCAGCTAGCCTCCCTCAGTCAACTACATATTGAATCTGTGTATACAGCACATTTATGTTTTTGTTGCTCCACATTTTTTTCAGCCATTGATACTTTGATTTGAAAATGTTTAAAGTTGCTCTTGGTTTGTGGACTCTCAGCAAGTATGCTACTTTTTTCTTTTTAAATCAAATCTAGTTCATCATTTCATTTATGCTTCCACAGATTTCCTCCACTTCTGTCATATTATAATGATAAGAGAATTTGAAAATCTTCCCTGCCCCTTAATGAGCCTCACTTGGATTTCAATAAGAGAAGTTTGCTTACAAGGAAGCTTGTTTCTCAGGAAGACCCACACTTTTTGTTACTTTGCAATTAGGCAGTGGGTCACAAAAGGTTGTGATGTCCTCTGACCCTGAAGAAAGATACGTATATACCCTGAGATGAGGTTTTGCTTATGAGAAGAGTTGTATGATTTCCTCTGATGATATTCTGGGTAGCTTTGAGCCCCCTGGCTTTGAATACCCAGATATTGGTGCTTCTCTTTCTGGTAACTATGTATATATGTAATGTCAGACACCTAGAAGCCTTGTCTGTTGATCTGTTGAATTGTGTTATTTTCTCTGTCTGTATTTTTTGTCTGTTTATGATTTCTGCTTGTATTTTCTGAAGTTCAGGGTGCTGACTTTTTCCCTTGAACTAAGTGAATATGTATATAATATACACACATATATGTATGTATGTGTATATATACACACATATATACATACATAGACATATATGTGTGTATGTATTGTGTGTATACATATATATATAATATATATTTATATATGTATGTTTAATTAAAGTAAGATAGTTAACCCTTTCTGAGTTGCTTTCCTTTAGAAAAGCAGATCAAAGAATGTGCTAGCAGCCATCCTGGGTGTTCTAGGGTGCTTGCTGTTCTACATGTGTGCTCCTAATACATAAATCAAGTAAGGAAATGGGAATTTTATTCTCTAAACAAAAATCTGACTAATATGAACATCATAAACATGTGAATAGCTGAGGCAAGATGTGTTTTTATTAATGAAAGACTGGGTAAAGCTTAGCTATATTCATATCATTACTACTTCCTTTCTTAGAACCCATTTACTTACTAGAATAAAACAGGGCACAACAAATTGTACATATAGTTCTGCACACACGATTCCTTCTCATGTTTTCTTTTTTTCTTAAACTTTTATAAAAGCACACTGCATTAACATCTTATGCTATTATTAATAGTTCATTATTTATAGGATGGAGTACTTACTAGAACTTACTTTCCTGCTTATCTGCAAACTCTTGTTTTGCTTTTGTAACCACTTCATTTACAATAATTCCACTGATAGTCTGTTGAATTAACCACATTATGTTTGTTTTTTTCTTCTGTGTTTCTAGTTTTCGTCATAAGTGAGTGCTAATGGTCACATTCAACTATGATGACTCCTTTCAGGCATCTTTTGGAAAGAGAAGTCAAGTACACCATGTAAAAAGGATCCATTAGAACTGTATTTCAAACATTTGGAAATAGCTTTGTGTGTGGGAGCCATAATAAGAGCCTTAACAATAAGACTTCCTAATAATATCTTTAGAGAATCACAGACTTGGGAGAGTCCATCTAGTCCAAAAAAAGGAAAGAAAAAAAAATGAACCAATGAAACAACAACAAAAGCCTTTCTACCACATACCCAACAAGGGGACTATCAGTCTTTGCTTGAAAATCTCCAATGAGAAGGAACTCTATTCCATGATGAGGCAGTCCCTTACACTGTTTAATTATAATTATTAAGAAGCCTTTCCTGACATCAAATCTAAATTTGCCTCTTTACAACTACTCATTGGTCTACCTTCTGGGTCCAGATACAATAAGACAGAATAGAACAGAACCTCTTTCATAATATAGCCCTTCAAATATTTGAAGACTGTTGTGATCTGTCATTTTTCTTCCCTCCAAGCTAAATGTTAACTGTTCCTTAGACTGATCATTATAATATTTGAATCTTGATTATATTTATTGTACATTCCACAAATAGACTCAATAAATCCTTTGCATTCTAATGCCTGAATATCTATAATAGTAGTTCCAAACTCTCCATGTTCTAATTATGGAGTCTTCTCTTTTCCCCCCATAAAGTATTATATATCATACTGTATAATCAAGGCTCACATTATACTGAGAGTTTTGTGGGGTGTTTTTGCTTTTTTTGGTGGGGAGGAAGGAAGGCAGGGCAATTGGGGTTAAGTGACTTGCCCAAGGTTACACAGTAAGTGTTAAGTGTCTGAGGCCAGATTTGAAATCAGATCCTGCTGACTCCAGACCCAATGCTCTATTTACTGTGCCACATAGCCACCCCCATACTAATGAAGAGGTACCCAAAGAGCATTAGGGTTTGCTTGAGACCCCAAAATACCAACAAGCTGGGTCCTGCTGAAAGAATTCACTCAAGTCTTCTTAGCCAAAGAAAAAGTAAAGTTTATTGAAAGATATGGGATAGACTTTTACAAAGCAAGACTCTGCTAAGCTATCCTAAAGGCGCTCTCACCTAGACCAAGTCTCTGCTAGGGCATTCTGTGGCTCTCTCACACAGGAAGTCTCTACCAAGCTATTCCACTGCACTCTCACAAAGATGTAGGGAAGATGGGGTCTTATATACAGGGGAGTCTAGGGGTGGTTCAGAGGAGGAGCCAGGGAAGGGTCTTCAGAAGGAGCCAATGGGGTCTGACTCCAGTAACTCATTTGGAAAGGGTCTTCAGGTGGAGTCAATGACAATCAGACTCCAGTACTTCAGGTGGAGTTAATGACAATCAGACTGGAAGAGGTTTCCCAGAGTATGTACCTCAAAGATTCAAGGAAAGCTCAAAAGGGGGGGGGGGTTCCAGAGCCTACACCTCATCACTAAGACTTTTGAAAGTGACTCCAAAGTCATCTTCTCCAAAATATTAATAGTAAGAATAAGATAGACAAATAGATGGACAAATAGTACAGTGTCCAGCACAGTTGAATGTCCTAGCAACCAGCTGAATAAAAAAAAAGACTAGGATGTGTTTGATAGTCTGTTTATTACAGAACCATTTCATACAGAGCCAAAGATACAAGGAACTTACAAGGTTTGTATTCCCTTAGCAGAAATTCTCATGTAACCAGAATGCATGGAACCTTCTTTGGTCTGGACCACTCCCTATCCCAGCTTAAGGCTAGTTACTCATTAAGATTTCATTCTAGGATCCTGTCCAGAGGCACAAACAAACAGGGAGTCACAAACAAGACTTTCTAATTAACTACCCTGAATTTTCTTTAGTTATTCATAGGACCAATGGAGGCATCAACAAACAAGATTATACTCCTCCTGCATATCTGTCTAGTGACCTCATAGAAGAGGGGAGCATTTCCTTAATGGGGCCAGTGGACTCCTGAAAGTCTGGTCTACTACAAAATAGGAAGGAAGGAAGGAAGAAAGAAAGAAAGAGAGGGAGGGAGGGAGGAAGGAAGGCATAAAGAAAGGAAGGAAGGAAGGAAGGAAGGAAGGAAGGAAGGAAGGAAGGAAGGAAGGAAGGAAAAAAAGGAAGGAAGGAAGGAAAGAGGGAAACAGACAGACAGATAATCTTTCCCAACAAAGAGCCAGAGCAGAGGTTAAAACAAAAGTGAAGGATTTAATCTATTCCCAACCTGGTCAGCATGAGTTGATTTCCTTTGCCCTTTCACAAAATTACACCACAAATTACTAGCCAGGAAACCAAGAGAGTAATGCTGCCCTTCACTGCAAGGATCTTTTGACAAAAAAACTAATTAACATCACTTTCAAAATGCATTGTATTATGATTGTCATATAACAACAGAAACATAGGAGATTTTCAGTTTTATGTGGTAAATAATACTGAAAGTTTCCTGCATAATGAACTATTTGTTTGAGGAAATAACAACACTGAGCTTCTTTACTTAATGACTATGGGGAGCAATGCAACTATGCCTCCCATAGGACCCAACCTACCTTGACTGTCATGCAGGTCATTTTCTTGATTAAGCCCCTGGCTGATGTTACAATAAGGTGAAAAAAATAGGGAGGGCTTTTAGGAGAGTTGCTGAGTGTATGAGAGAAGAATCATAGAACTGTCATTTTCCTTTCTCTTGATTGCAGTTTTTCAATCCCTCTTAGGATATTACAGAGTGGCAAGAGACTCCAGAAGAACCCTAGGTCTTCTGCAAGGCTACAATAAGCTATTTGGGTTTTCAGCATCTACTTTGTTGAAACAGACATTTACCTAGTCAACTTCATAAAATTTCCCAAAGGTACTTTGAAATGGAACAAATTATCCTCTGAATTAGTCTATCTATCATCTATCTACTCACCTGTTAATTTTTTTCTTTAAAAAAAACTCCTCTAATCTGTGTTATCTCCTTCATAACAAGGGAGCATGATCTTCAAGTGAGGATGAGAATTCAGTCAGAAAGCCTTTTATTATTTATATGTATACATACATTTATTTTTAATTAGTCATCACTTGAGCTATCTGAAATAATAATTAGGCAATAATAGTATGGATAAAAATGGATCCCTTGGGAACTAATAAAATATGATGCAATTTAAAGCATATTAAACATATTCGTCTTCCCAAGACAAAAAAAAAACATGTCAAATTTGAGCTCAAGCCAAGGCCATTTCAAAATATTAGCCACAAGGATGAAGTTCCTTTTTTTTTTCCCTCTCATTTTGAAAGTGGAAAAAAAAATGATCCAGAGAGAAAAATAAGAAGTACTGTCTTTTTATAGGACTTAAGATCACAAATTACCTTGACAAATTAATATATTGTAAAATTAGGGCTGTTTTTGAAGTGCAGTTTACAAAAAGAATAAAAGCCCCTTTGATTCAGTAAGTGTTAAGTACTTACAGCCTGCCAGGCACTAAGCTAATGGCTGAGAACACAAATATGTACTAGCACAATGACAGTCCCTCCCCTCAATTTGTTTACATTCTAATGGAGGGTGGAGAGCCAAAACATAAAAGAAATCTGCAAAGTGTATTGGGGGCAAGGTCAGGGGAAGAAAAAGTCCCAAAAGAGTCACTAATGCAGCCTGAAGAGGAAAGTCTGAATCTCCTCCTTGAAATGAAAGTCCTGGGAAAAACCACCTTGAGCATCCAAGGTGGTTGTGGGTTTTATACAGAAAATCCCAAAGAGTAAAGAGTATAGGGAAACATATGAATCTAGAATAAAAATGAATTCAACAAGTATTTTATTAAGCACCTACTATGGTCCAGGAATTGGTATTAATAATCTTTTCAAAGAACTAAATAATGCTCAGACTCTTGAATTTCTTGTTTGTACTTTGATTTATACACACCTAAATTGTAATAACATTATCTACTTTTATGACTAACAATGAAAAACAAAAACATTTTTTGGATTTTAGGTCCAAAATAGGTTCTATAGACATTTCTGTTGTGATCATGTTGTAAAATTCACTCATAGGATTGAAAAAATATATACTGTTTATATTCCATTTATAAGTCCTTAACGTCAAGGAATTTTTCACATTGGAATATAGCATGCTAGCAATTAGTACTTTAGAAAAAGGTCAAGTCCAGTTTTCTTTAGGCACTGCACATTTCTAGGCACTTGGTGAAGTTGATAAGCAAAGTTCTGGGAAGTATGAATGCAAACTCTCAGAACCCACAGCCAATGGAGAAATGATTATTGTCTTGGATAGGGGAAGGATGACCTCCAGAACATACTGGCATCAGAAAAGTTCTGGAAAAGAATAAGTATTATCTAAGTGGGTCCCATAATTTCTAGATAATCTTGTATTTTTGTCCTACTACTATGGCCAACACACTACCACCAAAACTCCTTTCTCATCAAGAATTTCTGGGAATGAAATTTATTTTTTTCCCTATGCAAATGCATCTACGGTGGAAATCATTATAAAAGTTTATCCCATTTGTAAATTCATCTTGCAGCCAACATTCTTGGAATGTTGTAATACAAAGGATATTGCTTAATAATATTAACATATAAGTATTTATTCTGTAGAAACAGCAAACTGTGTAATCTAGGATTAATAGTAAGTGAGCTAGAAAGATATAAAAGCCCTGATTTTGTACTTTACTTCCACTAGTACAATCAATTACCAGTTCATCATAAATAGTATTCTGTATTCCTTTTCAAATAATTTGGAAGGCATGCACATAGTAGGCATTTAATAAATATTTATAGATTTATCAATTCACTCATTACAGAGTGCTAACATTCAGATTGTCACTAGTCAAAAAATACATAAGCTCTGTGCCAAAGTCCACTGTAAACATAACTGATTAAATACCATAGAGTCAGGCTATGCCTGCTGGTTTTATTATCTTTTATATGGTAATGATTTTGAGAGAGGCTGTTAATATGAACCACAAGTCTCTACATATTTTTTATTATTATTGTATATTAACTCAAGCAAATATAAAGTCCTCATGTCGAAATATAAAAAAATAAAACTACACACTTTGGCTGAAGAAATAGGAGTTGCTTTTTTAGTGGTTTTCTTATACTAGTGTGAGGAATTGTTTCATATATTGAAGCATTTTAATGAATTTTTACTCAATTTCTTACTCTAACAGCCTACAATAAAACTTCAATTAATATCATAAAATTATGTTCAAAAGAAATATATCTCTTCATAACATGAAATACATAATGTATGGTCTATGAAGGAGCTCTGTATATCACACTCTTCCTGTTGCCAGCTCCAAAATGTTTTTATTTTTGGCCATTTGTTTCTGGCCAGACCCTTCTTTGGTCATTTTTTTTCTTTTTTGCACCACAAGAGGTCACTCTTAAACTTTTGTAGCTTCTTTATTGGTTGTTTTCCCCCCCCCTCCCCACCCCCCAAGGCTAACCAGTGCCAGCAATGGTATTGGAATGGTATAATTCCGCAGGGAATTGGGAACCATATTTTCTGACCTATGAATCACGTAAGATTTATTCTTATTGTAAGAGAGTTTTCAAAACTGCTTAAGAAGCTTACAATGCTGAAGAGCTTAGGATTCCATGATGGTATTTAAATCCTTGAATTTATTCTAATGATTTTTATTCCCATTTGAAGCCTTAAGCTAATTTATGGTAAAGAGCAGATTCATTACATAAAGACATGCAGCCTACATTTCACCACGAAGGTACATCATCTAAGCAGTTCTTTTAGAGTAAATTTTCACAGACAGTGGCAAAACTGGCATCATTTATACGTTTGGTGAGCCCAGTTGGTCCAGTTTAGGAGAGTAGGATTCCCTGTAGCATGTCACTTTGCAGACTGTGGGAAATAAAAGTAATGACTCAATCTTTTAGACAAACTGGTTTTGCTGTTATTTCACATGCATTAGAGAAGGAAAAGGGATCCAACTTATCTGTCCTTAGCCCTTGTAATGACATTATCAAAAGATATATCAGCAGGTATATCAACTATCTCCGAACTCATCAGCATTCATAGGTAGGCACGCTGTCAGGAAGAAAGATGTGAAGGAAAACGTGGGATAATTCAAGAAATAATGCTACCAAATCAACAGTGCAAAAGGGAGAAAGGGACCGGTTTAAAGTACACCCTATGTACTCTTAAGCCTGTATTAGAACTACATTCCTTATCTTCGAATACCAAATGTTACAACAATACCTTGCTTTAGAAAAGTCCTTTATACCTTTTAAAATACCTTTATACCTATTTGCTATCATTTCTTTCACCTGTTTTATTTTTTGTAGGAATTCTCTGAAACAGGGAGAGGAGGTTCCTTTATTACCAAGGATCAGAGAGATTCAGTGACTTGCCCAAGGTCTCACAGATAGTGACAAAGTCAGGATTATTAACTAATTCTTCTGCCTTCCAATACTCTTCCCATGGTATTATCTTGACATATTATTACTACTTAAGATAAAAACTTTTATTTTAGAAGACCCAGCCTGTGCTAAACCAGATACACTGTATCCTATATAAAGTTCTAAAGACAACTGTGAGCAGAAAAGAGCAATATAAAATCACATAGAAGTGCTATTTTGTCATATTCCATGTTTGCTGCATAATTTTTTTCCCCTGGAGTGAATATCCAGCAAGCATTTTACAAAATTATTTTTGTGTGTATCTCATCGTTTAATTTCAAAGGGACTTAACTTTTCTCAATACTTTGAAGAACAGGGTAGCTTTCAGGTACTTTAAATGACAGCTCACTACTGTGTTTGATTGTGGTGATTTGACTACATCATTCCTAAACACACTAATGTGGCAGAGATATATCTTTCAACATACAGTATTGTTAAGGTAATACTATTCAAGGGGCGGCTAGGTGGTGCAGTGAGTAGAGCACCAGCCCTGGAGTCAGGAGGACCTGAGTTCAAATCCGGCCTCAGACACTTGACACGCTAACTAGCCATGTGACTTTGGGCAAGTCACTTAACCCCAACTGTCCTCCAAAAAAGCAAAGAAAAAAAAAAGGTAATACTATTCAAAAGCTGTTACAACCGGGTGGCAATGGAGGGGGAAAAATAAGGGGTGTGTGTGTGTGTGTGTGTGTGTGTGTGTGTGTGTGTGTAGGAGGTAGTTGCATTAATCATGAGTAGTGAGAGCAATGATTTGATGGACTAGCCAGCTTTAATATGAAAATTTCTCTGATACCAATGGAGAACTTGGGGGAAAAAAAACCCCACATTTTTGTTAATTTAACTCTATTCAACAAGCACTTATTAAGTATCACCTGTGTTTCAGCCCCTTTGCTAGTTATTGGAACTGAGAAATAAAAATCAAAAAGTCTCTACCTTCAATGAACTTACATTCTGATTGGACAAAACAACGTCATATAAATATAGCCTGATTGCTTCTGCAACACAGAGACACACATAGTGAGTAGAATTTCTCTGCTCATAGGACTAGAAGCTTGGTGGGTCAATATGAACTCTAGAGTTTCAATCATGAGAATAAGTAATAGGGAAGGACACTGAGCCAATTTGGCTACACTCAAAGTTTGAGAGATTTAATTTCCATTTAATTTCTATTTTCCAATGCAACAGTATCATGATGGTGGATCCTTTGAATGGAGATGAAAACTGGTGTATTGACAAGTTCAGAGCCCTCCTCTGCTTACTGGTACAATTATTCAAAGTCCTCAGACCAGGGGCATGTAGGCTTATGTTTGACTGAAAGCTACAGAAGTACAGTGAAGTTTAGAGTCCATCCCTATCCCATCTTCCACTAGCCAAATGCAATTGCCATTTATTCCAAGACTTTCCCTTAATCCATTAAATTGTTCATAATTTCTGGTTTGCATAATATTTAAAATTATCTTGCCTTTAATATAAAACTATGACTGGACATAACTGTTATGTGGTCTGTATTTATTCTTAATTGTGAGCAAAAAGCTGCAATGGTTTGAATTTTATATTAAAGTAAGTATTTCTAAAAATTCTAGCTTATGTATGTGTGTGTGCGTGTGCATGTATGTGTATTGAAATCTGAATTTATCATAATGGAATGTTATGCCCTTGATAATTTAATTAATAAATCCTAAAATTTCCTCAGAAGAAGAAAAAACAAAACATGAGTCATTTGACTTGGAATCTACTACTTCCATAGGTTATTCAGTCATAAATAAATTAACATAGGTAGTATAAAGAGACAGGTACCTCAGGACCAAGGCAAGGTCATATCCATTCTTTCAGATGAAAGATTTGTAATAGAATATAATATGCCTACATTTTTAAGATTGGAGAACGGGGCTGAAAGAGTCAATATCTCTTAATTTCAGTTTTTTATTATCCAGATAACCTTATCAGCCAATATACTTAGTGGCAGAATAAGTACTTTAGGGTGAGCAAGAGGACATGAGTGAGCAAATTAAATAGAAACACACAGACAAAAAGAGAGATAGAACCAGAGAGAAAGAGAGAGACAGAGACAGAGACAAAGGGAGAATGGAAGAGACGAGAGAGAAGAATTCTGGAGGGAGGCAATGAATGAAGAACAATTTGTTTTATGTTCTATAAACACAAACAATTTATAGTACTTATATGAAAGAATATAATTTGGCAATCAAGAGTCACATTATTTTAAATTACATTTCCAGATCGAGTGAAATATTAAAAAGGAATTAGGAGTTTTTCTCCATTAGAGTTTTAGTTCCAGTCATTTCATTAAATGACAGCTTCAAAGTAAATGAGAAGGCAATTATATATGTACACTAATCACATGGGATGCTGAAATGCTGTATACTCCCTACCCCCAAGCCCATTTCCAGTTATCTCCATGAAATAATGTTATCTCTAAGATAGTACTTTTGATGGAAGAGAATAGGAAGGAAAAAAAAAAGCAAATGTAATTGACAATAACATTTACTTCTAAAACATTCTATTATTAAACTGTTTTTAAAATGAACATTTATCTTTTATGTCCAAAGAGTGTTTTCTGGTATTGAGTAACACTGACATAGGCTAAGGTTTTGTCCAATTATAGTTAAGAATTTAATTGAACAAACCTTTGACAACAACGACCAAAAAAGCCCCTCAAAAACCAAACCTGAGTCCCCAATCTCAAAGCCATGAACAGTTCTATATAATTATTTTAAAAGAGAAACAAAAATTAAAATGTCACATTACATCCCATGCCTCAGTAAAGATAAGCAAACACCAATTCTTCCTCATCCAGAAGAAGGTAGTAATAACATTTTATATGAATTTTATCGATTAGTAACAAGAAGCACAAACAATTTAAATAATTTTGTAAAGGCCTATTAATCACTATTCCCAAACTCTATTTCTGTGACTTGACTAGCTCTAGGCTACTGTCTGTATTCTTAATTCATTTTTTTTAATCAAATAAAAAATGAAAGTGGGTTTGGGGATAGCTGGGGGCACATTCACTTTCATGTACACACATACATAAATGGACTGTGTAATCATCCTATGCAAGAAAAAGGTTTATGGCTTCAGGAATATGGCAGGTGGTGACTTTCACCATCAAGTCAATAAATGGTCACCCCCAACTGAACATTTCAATAATTTGTTGTTGTTGAATCATGTCTAACTTCATAATCCCATTTGGAGTTTTCTTAGCAAAGATATTGGACTGGTTTGCATTTTCTTCTCAAACTTGTTTTATAGATGACAAAAATAAGGCAAACAGAGTTGAGCGAATTGCCCAAGGTCACACAATTAGTACGTGTTTGTGATCATATCTGAACTGAGGTCTTCCTGACTTGAAGCCTGTGGTTCACGCCACTGTGCTACCTAGCTGCCAACAATTCTATAAGTACTTCATAAATAATCATGATAGCGGCAGGATCCAGAACTAGTGAGTTTACTCCTGCTAGATTCAGCTAGAAGTATAATAATGGATTTTAAATTCTTCTTGTTCATACAAGTCTTCAAAGCAAAAACCTGATTGGAGGAGGATTATTATACACACACATACACACACACATATACACAAACGGCCTTGGCACTTAAAGAAAGCAGAGGTGATGAGATAAGGCTAGAGAACAAGCGTTTATACACTGTCTATTATGTGTCAGGTACTTGTGATATAAGCATTCTCACAGATCTCTCATTTAATATTAAGTAATAACTAAATATGTAAATGGCAAAGGTAGTTAGGTAAATTTGGAAAAACTTATCAGAATTATTAAAAAATTCAAAAGTATAAATCATTTTAATGAAATTGTCTTCATAAACCTTGCCATAAGGAATGACCTAGCTGTTTTTGTTCACTGAGGTTTTTTTTTTCTTGTTATAGTTAATGTTCCACAATGAGATGATGTCTAAAACTTATTGGCTAATGATTAACATTACAGTGGTGAATATTCAATTTTGAGATTGTATGTTTTGTCCTTCACTTTTGTATATATGTGGTTCCATTAGTATAGGGAGCTCTAGGTATGTAAACTCTTTCCACTGATGAAATCAACAGTTTTTATATAATTTACAATTAAAAGAGGTATCTAAAGAATTGAAAAGCTAACCATTAGAATGAACAACTGGCAGAACTTGAAAGCAGGACTTCCTGACTCCAAAGCCAGACCTCTAGTCATTATTCCAACCTGCCTCTAATCTTTCATTTAACAAACTAAAACCATAGTATTTGGAGTTGAAATGGAGCATAGAAGCCTTCCAGTATAATCCCTTTTACATATGAGGAATCTGAGGCCAAGGGAATTTACCTTACTTGTTCAAGATCACACAGATTGGTAGAGATGGAATTTGAACCCAGATCCTTGAACTCTGAATCTGGCAATATTCCATGCTGCCTCACATCTCAGTTGTTAGCCTGATAGACCAATCAAACATCTGTTCAGGTTGAAATCACAACGGCGGCAAATCAGAAATGGTGGCATGAAAGTGAGACTTAGAATTCTAAGACCACCCAAAAGTTTTATGCTATATAAAAATACACATACATATATAGTAAGATTATAAGATGGTTTATTTCCTGGAAAAAAAAACAGGATCAGGTGGAAATTAGAAGCTCTATAATCTAGTCACATTCCCCCAAAGGTGTAATTCCATTTGCTGCAATCCCCAAAGCCTTCATTTGCTATGTTCTGGGTTGTACTGCATGCTTCGCTAACCAAAGGTACATGGAAGTAAGTTGGGAATCACTCTAATTTTGAGCGCCGCATTCAGCTACCTTATTCAGATGAAACTTTCTAATACTCCAAAAGAGATAGGAAAATATTAATAGTGCCTTTGTTTCCCTGATTGATGGTTTTAGCGCTGTATTATCTCTTAAGATGGGGTTGTGCAAGACCAGTCGGGGGAGACAGGGGCTGCATGAGACAAAAAATATAAGATGCGAGGGATTTAATCATTTTATTTGGGGGATGTGGTTGAAGGAGCCTAGAATGGGGATCAAGTATCTACCATATACAAAGTTATAGAGTAAGTGGTTTAGACCTTCTGAGTTAGTCTTTGGAATACTAATTTTCAACAATGCTCAAAATTCAATACAGACACTTCTTGGGTGTGTTTGTTTTTTTGCCACATATTAGCCAATTTTATAGTTTGGTATAATGTGTATTAATTCACTATTTAACATTAACCATGATGTATTGGATTGCATATGGCAAGCATATAGTAAATATTTATTGAGTGAATCAATATTAATATGCAGTCATGGAGTCCAAAACTATAAAGGATGCTAAATCAAAAAAATATCAATAAACATTTATTAAATACTTTCAGTAGCATATACTTTTGAATTATTCTCCTAGGGTGGTAGGTAGCACAGTGGATAGGACACTGTGTTGGTTACATGAAGAACAATTCAAATATGGCTTCAGTCACTTAGTATGACTCTGAGCAAGTCAATTGACTTCTGTCTACCTCAGTTCCCCTAACTGTAAAATGGCAATAATAATAGAACCTGTAGCACCAATTCAATATTCACAGTGTCTGGGGCAACTATAAATATACTGGTATAATTATGAACTGCAAAATATAACAGAATCTCCACATGGAAGACAGAACCAAAACATTTATTCAAACACCAGAAAGTCATATTCCAACACCAGGAAGCCAAATCTATCATAGCAACAAAGAAATCTATACACAATAACAATGTAGAGGGTATCACCATCCTTAAAACTTCCCTCTGCTAGAGCCTTCTCACAAACACTCATAGCTCACTGCCTGCTTCCTCTCTCTCCCTCAGCTCTAACTACTCTGACCAACTTCTGACGGGTTCTGCTCCACCCATTCAGCAAGCTCCTCCCACCACAGGCTCACATGACTCAGGCTTCTATGTGACTGAAGCACGTCATATAGGCCTATTAATGGATGGGAAAGATCTTCCCATTTACAGTACCATTATAGCACCTGGATTAAATGAGATAAAATGTGAAAAGGGATCAGTATATTCCCTGGCACAAAATACGCTCTAAATAAATGATTCTTCTGTTGTAGGCCAAGACTTTCAGGGTCCTTGGCCCCATTAGCTCCCCAGTTATACAAAGGTCGTTAGCCAGATATGCAAAGAGAGTATAATCTTGTTGGGTGGATGCTCTCATTGATTTCATGAATATCTAAAGAAAGTACTGAGTTAATTTGCAAGTCTTGATTGTAACACCCTGTTTGTGCCTCTGGACATGGTCCCAGGATAAAGGGCTTAAGGAGTGATTGGCTTTGGGCAGGGGTAGAGAAAGATCAAGACCAAGGGTGGTTCCTTGCATTCTGCTAAGGGCATATAAACCTTGTGTCTTTCATGTATCTTTGGCTCTGTATGAAATAGTTCTGCAATAAACAGACTATGGAATACATCCCCGTCTCTCTCCCTCTTTCTTATTCAGCTCTCTCTCTCTCTCTCTCTCTCTCTCTCTCTCTCTCTCTCTCTCTCTCTCTCTGTTTCTTTCCCTTTATTTCACTCATCTGGTAGCTAGGCCCAGACTGTGCTAGCCGCAGTACTCTTTCTGACTCTATCTCTCTTTAGAAGCCTGAGTTCCCATAATATTACTACTATAGCTCTCCTTACACTTCTTTGATTATTCCAGAGAGTTGGATGGAGTATCTTTCCTAATGCTTTAGTTCATGAGTCCCTACTATGATTATCAGTCAATATCAATTAATTAGCCATACTTTTTAAAAAGGATATTTAAGAAGATGTGGTAGAAAACATTTCCTTGAGAAGTCTATAACACTCTCTCACATGGATATACAGAATCCAGGGCAGAGTGTAGTCAATCTAAGAGCACACAGGTGGAAGATAACTGAAAATGCTTTTGTTGGAGCTCCCAAGATATTCCCCTTAGATAAAATATAGCTTTTCTTCTGGGATCCTTGTTGAGCCTCATCAAATCTAATGTGTCCTTAGTTCCTTAAATAGATATCACTTTCAGCTGTTCTAGAGATACTGTAAGGAGAGTGAGAGAGAGTACAAAGCCCTTTGGGATCTGGTGTCAATCTGATCTTCCCACTCATCCAAAGAGAGGACATTGACACTAAAGTCAAGACTTCACTCCAATCCATTCCTTCTTAGGGATTTCACTGAAATGTTCTCTCCTTTCCATTTTATTTACAGTAAATAAAAATTTATTAACCCCTTGCTTTGGTAGCAACATGGGATGTACATGGATCTCTTTTTAAAAAATCTATCACTGCTGTTGTGGAAAGAACACTGATTTTTGGAATCAGAGGACAAGAGTTCAAATCCCATCTCTGCTATTTACAATACTTCTTTGGGCCCCAGGTTTCTAAAGTATAAAATGAAGAAACTGTACTCAACAATCTCTAAGGTCCTTTTCAGCTACAAACATGATTCTCCAATACCATTAAGGAAGGGATAACTGTTCTACTAAAATGTTACTTTCCCCCCTCACCCCCGACAAAATAATTAATTGTAGAACTTAAAAGTTAGAAGGCATTTTTACTTCAATGTCCTCATTTTACAGATGAGGAAACTAATGCAAAATGGTATTTCATTAAATCTCCAAAGTTACCCACCTAAGATTATGGGATGGGTATTCTGATTTGGTATTCTGACTACTACTCGATGATCCTTCCACTATACTGCACCATCTTCCTCAGATAAATGAAATATTTATTCTTTTCTGGCTAAAACTTGGACAATCTATATAAATGTATAATGACTTCAAATTAGGAGGCCAATAAAAATTATCTCTTTCAACTCTTGGCTTCATGATTTCCCATTAGTCTCATTATCTATAGATAGAAAGATCTGAAAAAATTAATAGATCACAAAGCTCCAGTCAGCACTACCTGGATGAACAAATTTAATTAAGTCATCAAGAAACAGAACTCTTCTTAGATAACATTATGAATATGGAAATGAAAATAGGATTAAACAGGGAAGAGATGTGTGGGGCCAATTATTATTCAAATCAATCTACTTGCCACTCAACATTCATTTCTTGATTGTAGAAGATGTTCATGAAAGATCTGGCTGCCTAAAACTCATCTGATCATGTTCCCTTACAGGTCGTCATAAGATTGTAAAGTGTCAGAAAAGATTTGTATACACTTTTAGTTTTTCTTCTTTAAATCATGTAGACAACTACTTCTGAGTAGAATCTGCATGCAATATTAACTTTTAGAAAGCACCTTAGATGAGCATTTTCTTGTGTCAGACTTACTGAAGGCAACATGGTGCAGTAGCTTTCATGGTTCTCACTGGACTTTAGAACAGAACAGATCTGTGTGGAAGTCCCTACCTTAAGTGTTTGCTAGCCATATGACCCAGAACAAGTCACTTAATCATTTTGTTCCTTAGATAACTCCCTAGGATTCTCTATTAAATTATGGGGGGAGTTCTTTTGTTGATAGAGGAAATTCTCTATGCTGATAAAATCACAACTTAACCATGTATTCTCAGACTCAGGGAAGATGATAATAATCTTAGGACACCAAAGAAGTGTCTACAATAGCAGTGAGATAAAATCTATTTCTAATACATTGAGATGTAGCTAATGTGAATACTAGAAAAAGTGGGTAAGAGGTTCATTTCCCCCCAGGGCATATAATAGACACTCAATGTTTATCAATTGAATGATTACCAAATGGCAAGTGGTAAATGCTTAGTACACAAACAGAAAAGTAAGGCAGTTCTTAATGGGAGGAACTCATATTCTAATTGGGAGCATAACAGATATGGAAGGTTTTAGACACATGGAAGATAGCAAGTCCTAATGATCTTTACAATTCATATAGAGTAGAGAGAAAACGAAAGGGACCCTTAGGATGCACAGGCAGTTTAGATGTGCTTAGGTGAGAAAGGCATGAAAAAAAGGAGAACTTGAATGTCGACTAGAGAGATATGAATATTAAAGTTAAATAGTAACTTCAGTGAAAAGAGATTAGGATTTGGAGAAAATTAAGTGAACAGAGGCAGGGTGGATGCATAGAAGGCTTAGAACAAATAATGTGTATAGCATAAGATAGGGTAAACAATGAAGGCAAAGACACTAAGTAATCATCTTTTTGTTGTACTATGTTGTGGAAATGCTTGTTTTATTCCATAAGTTAAAAATAAATTAAAAGAAAAAAAGAGAGACAGGGCATTATAATTAAGAGAAATTTGGAAAAGCTGCAGAAGATGGGATTTTAGTTAAGATTTTAAGGAAGTTAGGAAAACCAGAAGGTGGAGCTGAGGAAGGAGAGCATTCTAGGCATGGAGGAGAGTCAGAGAAAATACTCAGAGCCTAAAGATGGAGTGTCTTGTTCACAGAAAAGCAAGGAGGCCAGTGACACTAGGTCAAAAAATATAGTGAATGTGGAAGTTGCAAGGTGTAAGAAGACTGGGAATTTGAAGTGTTTTAAGTTATGAAGGGATATGAACATCAAAAAGAGTGTTTTGTATTTGACTCTGAAAGTAATGGAAGTCAATAGAATTCATTAAGTATGAGGGATGATAAGCCTCTGTTCACTTAATTTTCTCCAAATTCTAATCTCTTTTCACTGAAGTTACTATCCAACTTTAATATTCATATCTCTCTAGTTGTCATTCAAGTTCTCCTTTTTTTCATGCCTGTCTTTCTAAACCCCTAAGCACTGTCATCTAAACTGCCTGTGCATCCTAAGGGTCCCTTTCCTTTTCTCTCTACTCTATATTAGACACAGGATGTCTAACCTGTGCTTTAGGAAAATCACTTTGGTGGCTGAAAAAAGGTTGAGCTAGAGTAAGGAGAGACTTGTAGCAGACCTATCAGAAGGCTATTAAAATAGTCCAGGCATGAAATAGAACTATCTACCAATGCCGTTCTTTATAGATATGTCAAAGACATTTATTATATATCTACTAGGTACTAGGTGCCAGGCACTAAGCTAGACACTAAGGATATAAGGATAAAAAAGGAAACAATCTCTACACTTATGAGCTTGCATTCTATCTGGGAGACAGCTTGACCATATATATGTATATGTAGAAGAGGCATATTGTTTGCATGTAATATAATTAGAGAATTAGACTGCTAGCAAATGGTGAAGAAAGAGGAAAGGTTTCATGTAAAAAGTAGAACTTGAGCTGTGTCTTGAAGGAAATACAGGATTTTACAAGGAATATGGAAGGAGAGAGTGCATTCCAGGAATGGGGAATGGCCAGTACAAAGGCCCAGAGATGAGAGATTGAGTGTGATATGTGAAGCCACTTTAGCAGTGGATAGAGTGCTGGATGTGGAGCCTAAAAGATCTGAGTTTAAATTCAGTTCCAGACATTTATTAGCTGTGTGACATGGGACAACTCATTTAAATTGTCTGCCTCAATTTCCTCATCTGTAAGATGGAAATAATAATAGTGCCTACCTCCAGGACTCTCATGAGAATAAAATGAGACATATGTAATGTGCTTTATTTTTTTCATGTTTTTCCTCTCAACTTATCAAACATTTCTGTTGACACTAATGGCATTATCTTGGGTGGATTCTTTAATGGAAAATACTCAGGGATGGGCTTAGGATGTTGAGTGTACAGCAGCAGGAGTGTACTCCTCCCAAGAAGCTCATCTCTCAGATCCTGACAGTGAGTTGTAGCATTATAACCACCCTATTTGGGAACCCCTTTACCCCCCTGTTATCACAAAAGTACAGATTTCGTTGCATGAGCCAACCTAGAAAAGAAAGAAAAGACAGGAAGAATGATGGTAGGGTGACTCATCATATGCAACACACACACACACATACACACACACACAAATGCATGTGCATATATCTATGCACAGACATACACACATGCATATATACATATGCATATATATGTGTATATATTATCTATAATTTATCTAATTACCTATCTATTTATCAATATAGTATTTCCCAGATAGATTTCTCTAGCACAGGGACTACTGCTGATATTTGCACATCCCTATTCTAGTAAAATACCTTATAAATAGTAGGTGTTTAATAAATGTTTGTTGACTGGTTGTTAAACAACACTCTGCTTTTATGCTTCTCCACAGAGAGTGACTTCTCATGCTGTTGTTGATAATTAAGTATTACACAGTTTTATGGCTTTTAATCAAAGAAGATTATAATTAAGTTATCATTGAGGGAAAATAATTTCAGATTATCTAGGCTTTAAGACAAAAGTGTTTATACAGTTTAAAGATTCATCATATAAAGATTAGCATGTGAATTATATTGTTGGGAAATTTTCCTGAAGAAAATAGATGAAAGGGAATATTTATTCTATTTCAGTAAGACATATAATAAGGGATACAACAGAGGTCCAATTGTGGTCTTGATTACCAGATGGGAGAAAGTACTTTTTTGTCACTCTGGCTTTTGGAAGAGACAGGTGATAAAATGAAAGGACACACCTACCAAAACAAGCACATACACTCTCCATCCCATAGATCTTTGAAAATATTAGATAAACACACATCTTAGGGAGAAGGCAGAGTAAAAAAAAATCCCTTTAGTAGAAAGCAAGAGAATTGGGTTCAAATTAGTGGCTTTTGCTGCTGGTCTTGTTTCCTCATCTGAAAAATGAGGTGACTAGGCAAAGTAAGCCTTAAGGTCCTTCACAAATCTAATAATCTATGAACGTATGATAGTCATTCACCTAACCAGAAAAAACAGACTCTTATGGCTATATTTAGCTCCATGATAGTACTTTAAGTAAACAAAATACAGATAACATATAGATTATCTTCTTTCTATGTGGATCGAATTCATCATCACCATCACCAATCTTCAGTTGTTTATTTTCTTTTTTCATGTTTTTAATTTATTTTGTTAAATAGTTCCCAATTACATTTTAAATATTTTTTCAATTATATAAAGACAATTTTAACATTTGGATATTCTTCTAAATTTTTAGTTCCAAATTTATTCCCTTCCTATGCTCCTCCCTCCTTAAGAAAGCAAACAATTGATATAAGTTATACATGTGCAGTCACACCAAAACTATTTCCAGAGTAGTGATGATGTGAAAGAAAACAAAAAAAAATATCAGAAAAATTTTAAAATTTAGTATGCTCCAATCTGAATTCAGAATCCATCAATTCTTTTTCTGGAGACAGCATTTTTCATCCCAAGTCCTTCAGAATTATTTTGGATCTTTATATTGCTGAGAACAGCTAAGTCATTCACAAGTAAACATCATAGACTATTGCTGTTGTTGTGTACAATGTTCTGGTTCTTCACACTTCACCTATCACTACTTCATTTAAATCTTTTCCATGTTTTTCTGAAAGCATCCTGCTCACAATTTCTTATAGCACAAAAGTATTCTATTGTAATCTTACACAACTTGTTCAATCATTTCCCAAATGATGGGCGATCCCTTTGTTTTCAATTTTTGCCACCACACCAAAAAAAAAACTTCTATAAATATGTGTGCAAATGTTTTCTTTTCTGTTTCTTTTCTTTAATCTCTTTGGCACACAGATCTAGTAGTGCTGCTACTTGGTCAAAGGGTGTAATAATCTTATAGTTGTATGGGCATAGTTCCAAATTCCTCTCCAGAATAGGTAGATCAGTTTACAACTCCACCAACTGTGTATTAGTGTCCAATTTTCCCCACATACCCTTCAATATTTGTCACTTTATTTTTTTTTTGTCATATTAACCAATCTTATAGGTATGAGGTGGTACCTCAGAAATGTTTTAATTTTCATTTCTCTAATCAGTAGTGATTTAGAGGATTTTCGTATGATTATAGAAAACTTTAATTTCTTTACCTGAAAACTGCCTGTTAATATCCTTTGACCATTTACCATTTGAAAAATGACTTGCATTGTTATAAATTTCTCTATATATTCAAGAAATGAAGCCTTTATCAGAGAAACTTTTGCCAATTCCCCCTTTTCCCCATATTTCTGCTTTCCTTCTAATCTTAGGTGCATTGGTTTTCTTTGTGTAAATCCTTGTTAAGTAATTGAAATCAAATTTACTTTACATTCCATAATGCTTTTTATCTCATTTGATCCTAAATTCTTTCCTTATCATAGATTTGAAAGGTAAACTATTCCATACCCCCCTAATTTCCTTATGTTATCATTTTTAATATATATTTTTGTTTTCTTGTTTACATCATTCATTTCCATGAGATTTTTGAGTTAAAAATTTTCTCCCCATCTTTCCCCTACCCCAACCCCAAAACAGAGATCCCACTGTAAAGCCCCTCCCCTGATCTGCTCTATAACTTTCTGGTAGGGCAAGGAGGGTCTCCCTACCCTAGCCCCTGCACATCTTAATTCCCAGTTCCATGTATTGCAGACCTTTAGATTCTAGATTCTCTCAGTTCCTCCCCTGACACCCACACCCACTGGAAGAACAAGCAATTCAATACAGGCTGTGCATGTATAATTACACAGGACATCTTCACAGTGGACATATTGTGACAGTCTGATCATATGTCTCTCCTTCCTATCCCTCCCCTACCTGTTCCACTCTCTACCCTGTCCCTTTACTGAAGTGTGTGCTTCCAGCATCCCTCCCCCAGCCCCTGCCCTCCTCTCCATCATCCTACCTCTCATCCCCATGCCCCCCACTCTCCTATGTGGCATGATACCCAGTTTAGAATTTATGTCATTCCTTCCCCAAGCCAGATTCAATGAGAGTAAATGAGAGTAAAGTTGTAACAGTTATCCCTTGCCCCTTCTATATGGGATTATTAACCCTATTTTGTCTCTCCCTGTCTCCTCTCATTCTAGTCCTCTCCCACCTCAGAATTTCACCTTT
>CM053600.1:54960633-54988652 GCA_028646575.1 Pseudocheirus occidentalis
GATATGGAAAAATTGGAACTCTAATGCATTGTTGGTGGAGCTGTGAACTGATACAACCATTCTGGAGGGCAATCTGGAACTATGCCCAAAGGGCTATAAATAATTACATACCCTTTGACCCAGTAATACCACTTTTGGGGTTGTATCCCAAAGAGATCACAAAAGTGGGAAAGGGTCCCATATGTACAAAAGTATTTATTGCAGCTCTCTTTGTGGTGGCAAAACATTGGAAATTTAAGGGATGCCCATCAATTGGGGAATGGCTGAACAAGTTATGGTATATGAATGTGATGAAATATTATTGTTCTATAAGAAATGTGAAAGATTGACTTCATAATTACCTGGAGAGGCTTATATGAACTGATGCTGAGTGAGAAAAGCAGAACCAGGAAAAATTTGTACACAGTCACAGATACATCATACGTGTGACAACCAGTTTTGAAAAACTGGATGCTTCTCAGCAACGCACAGTTAAAAGACAACTATACAAGTCTCAGGATGGAAGGTGATGGCTACATTTAGAGAAAGACCCAGAAAGATCAGAGTTTAAAAGGAGACTGAAGCAATGAATGCTATCATTCTTTTCTATGTTTGGCTTTTGTTTCTCTTTTCTCACTGTTCATTCCATTGGCTATAACACCTATACAACCAGACTATTGTACAATGTGAAAGAGTTTGCAGATCCTATATATGATTGTATGCCACCATGGCAGGGGTGGGGGTGGGGAGGAAGGGGAGAAAAATCTGAAACTCAAGTGATTCTGGAACTAAATCTTGTAACCTCAAAGTAAACAAACAAGTCAATAAAATAAAATTTAAAAAAAGACTTCAAGGTGCAGTAAAGAGGAAAAGTAATATAAATCTGGATTTTTGTTCAGTCATTTTTTAGTCATGTTCTATCTCTGTGACTCCATTTGGTGTTTTCTTGGCAAAGATACTAGAACGGTTTGCCATTTCCTTCTCTAGCTCATTTTATAGAGGAGGAAACTGAGACAAACAGGGTTAAGTAATTTGCCCAGGGTCACACATCTAGTGTCTGAAGATGGATTTGAACTCAGATCCTCCAAAAGTATAGGGCTGGTGCTCTATCTATTCCACCACTTAGCTGCCCAAATTTGGGTTACTGGAAAGATAATAACACTCGGTAAAAATAGGGAAATTTAGAAAAGGTGTGGGTTTAAAGAGAAAGATAATAGGTTGCATTTGAGATGACCATGGGACACCCAGTTGTAGGTGATCAGTTAGTGATGTGAGATTGAAACTCAGGAGCAAGACTGACTGTGTATGTAGATTTTTGAGTTCTCTGTGTAGACATGCAAATTGAACCCACAGTTACTGATGAGATCACAAAGATAAAAAACATATAGAAAGAGAAAAGAAGAAATCCTAGGACAAAGCTCTAGATTACATCTTGCATGAAATACCGGAGTTAAATGATGATAGAGCAAAGGAGCAATGAGACAGACAAGGGAAAACCAAGGATTCAGTGTCAGGAGATAATCCCAAGGAAGGAGGATTAGCCAGGTGGTCAACAATGTAAAATGCCATAGAGATGTCAAGAAAGAAGGAGACTGAGAAAGATTATTGTGTGAAATAGTTCAGATTTTGCTAGGATCTCCTTGGAGAAAATAATTTCAGCTGAGTGTTGAGACCGGAAGCTAAATTGCAGGAGTTTGAGAAACAAGTGACAAGTAAGAAAGTAGAGACAGAAACTATAGAAGTTTTTTTTTTCCCTATGCAATTAATTTTGAAAGGAAAAAGAGATTTAGGGTGACAACTTGAGGGGATGTCAAGGTCAATGAAGGTTTTTAAGCATGGAACAGACTTGGGCATACCTATAGGCAGAGAAGAAGAGGTCAATAAATAGTGAGAGACTAAAATAATGGCATATGATTGAAAGGCCAAACTTTTGGAGGAAATTTGGAAGAAAGATATTAGGGGAACATGTAGACATGTTGACCTTGGCAAGGAAAAGGGCCACTTTTTTCTCAGAGACTGGAGCAAAGGGAGAAAGATTCTGGAGTGGTGTTGATAATACTGAAGGTATTTCAAGTATAGAATTGGTGAAAAGATGATAATCACAACAGATGATTTCAGTTTTCTCATAAAGCATGATTGATTCAAAGAGGACAGGCAGATATAGAGTTGGTCTGAGCAGAGAAGAAAAGATTTGGAGCAGACAATGTAGGAAATATGATAGAGTTAATAAAAAATGAATAAAAGGATTGCCATGTCATGATGAGCTTCTAGTAGTGATAAGTACATAGCTAATATTAGTTAATGTAAATGTGTAATAGATCAAGTCAACATAGTTTTGTTAACTTCATCCATTGGAGGTAGAGTGGGATTCAAGCAAGACAGCATCATATTGATCTGATTGAGCACAGGGTTGAGACTGCAAATTGGGGAAAGTGAAATCAGAGCAACTATAACAGACTGGAAGGAATGAGTCATTAAGCTGAAGATGAATAGTTTTAGAAAGGATGAGGTTCAGGGACAGATAAAGAGCTAGGAGATTATGGTCAGGTAGAAGAATTTCAGAATTCTGGATAGTGGAGTGATCCAGATGTCAAGGGTATAATCATTCCTGGCTGTGAAGATGGGGGTGCAGGAAGCTGATAACCTTGGGAAGTCAGTGTGTTTGAGGGGGTATTGCCATGAATATTAGTCACTAAGTACAACAATAGGTGTTCGAAAAAGACCACCATCCAGGTACTAATTTATCTGAGAAAGAAGGGAGATTTACCTGAGGGCCAGTAGATAAGTGCTCAAGAACCTAGAAAGGATGATATATCTTGGTTTAGTAAACACTTAGAAAGGAAGGATTTGTCAGCATTAGAGGCAGGGAGAGTGTCCAAAAGTGGCAGAGAGGAGGGATGTGTACGCCTCCTCCTTCTGGTCTAGTGTTTTTGAAGGCATGAGAAAAAGTACACCCAGTATTGACAAGGGATATAATGCTTTATTAGGATGACCCAGAACAAGCATTTATGGAGTACCTCGCATGTGCAAAGTATTATTCTAGTTGTCGAGGATAAACTTTCTCACACTAAAGACTTAGAATTATATGTCTACTACCACTACTTCAAATAGGCTATAATATAATCCTTTTGGTTGTTTTTCTTTCTCATTTAATATACTCTGTCTCACTTATATTATCTTTTACCTGCTTAAAACTGGTTAATTAATGGGGACACAGTAGAATACTTATTCTGAAAAACTTCTGAAAATGGGGCCAACCATGTAGACACAATATTATATCACATCAAAACTCATCCACCTCCACCACATCCATGTGCTGTGTAAATTATATTTATTTAAATAAAATACCTCAATAAAGCATTCACTTTATGGTGATTTTTTTCTCCCTAAATTGCTCATGGTTGCTGTAAACAATAATACAATTCTATAAGGACTGTCTCTTGAAATAAAGCAAGGAGACACATAGCTTCAAAAATTTTTCCTGGAAGTGTTCACCTGAGCTCTGACACTATTCAATTCAATGCCATTATTTACATATTTATGCCTGTTCCTAAAGCCCTGCAGCTTACAGATTCCATTTTTACCAAAGTTGGAAATAAATGGGGAAAAATAATAAAGGATGTTCCTCTGCATATGATCAAACAGCTTCAAATCTACTTTGAGACCAACACAATCTCCCTTCTCTCCTGCCAAATTCATAAGATGAAGGAAAAACAGCAGGACTAAGGAACAGTTGTTTGTATTTCCAGGCAATTTAAACTCCTTGGGTCCAAAGGAGCCAAATCACTCATTTGTTTGTGATGTGACTTTAAGTTCCTGATGGTAAAGGTAGTAAATAGCACAAGTAAGACTTAAGTGCAGACAGCTTTGTGAGAGCCAGAATCTGTTCCCCTTTTCTTTTTCTTGAACTCTGGGACTAGTATTTGGGTAGATAGGCAGAAGCCCAGGGGGTGACTGAATGCCAAGAGGACTGGAGGTAATTTACCATTCAGAAACCTCTTCCAATAGTCTTCACTAAGTGAACTATGGATGAAGGGAGGGGTGTTTAGGCATCCAAGGAAATCATGAAGCACAGACAAAAGAGGCAAATTGAATTGGGAGTTGTTCAAGTCAAAATCAGATGAGAATGCACAAAAATTTCATAAATGGATAAAATTCCTCCCTTCAGCTAAATGGTAAGGCTCACCTTCTGGTTTCATTTACTGCTATATTTACCAAAAGTGGTTTCCTGTCATGAAAAAGCTGTTTTCTTTTCCCTTTCAGGGAAATTTGCAAAATGTAAACTGTTGGATATCTGTAGTCTATCTCAGAAGGCACAGCTGGGGAAAATAAGGATACTCAAGCCCTGACATGGTTTGGGTCCAGTTCAAGGTTTTACTCTTGGCCTTATTATGCATGAACCAAGGAGAACCTGCTGAGTGTCCAGTCATTGCCCTTGGCTTATATTTTGGTGACTGGCAAGCCAAAACTTTTAAAGGAAAAAACAGTTCATTCTTGAATAATTCTCAGAGACAATATTTTATTTTCAAATGCACAATTTTAAATGCACACAAAAAACTAAATATTTCAAAAAACTTAACATTTTATAACTGAAGAGTTTAATAACATAACTCTTAATAACATTAATGCATTTATTAAAAATTGTATAACATTAACAGATTTACAAAAACTACAAAATGTTACCCTTTTTTTCATAGAATCATTGTTGTGCTACTAATTAACCTAATAGCCACAAGTCTTAATCAGGCAAAAGTTATCTGAAGCTAAGATGTGATTTATATTACACCTGCAAATTCAACAGTATCTTATCTACAAAATGCTTCTTATCTGGAAACTGTTTCAACTTACATTTCTACCTAATTGTCAAAATATCTTTTAGAGAATGTTTTGATTTGGGGGGGCTTTTCTAAGTGTGATGAAAGATGAAGTATATATGTATTCATAAATGCTTAAAAAAAAGGATTATTTCCTCTGTAAATCAAGTTTGGCAGCTAATACTTGGCAGCCATAGAAGACAAATCAAATTATTCTTGTAAATTATAATTAGTAACTGACCCCAAAGCAACCTCTGGTACAATTGACTAAAAAGTTAATGGGAAAAAATACTTGCAATTCTATTTTCTGATTACCTGCAGATAGATAATATAATTTGCAGATGATAGTGGTCTCATACACATCCATTGACTTAGCTCTCTGACTGTTGCACTACCCTGGCCCATCTGTACTGTGTAATAGATTAGGGTTCAATCTGTCCGTTAAACCCAGAAATATAAGGGTAATAAAAGAGATTATTCAAAATAGTGCTAGTAGCCACTTATAAGGTGCTACTTCAGGAAAGTTAGGAAAGGTTCTCTGACCTATTGGCTGTCTTTCACAGTTAACATTTTTTCCTCGAGGGATGTAGTCTTTAATTTCACAACTAAGGAGAAGATAGGGTTTAAATTGTCAATATCTCTGGGAGAGGTGACACATTGACTTAAATTCATGCTAATGGTTTAACTGACTCCAATCAGCTCTTTTCCTGAGAACAGATTCTGATGGGGGCAATGGGTAGCCAGGGTCCAAAGGAGAGAAGTAGCCCATGCCAATGACCAGAGGAAGGGTCTGTAAAGATGGAAACAATTGAAGAGGAGGGAGAGTATGACTAAACTCTTCCTACTCCACAGACTAAGGAATAAACATTCATTCGATCAAAAGGATTTTTTTTAGAATAAATGTCAATGCATGGCACTATTTTAGGTACTGGAGATAAGTAAAAAGCAAAATAACCTGCCCTGGAGGGACATGGGGGAAACAATATGAACACAAATAAGTAAGCACAAAGTGAATATAAAGGAAATCCATCTATTCCTCTTCAAAAAAATCAACAAATTCAATATACATTTATTTGGTACCGGATTTATACAGAGCTCAATGCTGGGTGCTATAGGAGATGCCTTCTGTTTTGTGGAAATTGTAGTTTAGTAGAAAGATATGACATATACATAAATTAAATTTTGATAGAGCTGATACTAAATATGCAAATTAATTTAGGTAAAATTGTCAATTTTTATTATATTATCTCAACCTAGCCATGAGCAACTGATGTTTTCCCATTTATTTATAACTGACTTTATTTGTGTGAAAAGTGTTTTGTAGTTGTGTTCATATAGGTCCTGGGTTTGTTTTGTCAAATAGATTCCCAAATATTTTATAATATCTACAGTAAATTTAAAAGCACTTTCGCTTTCTATTTCTCATTGTTGGATTTCGTTAGAAATATATAGGCATGCCAAGGATTTTTGTGGGTTTATTTTATATTCTGCAACTGTGATAAATTTATTTATTTACTTCAAATAGTTTTTTCTTGATTCTCTAGGATTCTCTAAGTATATCATCGTATCATCTCTGAACTCTTTAGTCTAATCTACGACTATGATCAACAACAGTAAATAATCTGTGAAAAAGTCTGCTTGTTCTAATCTCATATTTTCATTAAGGCTATCTATATATAACCCATTCTCATAAGTATTTTAAACAGATGTTGTTGTAGTTGTATAGTAACATCAAAAAAAGAAACTATATCATATGTAATTTTTCCATTCTGTTTATATTTTCTCTTTGAAACATCTTGAAAATTGATTCCTGAATGTCATTAAAATTGTGTTAACTCCCACACTGACTTTTCCATTTTTGTGGGCAAATCTAAGAGTCACTATTCCTGATTTCACCATCCTTCTCGGATTCATAAGTTTAGCACTATACTGGACTCCTCATTCTCCTTCATCACATATCCAACTACTTGTCAAATTTCTATCTTCACAGTTTCTTTCTAATTGAATCCCTTTTCTCCACCTTAGTTCAAGCCCCCATCATTTCTCACCTAGATTATCGCAACACCCTCTCAATTGACCTTCCTAATTCATCTATCACTATTCTAGTACATTCTATACACAGCTATAAAAATAATTTTATTAAATATAGGTCTGACTTTATGACTTCTCTGCTCAAACAACTCCAGTGAATTCCTATTGCTTCTAGGGTCAGCTATGTTAGGGTTTAAAATTTTAACCAACCTGGACCCAACCTCCCTTCCCAACCTCACTGGACAATGATCCCCTCACTCACTCTGCAAACCAGTCAAACTGGTATTCTTCTCATCCTCAGAAATGGCAGTCCATCTCCCAATCCCACCACTCATCTCCCTTGTCTAAAACGTACACTATCCTTACCTCTGCTTCAGAGTTTCTTTCATTAAGATGTAGCTCACTGATCATCTTCTGCACAAAACCTTTGTTATTCCCCCCCCTGAAATGATAGTGCTATCCCTCCCAAGCTAATTTGTGCACAACTATTTCACATATATTTGTGTTTATTAACTTTGTATTTATGCTAAATATATATTTTTGTATATTTGTCTCACTTTTTAGAATGTAAGTTTCTTCTGAATAGAGATGGTTTAATGTTTTGAACTTGTTTCCTCAGTATCTAGAGTAGAGTTGTTGCTTAACAAATACATATTGATTGATTTATTAATTTTATATCATTTCTATTTCCTTGTGTAAGCATATCATGTATTAAAGTGTCAAGTCACACACACGCATACACACACACACACACACACACATACACACACATACACACACACCCCTCAGAAAGGACCTCAGCCTAACATCTAGACCAAATCCTTACTCTAAGGCAGTGGTTCTCAACCTTCCTAATGCCACAACCCTTTAGCACTCGTATGTGGGCCTATCTGCATGTGGGCAGACCTACCTGGAGACAGATAGAGGAGCGCTGTTTCAGTTCCTAAGACCATCAGAAATATGTATTTTCTGATGGTCTTAGGCAACTCCTGTGACCCCTGTGAAAGAGTTGTTGGACCCCACAGGGGTTGCGACCCACAGGTTGAGAACCACTACTCTAAGGAATGTCTACTATAACATACATGACAGTTAGTCATCCAGCCTCCCCATGAAGACCACTAAAGAGGGAAAACTACTACCTCTCAACATGGTCCATTTGAATTGTTCTAATTATCAGGAAGTTAGTCCTAAAATCAAGAATTAAATACTTTGCCACTTCCAACTATTCTATCCTTGGATTAAATAGAGCAAATCTAATCTCTTTTCTGTATGATGGCTCTTCAGATATTGATATAGAGCTATCATATCCTCCCTGACCCTTCTGTTCTCTAAGCTAAATATTCCCAGCTCTTTTAACTGATTTCATATTAGTATGTAAGTAAATAAGTAAATATGCATACACTGAGATATAGAGTAGAAAATGTCAAATAGTGGCAAATGATAAAAAAAAAAGTTTAGAAACTTTAGAAGTTTAGTAAGTTTCTCTTTTATCATAAAATCTATGTGGGAGTTGACACTTCCTCTAGGCTTCCCAGCATTTTTACCCCAATAACCAGCTCTTCCTTGTTAATAAGAATCAGATTTACCTTTTTGAAGGGTGGTATCACAGAGAAATCAAGATGTTATTGATGGCTTTGCTTTTAGAATAGAGAACTCTAGAAACTGTCTGGATGATTGAAGTTTCCTATTACTACTACATCATGATTTTTTTTCCCAAAGCTTATGATTTGTTGCCCAAACTCCTTATCCACTTTCCTTTTTCTGTCCAGGTAGTCTATATATGTCATCTTCAATGAAAAAAATCATTGCTTTTTCTCTTTCTATTGACCTTCACCCAAATGCTCTCTACCTTTATCTTTTCCCTGAATCCTGATTTTTCATATGAATATGCATTATTATAAAGTAATATCCTACTATCCTTTGACCTATCCTATTTCTCTTGAATAAGGTATGGTCAATTAATGTCATGCTCCTGTTGTGGATTTCATACCACAGAATCTCTGTGATACTTAGAAATCTAGTTCCTGTTGCTTGATGCTTAAACTTTTGGCACTTGCATATACATTTGATATATGGGTTTTACTACTGGCTCTGTTCTTAGGTTTTGGCTGTTGTGGCCTTCTGGGTTTTTTAATTTGTTTTTGGTTCCTTCCCCAAAGTTTTAAACAATTTTTTGTTAATACTTTTAGGGTCCTTCTGGCAGGGGATAGTTTTACCCTACTTTGATAGGTCTTAGGAAGTTCTTTCATATCTTGGATATCTGCCTTGGGAAGACAACCAGTCTCTCCAATGCTGTGACCAGGTGGATTGATATCCAGATCAATACCCCCAAGAAGGAAATTAGCAACCAAACCTACTCTTCCTGACCTGTACCAGATAATTTCTTACCTCATAGCTTCTGTGGCTTTGCTATATTATTCTTTGGGAGATAAGTCACTGTTTCTTTCTCAAAGCATATAGTATCTCCATTTTTTTTGTAAGATCCTAAAATCTAGTTTGGGGATCTAAGTGTACATAAGTGTACATATGCTCTTTTCCCTTTTCACATGTATAGCACTCTGCCATCTTTCAGTTTCCTGAGAAGTTTCAAGTTTCCCTTTTTCCACTTCAGATCTCCCCCATTTTAATTGAAGACTCATTTCTGTTTTCTTTAGGAACACTTCATTGCTCCTAAAAGCTATGTGGCACAATAGATAAAGTACTGACCCTGGAGACATGGAGATCTGAGTTCAAGTCCAACCCTAGATACTTATTAGCTGTGTGACTCTAGGCAAGTCACTTAAGTTCTATCTGCCTCAATTTCTACAACTGTATGTTGAAGAACAGGAGGTTCCTGTGGTGCCTTCAACTTTTCCTTCCAAAGGGAGATAAGCCTACATTTAGAATATAAGCAATTTAACAATAAAAATAATAGTAATATCTGACATCTTTATAGCATTGTAGAATTTATAAAGTGCTTCATTTATATACTTTATCTCATTTTTTTCTTCGAAACAACCCTATGAAGTAGGTGCTATTACTATTCCCATTTTATAGGTAGAGTAACTGAGGACAAGAAAAGTTAAGTGACTTCTGCAGGGTTACACAGCTAGTAAGTGTCTGAGGGAAGATTTGAATTCAGGCCTCCTTGACTCTAGAAACCCAAGTAGATTCAGCTACCTTCCTCATGATAACATCCAGATGACTGTGGCAGATAAAAATAGGACACACAATTCAAGTTTTGGCACAGCTTTCTTTATTCATCATACTCCGGTGAGATTTTCAATTTTTTTTTAAGTAAAAAAGAAAACCCCAGCTCCCCTTCCAATTTTTATTTGTCCTGCTCTTCATTCCACTCTATTAATTTGCTTAACTTTATAATTTTTCTACGAATCATTTCTTACTTACCTTGTCTTGTCAAGTCTCTTCTTTTGTTTTTCCTTCTTGAGTCTTAATTCTACTCCTTAATTCTTCATGAACCTTCTTAATCCTCTTTGATCTTGCTCTTGCCCTCTCAAGAACAAAATATGTTGTCACTAACGATAACAAATTATGGTATTATTGATAGTGACAGATTGTTATAGAAATGATGGTAAACCTTTTCCATTTTCCATGTATTTGCTCTACTCCTTCCAACTTTATTTGTAAATGCTCTTGATGTGATCTGGCTTGATTGAGTCTCTCTAAACTTTCTTCAGTCACATTTCCCCCTCCACTGCTTTTCATCATTTAATTGCATCATACTGCCAGTAATCAGTCTTCTCCTCTATATTTTTCAAATGATCACGTGCTCTAACTCATTCTTTTATTGGTCTCCCTGGCAAAAAAGATCATGTTTGCTGTTTGAGATAGTTTCTGCATCGTTTCAATGGCTATTAAAGTATACTAAGAAATTAGGATTATTTTAGTCAAGATTTTTACCTTTAATCAAATCACATTTTTCACAGTCACCAATTTTTCAAAATACTTGAGCTTGGAACACTTATAATTTCACGTTTTTCTTCTCATCTTTTTTCTTCTGATTATTTGTGATTTTTACTTTTGTTCTAATGGTGACGCCTAACTGATATGACTCTCACATTAGTAGTTTGTCATTTCCCTTCCATTGAGATATAGTCCATTTCTGATTTTTTTTTGCATTTCTTCAATGTTTTAATTTCTCAAATATTTTCCCCTTCCTTTAAGAAGAAAGTACCTTTTTCAATAAGCCTTTTGCCTTTCGTCTCTCAGAGGCAGTTAGGTGGTGTAGTAAATAAAATGCTGGTATTGGAATCAGGAAGACTTATGTTTGTATGTTGCTTCAGACATATATTAACTGTTTGACCCTGGGCAAGTTATTTATCTTCACTTATTTTTAGCTGGATTGGTCCTTGAGGAATAAACAAAGACTGTTTTCATGACCAGGGTCAAAGACTTTTTTTTTTTTAAACTAGGCAGAACTTGCTGGAGATTGTACTTAGCTGTCATAACCTTTGAGAAATTTGGTTTACCTCCATGCCCTTTGGGGCATCTGAGTAGAATTTTTTGTGGAAAACAAATACTTCTAACATTAAGAAATACATGATGCATACATAGATAGATACCTGTTTTTGGATTTTGGACAGAGGAGTGCCATGATCAGATCTGTTTGTAATAAAGATGAGTCCTGCTACCACCTTGAACTCAATATATCCCAAACTAAACTCATTTTTCTGCCTCAAACCTGTCCCTCTCCCTACTCGTCTATTTTTTATTATAATGGTGTACCCCCCTCACTTCCACCTGTGCTCAGAAACATGGCATCATCTTTGACTTTTTCTTCTCCCTCTGAGCCACATCTAATGAGTTGTTAAGTCCTGTGAACCTTACCTCTACATCATTTCTCTGAAATCTGTTTACTACTTTCCAGTTCTACTTCCATTATCTTACTGAGCTGTGCAGTGTCTTATGGCCCTTCCTGGGTGGTATGCTTCTAAAGGGCAGCTCTACTTCATTTCCTTCTCTATATCTCTAGTGCTTAATATAATTTATTGAGAATAGTTGGTCATTAACAAAAGTTTGTCGAGTCAAAATGTATGTTTCTTTATCTTAAAATATTTTTAAAACATTTTTAAAAAGCCCAACCTTGAGCATTTTCAGAATTTAATGTACAATACTAGTTCATTCCTAGGTGTGGAAATAACAATAATGAAATATTCTTTGTCCATTAAGGACAGTACATTATATAATGTTTGCATTCTGCAAATTTCGGGATCATTCCTGAAAGACATTGAGGTAACATAGAATGGATAATATCAATATCTTTTCTGGGTAGGGGGAATGGAGCCACTCATAGATGACTTCATTTCAAGACTGTTTATGAACTGTGCTGTGATGAGACTCTTCAGAATAGGGTTCTCAACCTGAAGTCCATGATTTTGTTTTAATATATTGGAAATTGTATTTCAGTGTGATTGGTTTTCTGTGTAATCTGATATATTTTATTTTTTATGCATTTATAAACTTCATGCTGAGGAGTTAACATGGAGACCATAACAATTAAAAAAGGTTAAGACTCCCTTCTTTAGGATAAGAAACTGGGGAAGGCACCTTGGATGACAATGCTTTAGCTTCCCCAAGACACAAGAGAACAATACAGAATCAAGAATGGATTTCAACGTATCAAACCACCACAGTTGATATAGTAAAGAACATTTTTAAAGGGAGAGATGATAGTAAGGTGAGGGAGATATGTTTTATCTGGATTAGTTGAGTTAATCACAAAGGGGTAACCGTGGGTTATCATACTAAATAAAGTACGAAAATGTTTCTGTACTGTTACACCTTTATGAGATATGAAGGATTTTCCCTAACAGGTTTGGAAGAGCACCTTGTCATTGACTGGAGACTGGTCCTACTCCCAGTGAACTTTACAAAGTCTGTCTCATGGCTAGAGATGACTTTGGCAGTGATCTTTCTCACAGATAATAATACTTTGTAAATAATTATTAATGTCTTGGTTTTATTATTCATTAAACAATAAGTAAACTGTGTGGCAAAAAAAAAAAAAGCTTATCTTACCAGCCCTCAAAAAAAGTTGATACAGTTAAGGGAGATGGTAGTTTTGTTGAGTCTGGCCTTGTCTACCAGAGGATATTGGGGCATTATAACACAATGGTTTTTTTCCTCCTTTGCCAATGGCCTTGATGTCTTGCAGCAGAACTACTTACTCAAGAGTAAATACTACATTCAATCAGAGAAAGGCATTCAGAGAAGTAAGCAGCTTAACAGAATAGGTAGGATCTTTGGTATTACGTAAGAGAGCCAACTACAGATTTAGGAGAGAAGTAGGCCTGGAATTTGGAATTAAAATTAAGAGGAGAAGCAAACCCAGGGATTTGAGTGACCCACCTAACGTAGAAATTGGGCCCAGAGGGGAGCGGTATGATGATACTAGAAGGGGAAAAAAAGGACATCAGGGCCTCACAGTATTAATGGAATGAGTTGACTTGGCCATGTGTATCCCTTGTGTGTATACTGCACACCAGCAAACTCTAAATCTGTTGCCATGTTCCTCAGGGATGCGTTATTTGTGGGAGAATACATTTCTAGTCTATAGGGAAGAATTGTTTGTAGCTATTGGTATTACCATGCTATCTTAGTAGATAGTTTTGTTTTCTACTGGCTACAAGTTAATGAATCAATGACAGCTCATAAATGATAGGAATTCAGAATTAGAGGGTACCCATTGACCCTGACATAGCAGCCACCCTCTGGGGGAACCAACTTCCAGTGCAACTTGAGAGTAGTCATCTCAGAAGGGATGCTGCATATCCAAAACAAATATAGGTAATTTCTGGTGAGTATAAACAATGTGGGAGAGGTATAAATGAGGTTTTGAAGAAAATGGGGAATTCTAAAACAAAGAGATGAAGAGGGAATTCTTAGAAAGGGTGATATCTTATGAAAAAGCATAGAGGAATGATATGTATAAGAAATAGCAAGAAAACCATGTACCTGTACTAAAAGCTGAGTGAAGTGGAATGATATGTAATAAGGCTGGAAAGGCAAGTTGGAGTCAGGTTGTGAAGAGTTTTTAGCACTAAGCAGAAGAGGTTTTATTTGTTCTGGAGACAGTAGAGAATCAATGGGGTATATTAAAATTATGGATTGACATGGTCAGACCCATTCTTTGGAATATCACTTTGGCAATTGTGTAGATTGGAAAGAGAAGAGATTCGAGTCAAGGAGACCAATAAGGAAGTTATTGCAATGGCCCAGGCAAGATATGATGAGGTCCTGAATTAATATGGTATTAATGTTGATATGTGGTTGAGAAGGAGACAAATGCAAGAGATGTTCTGAAGGTAAAGATGGAAAAAAATTGGTAACTGGACTCATAATTTGAGTTTAAGGAGAGCTAAAAGTCAAAATTGACCCGAAAACTATGAACTTGGGTGACTGCAAGGATAGTGGTATAGAAACAGAAATATTAAAATTAGGAAATTGTCTTTTATATTACATTATACGTGAACCCTCAAACTTAGGGAAAGTGAAATTTAATGTAATGATTTCATTTTTAGTAAATAGGTTCATAATGGTCTGTATTGGCTATACAAAATTTAGATTTAGAATATGAAATAAGGAGCACTGTGGCATAGTGGATAGAGAGCTGACCATGGAACTGGGTATACCTGAGTTCAAGTCCTACCTCTGACACATATGGGCTGAGTCATCTTGGGCAAGTAATTTAATTTCTCAGGCTCCTAGGCAACTCTCTAACACTATGAATTTCTGAAATGGGACTGACATACATTGATAATTTCCTTATTTAAATATTTCCTATCCCAGCGAAGTCATAGGCACATGTCAGTTCCCATTCTTACTGAAGACACAGATATTTGCCTTTTTGGGGCGTGGGCGGGGAGAAAGAAAGTGTTGCCTTCGGCTTTTTTGAGTTATAGACTTCTTTCTTGGGAACAGCTACCTGGGAACACCATTTCCAATTCTTCCTCCATTTTGAAAGTTTTTTGAGACTTACCTACGGAAATTTGCATAATCCTTTCTCTTCCACTGAGGAAGAAAGAATTTGGAAAGACCAGTGGAAAGAAATCACGAATGCTGCTATAAATTCTAATACTCGGTGGGAGTTGTTGATAATACCCGTGAGGAAGAATGGAGACCAATGTCACTGGTTCGTCATTACTAGAATGGAAAACAAAAACAAAATTTTGTTCAGGGGGTCAGAAAAAATAATCCTTTAGAGAGTGAAGCTGGTGCAGGTGAGTGCACGAGCATGTCACACACACACACACACACACACACCAGATTTCAAAAGCTGAGTATCAGCAAGGGAATCCAATAATTTCTCTAAAGGTCAGCTGCTTAAGAGCAGGTCCCTTTGGAGGAGAGGTAAATAGCATCATCTGTTGGAGACTAGAAGAATTGCAGAAACCAGCAAAAGGGAAGGGGAATGGAAAAGAAAGAGTTAACAAATATTTTTATATATTGTCTATTATATGTCAGGCCCTATGCTAAGTGCTTTACAAATATTACCCAAATGGAAGCAGTGAATTTTAATTCATAAAGGGGGTTTAGCTATAAGAAGTAGGGATATGGAGGCAATAATTTGGCATGGAAAAGCCATCAATTCCTAAGACCTAAGCAAAAACTCTAGAAGGAAAAGAGTGGTGAGTGACAGTGAGAAGCAACACTAATATTATCACTTATTATAATGTCAAAGAGGGCATTATTAGAGGTCAAGGATTATGCATGTTCTAGAAGGAAGGTAATTTTTTAGATTTCACACACATACATACGAGCTCACGTGTATCTAAAATTTGTTTGCCCTACAAACAATAGAGTAAAGCTTGAAAAATGCACCAGAAGGAACAATTTCATAAAAAACCAGAGAAATATCTATAAGATTCTCCCTCAGATCAAGAGCTACATAAAAAGACTGCTGAAAGACTGAAATGGTTCCAAAAGGAGACAAACCAAAGTAGACAGATAGACAGACAGACAGACAGAGAGAAAGAGATAGAAAGAGACAGAGACAGAGACAGAGAGACAGAGAGAGAGAAAGAGAGAGAGAAAGAGAGAGAGAGAGAAAGAGATGATAGAGCATTTATTAAGTGCTTACTATATGCCAGATGCTGTGTTAAGCCCTGGGGATAGAAAAACAAAAATATATATGTAGTCTTTATTCTCAAGGAGCTTACATTTGAATGTGCAAAAATACCACATGGAGTTGGAAGTAGTGGACAAGACAGCTGGTGTTGAGGTGAAAGAGACTGGAGGGTGAACCAGAAGGCACGTGAGCAGTGTGCTCTTCCTGATGATGGTAATTCTAAATCATGTGGGTGCAATGTTCATGAAACCTGGGCCCACAGCCAGAAAAAAAAAGGTCAGGCCAGCACCTTAGAAGCTTGTATCTGAGCCACACTAGGAAATAGGGACAGACCAAGACCCCGAATACAGCTCCTAACCCACAGCCGGAGACAAGGCTGAGACAGAGCTAGACCAGTGACAATTAACACAGTGTTCAGGCAGCCTGCAGATGAACTATATCAAGAAAAAAGGGCCAGACAACTATTTAAGCAACTCTGTGTCCAAGCTGCCAATGCCTGAGCTACATTAAGAACCACTGCATGATAAAAGACCAGGGTAGCACTTAGGAATCAAAGCACACCGTCGTCTTGAAGAAGACCTGTTACAACATCAATATGTAGTTGGAGTTTGTGAGGATATCCAAAGCAAGAGAAGGAGGAAACTCTGGGTATATAATTATGTAAGAAGAGGGAAGCAAGAAGAGGCCTCTTACTAAGTCCAGCCAGCAAGGGACTGAGAAAAAAACCCTGCAGAGGGGGAAAAAAGACTTATTTTAGTTATTTTATCCAAGGCCAAGCATGGTCTGTCTACACTCTTGGATAAAGAGTATGGGAAAGGACAGAATATGAATCAAGCACCAATCCAAAATCTAGCTGCTGAGGAGGATATAGGAATAAACAAGAAAATGAAGAAATCATATGGATTGAGAGAAACCCTTGAGGTAAACCAAGAGGAAGAAAGTAATTTCACAAGTCCCAAGAAGAATCTCAGATAAAACAGTAATTTGATCTCAAGGACTACAAGTGAACCTGGAAGATAGTAAACCAGTGATATAAACTAACATTAGATGAAATAATATTTCAAGAAGAAAGAATAGGAAAGAGAAATAATAAAACAGAAGTTGATTAGTTAACAATTAGACTTCCTCAAAACTAGGCTGAATTAGACAGAAAGTAATAATTGCATGAGAAAACAAAAAATAAAATCAATATATTGAAAAAAATGGAAGAAAATTTGAAGTACATACTATAAAAAATAATTGAGTTGTAAAGCAGGTCAAGGAGACATAATCTAAGAATCATGAGACTACTTGAAAATCAATACCCCACCTAAAAAAAAGCAACAATGAGAAGCCTGTATAGCATATTTTAAAAAAATTAAAAATTAAAATAGACCAAATCTGTTAGAATGAGAGGACAATGTAAAAATAAAAAGTAACCAATAATCTACTGGAAAAAATTCCCTAAATGGTAAATACTAGAAACACCATAACAAAGATTCAGAGGTTCCAGGTGAAAGAAAAAAAAAGTATCATAAACAGCCAGAAAAAATAGTCCATTTACAGCGGTACTGTTGAACTGACATATAAATAGGGACCATTAATTCATACATAGGTGTAACTAGGTGGAGCAGTAGATAGAGCACTAGTCCTGGAGTCAGAATGATCTGAGTTCAAAAGGGACCACACGCTTAAACTGTGTGACCCTGGACAAGTCACTTAACACCTGTCTGCATAAAACTGGAGAAAGAAATGGCAAACTACTCTAGTATCTTTGCCAAGAAAACCTCTTGGATCATTGGTATATACGGTAACAAATAATCAGAAGCAACTGAACAATGACAACAGCAACAAACCATACATGATAAGGATCCCTCTGGGTCTCATGTCAACCTTGCTCTTGTTTGTGGTAAAAAAAAAAAAAATACCCATTATTCTTAATTTAATTAGAAAAGTAGATAAGATAGATAAGAAGAGGAATTTATTCCCTTTCCCCCCGGGAAGAAAGGGGTGCCCCATCTCAGATTTCTTACCCATGTTGATGCATGAGGCCGGGCTGGAACAGAGAGAGAGAGCTCCTAAGACTGGGTCTAGGATTTAAAGACCTAATTAGGACGTCCCCTCTCCTGGCCAACTGCCTTCTTTCATTGGTAAAAAAAAAAAATTTTACTTTACCAATCCCTTCGCTACTGAGACTAAAGGGGAAGGAGATGGGACGGGCCTCACCAGGGCTGGAAGAAATGGACAAAGGAAGATAAAAGTAATTGACAGGAGAAAGGGGAAGGGTAAGGCACTCAAGGGGGCGGGGGGTGCATTCCAGACTGAGAAGATTTTCACTAATTTCATGTCCCATACACTCTAAAATGGAATATTATCTATGTCTTATTGTATTTTTATTTATCTTTCCAATTACATTTTAATTTGGTTTAGGCTCAGAAGTCAGGAGTGCTGTGGGCTGCATGTGGTCAGTTTGGGAGATGGGGAGAAAATCATATAAAAACCTCTTGTAAGAAATACGCATAATCAAGAAAAATAAATATATATGCATATACATACATATATGTATACAACACATATATGTGTAAACACATATGTATGTGTAAATATGCTACTTGGGTCCACAACTCTCTTGGAGGTAGATAGGATACTTTACCAACAGTCTATTAGAATCATGATTGTTATTTTTTCACTGAATTTATTGGACTTCATTAGCTTTTGAAAGTCTTTTTTTAACTTGATAAAACTGTAGTTCTACAAATTGTTCTCCCCATGAAGGAGGGGCATTAGGTGGGTAGGACAGAGGAATCATCAATATTGTTGCAAAATAGTAATAGTAATAGCTAACATTTATATAGTACTTACATGTGCCTGTAATGGCAAGCAAAGAAGCACTTAGCACCTTGTTTCAGCTATTTAATCATTTAGCACCTTGTTTCAGTCCAACTTTCTTTTAAGGCTTACCCATGATTATATCAAGTATTTTTTAAGAAACAGAACTTGTGAACCCCACAGTGGGAGGAACCTACTGATGCAATAGGAAAGAGTGGAATAGGGAGGAGCTAATGATCATATATAAGGAGAAGCCCAAGCTGGAAAAGAGCAGAATTGAGAAGGGGAATTTTGTGGTGGCCAGGAACTCTGTTTGTCTGTTCTGTTTGTGTTAATTTTTGTTTGTGATACTTTGTACAGAAGCCTTGGGACCTTCCTGGAAGCACTGAATGAGGATTTTCTTGTCTGCTTACAGAAGTCCTGGAGGAGGGTTTCAGAGGATATGGGACTATACTGACAGTTTGTGTTGAGTTCTCAGACCTTGTTAGTGGATCTGTCTTGGTTTCACAGGCAGATAGTGAATTGATGATGGTGCTAGCAATGTGTATGTATGTTGTCTTGGCTCTGTTAAGCTTTCTTCCCAGAAACAGAAACTGCAAAGGATTCGAGGTGGACTGAACACTGTGAACTTCAATATGGAACTAGACAAGGAGCTGGCGAGGAGCTAAGAGCTGCCTACTTTTGAATCCAGGTAACAGTTGGGTAGATTCAAGCAGGACCTGGGACCATGGAAGAGGAGCCATGGAAGCCAAGAGCCAGCCTCAAGTCAAGATGAAAAGACCTGTCTTGGGTACTTAATGTGGACTGAGAAGATCATGATTTACTGTGACCTAATGGTGGAGAACTTTGACCTTTGTACTTTGAGTTAAGGACTTACTGGATGATATCTTTTGTTTAAAACTATGTGGCCACCTTGGTGAAACCTATGTGGCCACTTTAGTGATAACTTGTGATGTTATAACATGCTGTATTTTGGTTTCTGTGAATGTTTTGCTTTAATTTACTGCTGAACAAATAGAGAATTTACTACACTATGTAATCAGAACCTTAAAGCTGTTCACAGCAGCAGTCCTCTGGAAAACTGCTCACGCTATGCTTTACAGTGCCATGTACTGTGCCATCTCATTTGAACCCCACAACAACCCTGGAAAGTAGTTGCTATTTTTAATTCAAGCAAAATGAGGTTAAGTTACTTGCCCAGGGTCATATAGCTAGTAAGTATTTGAGGTCAGCTTTGAAGTCAGATCTTTCTGCCTCTGGGCCCAGTGTGCTATCCACTTCCCCACCATTAAAGTCTTTTGGAGGTTTATTATTGTTTTCTTTCGTATTTGTGCCAATGAGGGCAGAAGGAAGGCTAAAAGGGAATTATAAGCCAGCAGGAAAGAGAAAAAGGACCCATATGTACAAAAAAAGTTATAACATCTTTTTGTAAAACATATGTTGAATTTATTACACACTTTAGACAGTCAGGAAGACCTAAGTTTAAATCTGGCTTCTGACACTTATTAGTTGTGTGACCTTGGGAAAATCATTTAACTTTTGTCTACTTCAGATTCTTCAACTGTAAAATGGAGAGAATAAAAGTACCTCCTTCCGAAGGCTGTTGTGAGGATCAAATGAGATAATATTTATAGAGCACTTAGTACAATTCTGCAGCATAGTATTTAAAAAATGCTTCTTTTCTTTCTTTTTTCCTTCCTTCCTTCCTCCCTCCCTTCCTCCCTTCTTTCCTTTCTTCCTTCTTATCTTCCTTCCTTTTTTCCTTCCTCCCTCTCTCTATCCCCTCTCCCTCCTTCCTTCCTTCCTTCCTTCCTTCTTTACTTCTTACTTTAAAAGGAAAGCAATATGTACTGTAATAGAGGTTCATATAGTTTCATGTACAATCCTTATTTTCTGTTTACATTATAAACGAAATAATTTGATATTAAGTTCAGAATTTTTAAGCAAAAACAGAAGGAAAATGGAATGAATTGGAAGTCAGTTCTAGTCTCAGTTCTGCCACTAACTCTGTGACCTTGGGGAAGACACTCCAATTTTGTGTCCTACAAAATGTATGGGTTTGGATGAAATTGTCTACAAGGTTATATATCTAACTCAAAATATGATTTTCTCTATGTGGATATTTCCACCACCAATTATAAATGAAAGACCAGTGGTCTCCAAAGTATGGAGAACATGGTGTATTTCAGGAGGGTTATATAATATAATCTATTGGGAGGTGTGGTGGTATGTGTAACATCTTTTGTAATCATCCAATCAGATGAGTCAAAATCAATCCTTATGATTATAGCCAATTATCAACCCCACTACCCCCTTCATTTTGGCAGACAGTATGGTGAGTTTGAGTGTCAGTGCTAGAGAAACTTCTCCAGCCAATCCATGCCTAGTTCAGCAAGGCAAAGGCCAACAGGACCCCTTCCCCTGGTTCAGCTTGCTAAACTTGTCTTTGCCCTGACTCCACCACTGGTACTATCTGAGTGGAAGGGCTTTGGACCTTCCTCTGTTAGCTAACACAAATGTCCCACTGCTGACACTCTTGTCCTCACTACTACCTCATTCTGAGCACAGGTTCCACTGCATTGCTTTCTCTCCTTTCTTAGCTGCTGCTGCCACTGCTGTCACCTCCCCCATAACTTCTCTCTGGACCAAACTACTCCCTTTACCCAGGTAACCATCAGGACCCTAGAATAATAGCCATCAGATTTCCAGGGCAACTTCAGCACCTGTTCACATAATAAAGGGTTTGTTGGAATTGAATATATGAACACCTCTTTAAGTTAGTTATTTTGCCCCTGGAAGAATTTTTATTTTAGAACTGCCTTAACTGTATGAGAAGACACTAGTTGGTTGTCAGAAGAGGAGATCAGTCTCACCATTACTCAAAGGTCCTGGATTAGGTGGTAAGGTTAACCTGGAATTTGGAGATTCATAGCCTGTGACCTTCAGGCAGTCCAATGACTGCTAAGCTATTTCAAGTATTACAGAGAGACTTCTTAGCAGTCTTGACACTTATTTATGCATGTTATCAATTACAATAAAACTACAGAAATTAATTATTTTTGAGACATGATTGTCATGTATTTTTGTTCATTCATGTAAATAGTATATATCATATGTTGATATAAATAATTCCTCTATTTGGGTTTGTTTTGTTTTGTTGAGATGCAGCCTTACCACTCTATGTGAAATTTTGGAAGGAATTAGGCCTACAAAGTTATCAAAGAGAGTAAGGAGTAATATTGGGGCAGGATTATTACATGGTGGCAGTAAAGTTATATAAGGAAATGAGTGTTGGACACAGCAGACATCCATGAACTTCTAGTAAAACAGCAGTCAAAAATGATGTTGCCTTTATCACAGACTCAGAACACTAAATAGTAAAAAATTGGAAACTTAGGGAGCACCAAATGTAGAAGAGGTGAAGAAATTATTACATAGAATAGTACTATACAATAAAAAGATGTCAAAAGGAGTGGTTTCAGAAAAACCTGGGAAGACTTAAATGAACTAATGTAGAGTGATATGAGCAAAACCAGAAGAACCATTCATATAAAACATTTTAAAGCAAAATAACTTACAAAGTTTAAAGAATTCTTTTCTTTTGGGGGGAATCTTCTTTTATTTTTATAACTTAATAGTATTTTATTTTTTCTAGTTACATAAAACAATACCTTTTGACATTCAATTTTATAAGATATTTAGTTCCAAATATTTTCGTTTTCTTCTCTCCTCTCCCCCTCTCCAAGACAGCAAGCAATCTAATATAGGCTATACATATACAACCATATTAAACATATATCCACATTAGTTATGTTGTAAAAGAAGCATCAGGACAAAAAGGGCATGCAGCTGGACAAAATAGCTCCTACTTATTGTTTTTCATTTCTTCTTCAGTGGTGGCAAATGTACCCTTTTCATTTTTGATACTGGTAATTTCGATCAAATTTACCAAAGATAGTTCTATTTTATTGTTGTTGTTTTTTTCATAAAACCAGATTTTAGTTTAATTAATTAGTTCAATAGATTTCTTACTTTCAATTTTATTAATCTCTTCTTTGGTTTTCAGAATTTCTGATTTGATATTTAACTGGGGATTTTTAATTTGTTCTTTTTCTAGTTTTCTTAGTTGCCTGCCCAACTCACTGATTTCCTCTTCCTCTATTTTATTCATGTAAGCATTTAGAGATATAAAATTTCCCCTAATAACTGCTTTGGTTGCATCCCATAAATTGTGTTATGTTGTCTCACCCTTTCCCACCTCACCAGTGTTTTGCTTCTGACCACTGCCTCCCTTAATCCGCTCTCCCTTCTATCATCCCCCTTCCCTTTCCTTTTCCCTTTTCCCTACCTCTGCCTTCCCTTCTATCCACCCCCTCCCATTTCTTTCCTCTTTCTCCTCCTATTTCCCTATAATGTAAGATACATTTCCATACCTATCTGGATGTGTGTGTTATTCCTTCTTTGAGCCAAACCAATGACAATAAAGTTCAAACAATGCTTATCCTATCTCTTCTTTCCCTCCACTAGAACAGGTCTTTTGTGACTCTTCATGTGATATAATTTGCCCTATTCTGTCTCTCCCTTTCCTCTTCTCCCAGTACAATCCTTTTTTCACCCCTTAATTAATTTTTTAAAATCATCACATCAAAGTCAACTCATACCCATACACTCTATTTGTACACCTTCTAACTGCCCTAATAGATATACAGTTCTTAACAGTTACAAATATCAATTTCCTGTGTAGGGAATTAAATAGTTTAACCTTATTGAATAGCATATTTTCCTTTTCTGTTTGCCTTTTTATGCTTCTCTTAAGTCTTGCCTTTGAAGATCAGTTTTCTGTTCAGTGTATTCTTTTCATCAAGAATGACTGGAAGTCCTCTATTTTATTAAAATCCTTCTGTTACCCTGAAAGATTATACTCAGTTTTGCATGGTAGTTGATTCTTGGTTGTTATCCAAGCTCCTCTGCCTTCCAAAATATAATATTCCCAGGCCTCCTATCCTTTAAGGCAGAAGCGGCTAAGTCCTGTATGATCCTGACTGGTGCCACAATATTTAAATTGTTTCTTTCTGGTTGCTTGCAGTACTTTCTCCTTGACCTGATAATTCTGGAATGTGGCTACAATATTTCTTGGAGTTTTCATTTTAGATCTCTGTCAGAATGTGATCAGTGAATTCTTTCAATGATGCTTTTACCTTCTGGTTTTAGGATATAAGGGCAGTTTTCCTTGATAATTTCTTGAAAGATGCTGTCCAGGCTCTTTCATTGATCAAGGCTTTCCCATAGTCCAATAATTCTTAAATTATCTCTCCTGGATCTATTTTCCAGGTCAGTTGTTTTTCCAGTGAGGTATTTTACATTTTATTCTATTTTTTTCATTTTTTAATAATTTAGTTTGACTAATTCTTGATACTCCTTTTCCATATGGACAATTCTACTTTTTAAGGAGTTGTTTTCTTCAGTGAATATTTTTTCCCATTTTTCCACTTGTAGTTCTTAATGAATTGTTTTCTTTCATTTTTTTAATAAGTTAATTTATTTTTAGTTATTTACTTCAATAAAGTTTTAATTTTTTCCCCCTCACTCTAATCCCCACTCCCCAGGATTGCATACAATCTGGTATAGGCTTTACACATACATTCTGATTAAACATATTTTCACATTGTTCATGCTGTATAGAAGAATTAGAATGAAGGGGAGGAACCATGAGAAAAAAAGAAAAAAACAATACAAAACAAAACAAAAACAGTCTGCTTCAGTCTGCATTTAGACTCCACAGTTCTTTCTCTGTATGTGCATGGCACCATCCACAATGAGTCTTCTGGAACTGTTTTAGGTCCTTGCATTGCTGACAAAGGCCAAGTCCATCAAAGTTAGTCCTTGCACACTATGGCTGTTACTGTGTACAATGTTCTCCTGGTTCTGCTCATTTCATTCAGCATCAGTTCATATAAGTCTTTCCAGGTTTTTCTGAAATTTTCCTGCTCATTATTTCTTTTGGGGGGGGGTGATTGAAGTTGGCATTTTTTTATTTTAACTTTATTTATTTACTTTTAGTTTACAACATTCAGTTCCACAAGCTTTTGAGTTCCAAATTTTGTCCCCATCCTTCTCCTCCTCCCTTCCCCGCTATGACAGCATGCAATCCAATAAAAGTTCTACAAATGCCTTCACATTAAACATTAGTCAAGTTGTAAAGAAGGTTTAGAACCAATGGAATTAGTGAGAGAGAAGGAACAAAACAAAAAAGAAAGCGAGCAAGTAGTTTGCTTCAATATACATTCAGGCTCCATAAATCTTTTTCTGGATATGGATAGCCTTTTCCATCATGAGTCCTTTGGAGTTGTCTTATAACCTTGCATTGCTGAGATGAGCCCAGTCTATCAAAATCAGTCATCACAGATAGGATGTGTCTGTAATTGTGTACAATGTTATCCCGGTTCTGCTCCTCTTACTCAGCATCAGTTTATATAAGTCTCTCCAGGTTATTATCAAGTCCATCTGCTCCTCATTTTTTATAGCACAATAGTATTCCATTACATTCATATACCACAACTTGTTCAGACATTCCCCAGTTGATGGACATCTCCTCAGTTTCTAGTTCTCAGACACCACAAAAAGAGCTGCTATAAATATTTTTGTACATGTGGGTCCTTTTCCCACTTTTATAATGTCTTTGAAATATAGGGCTAGAAGTGGTATTGCTGGGTGAAAGGGGATGTACAATTTCATAGCCCTTTGGGCATAGTTCCAGATTGTTCCCCAGAATGGTTCAATCAGTTCAAAGCTCTACTAACAATGAATTAGTGTTCCAGTTTTCCCACATCTCCTCTTTATCATTGTCCATTTTGTCATGTTAGCCAATCTGATAGGTGGTGATGTAGTACCATGAATTGTTTCCTTCAGTCCATTTTTTTGTCTTTCCTTTTCCAAGCTCTTGACTCTATCTTGTATACCTCTCATTTCTTTTTTTCAAAATGTCTTTTTTTTAAATAATTGATTTGTTTCTTCACTTTTAGTTTAATAGATTCAGTTCCACAGTCCCTTGAGTTTTACGTTTTCTCCCCTTCCTCCCACGCTCCCTCATGGCGGCATGCAATCAAGTATAAGATCTGTGAATACTTTCACATTAGACATTAGTCAGGTTGTAAAAAAGGGTTGTAATGAATGGAATGAACAATGGGAAAGAGGAAACAAAACCAAGCAAGAAAAAGAAAGAGACCAGGCAGCTTGTTTCAGCTTGCATTTAAACTCTGTTCTGCCTAGATCTTTTTCTGAATGTAGATATCTCCTTCCATCATGAGTCTTTTGGAGTTGTCTTATAACCCTGCATTGCTGAGAAGAGTCCAGTCTACCAAAGCTGATCGTCACACATTTGTTGTGTCTGTAATTGTGTACAAATTTCTCCTTGTTCTGCTCTTCTCACTCAGCATCAGTTTATATAAGTCTCTCCAGGTAAATATGAAGTGCATCTGTGCCTCATTTCTTATAGCATAATAGTACTCCACTATATTCATATGCCACAGCTTGTTTTAGCTGTTCCCCAGTTGATGGGCATCCACTTAATTTCACTTAAAAAGCTGCAATAATATTTTTGTACATTACTGGTCTCCTCTCACTTCTGTAATCTCTTTGGGATACAACCCCAGAAGTGGTATTGTTGGGTTAAAGAGTATGCAATTATTTATAGACCTTTGGGCATAGTTCCAGATTGCTCTCCAGAATGGTTGAATTAGTTCACACCTCCACTAATAATGTATTATTGTTCCAATTTTTCCTTCCAGCATTTGTCATTTTCCTGTTTTATCATTTCAGCCAATTTGACTAACTAGTGAGATATGGTACCTCAGAGTTGTTTTTATTTGCATTTCTTGAATTTAGAGTATTTTTTCACATACTTATAGATATCTTTCATTTCTACCTCTGAAAATTGCCCATTCATATTCTTTGATCATTTATCAATTGGGGAATGACTTGTATTCTTATAGATTTTACTCAGTTCCCTGTATAGTTTAGAAATGAAGCCTTTAGGGGGCTCTGGGGGTGGAGCCAAGATAGTGGTGTAGAAGCAGCAAGGTCCCACAGCTCCCACACAGCCACCCTAAACACCCATAAAATATGACTCTGGACAAATTCTAGGACTCTCAAACTCACAAAAATACAGAAAACACATCTCTTGTAGAAGGCAGCTTGACAGCAGGGGATCATCGCGGCAGCCTGAAATCAAAATGTGGCCAGGCCCCAGGGCAGTCAGGAGGAGCCACAGAGCCCAGCCACAGCCAGTCTACAAGAGAGAAGATCTACATCCTCCAGCAACTCCACATCTACCAAGGTGTGAAAAATAGGGATTTGAGAAAGGCAGCTAGGCAGGAGGGGATCATCCAGCAGGCCTGCAGGCCGGGAGCCGAAACCAGACCAGCCTGAAACCGCCATGCGGCCATGCTCCAAGGTGGCAGGGAGGAGCCGAGCCTCCCAAGGGACAGCATGAGTCTACTTCAGAGAAGATCTAAAGCACCTGGAGCAATCTTCACATCTACTGAGCCAGGATTAGAGGTCAGTGAAAGTGAGTGAAGTTTCAAGCTAAATTTGGGGGAGAGAAAGCAGTTTGGCCAATCTGCCCCAGGGCAAGGAAGCAGTGGGGGAAGGGCAGGAACTGATTCAGAGCCCCTGGCCTGCGGATCCAGCAGGGGGGCTGAGTCGATTGATCAGGGCCAAGTGCTCTTGCTTTGAGCGGCTTGGGCCTGGATCATAGTCTTGGGTGGTGGTCCTGGGGAGTGCTTTCAGCAAGCCAAAGCTGGTGGGGGAGGCCTGCAACACCCCACTAATAGCTTCAGCAGCTGGGAAAACCCCAGCGATTTGGAACAGAGTTTTCCCCCCCGGGAAGCAGAGTTTCATAAAGCTAAAAAAACCAACCAATTAATTGACTGGCCAACATGAGGAAAAGGAAGCAAAAAAGAACAGCAATAAAACTCTAGAATCCTTTTTTGTGGACAAAAAGGATCAAAGCATGGAACAGGAGGAAGACAACACAGTCAGAACTCCCACACCAAATGCTTCCAACACACTTGAAGAATTCCTAGAAGCTACGGATAATTTGAAACAGGACTTTGAAAACAAAATAAGAGAAGGGGAGGAAAAATTGGGAAGAAAAATGAGAATGATGCAAGAAAATCATGAAAAGAGAGTCAACAACCTGACTGAAGAAAACAACACGTTAAAAAATCGATTAACCCAAATGGCAAAAGAGGCCCAGAAACTCAATGAGGAGAAGAATGCCTTAAAAAGTCAAGTTTCCCAGATGGAAAAAGAATCTCAAA